>CANXME010000626.1:62500-325000 GCA_948144175.1 Closterium sp. NIES-65 | reverse complement strand
AGTCTAATGACAGGCGACAGGACATCACACATCAGACACGACCAGACCAGCAGAAATCAGTGATCAAGTGCTCCTAGAGGCGTGGAATTGTGGATAGCAGTGGGTGCAGGCAGAAGCGTACAAGCAGCGATCCCAAACCTCCAGCGCACACCTCGGCGTGTGTTGTTATTGGTCCGCGTGTCCTTCTGCGGTGGGTTCTTTCATGACACCTGGACTGATTGGTTTGGAACCAGGTATGGCAAAATGATGAGCCAAACCTGTGTTCTGATTGGGCCTTTTTCACAGTGCAGGTACTCAGTACTCGCAAAACGCCAGCAGGTACTGTGAACCTAGCCAATCAAACTGTAGTATTATACATCTTCCACAACATGACATTCTATAGAAGTGTACATAACCCCTAACTTCACCATTAAAACAGAAACTACTTCCTCATGAAAACAGGAGCAGTTGGGTCATACTCTTCCTGCCCGGAAGTGCCAGTGCGTCCTGTGAACGCCTTCTTGATCGTCCCAAGGATACCACCTCCTGTCCCTGCTGCACCACTCTTTGCACCATAGCCTGTGCCAGCACCACTCTCGTGACCATACCCTGCGCCAGTACCAGTGCCATAGCCGGCGCCAGTACCAGTTCCCCTCTCGTGAGTGGCACCCTGACTATAGCTAGTGCCAGTGCCAGCATGGCGCTCGCCAGTTACAGCTTCCTTGGCTTTGCCCATGATGCCTCCTGTGCCATGCTCCTGGGTTGCACCATAGCCAGTCCCCCTCTCACCATAACCAGGTCCTGTATCACCATAACCAGTGCCAGTGCCGGCATGGCGTTCACCAGCAGTACCTCCTGTTCCAGTAACAGCGTGCTTCACCTTTCCCATAACGCCTTCACCTCCCGTCCCACGCTCCTGGCTCGCACCATAGCCAGTGCCAGTCCCACGCTCACCGTGGGTGGCACCGTACCCAGTGCCAGTCTCGCCATACCCAGTGCCAGTCTCGCCATACCCAGTGCCAGTCTCAGCGTGGCGCTCAGCAGAGGGCTTTCCTGTCACAGCGTGCTTGACCTTGCCCATCACACCTTCGCCTCCAGTCCCACGCTCCTGGCTTGCACCATAGCCAGTGCCAGTCCCACCATAGCCAGTGGCACTCTCACCATAACCCGGGCCACGCTCATGGTGCTCCGCAGAAGGCTTTCCAGTCACAGCGTGCTTTATCTTCCCCATCACGCCTTCACCTCCAGTGCCACGCTCTTGGCTCGCACCATACCCGGTGCCAGTCTCCCTGTAACCGGTCCCAGTACCACGCTCGTGCGTTCCCAGGCCAGTTCCACGCTCACGCTCGTGGCTTGCACCGTAAGCGCCAGCACCAGCAGCACCAGCAGCACCAACGCCAGCAGCAGTTGCACCGGCAGCACCTGGCGTCACTCCGTGCTGAGCCGTTCCCTTCTCCGCCTTGGATGCATGCACCTTGTGAAGTGCCTCTGCCGAAAAGCCATTGAAAGGTAACACGGTACAACAGATAGCACGTGATTAGAAGGAAAAAAACAAATGGACCAAAAAACATCAATAAAAAGCCATCAGGAATGGAACAGCAGAAGAGATGCATACGGACCTTCAGTGGCCTCCTGGCGTCGCTCGTGGGCGATCTCCTTCCTCTCCAGCTTCTCCCTCGTTGCTTCCAGCTTCTTCTCGAACGCCTCATCACGAGCCTCCAGATTCTTCTCCCTGCCACGCACGAATCAAATTCTCAAAGTCCGAAGAATATCAGAATCGAAAGCAGGTTAGCTCAGTAGCCAAGAAAGAAAGGAAGAGGAGAAATTATTCAACTTTCAGTCACCTGTTCATGGGGTGCTTGAGCTTCTCGAAGGTCTGCTTCATGTCCGCTTTGGCATACTCCATCGACTCCTTGAGCCCCGCCTTGGCTCCCTCCACCTTCTCCTTCGTGCCTTCCTTCACCTCCTGCATCATGCCCTTCATTCACGATCGGGGTTCAAACGGCGACTGCTGTTCACACACACAGCCCGTGCTTCGCGGCAACAGCTCACGACGCGGTAGCACAACTCTCGCGAGCAGACCTCTGCTTGGGACAGGGCATCAGCTCAAATGACGCGAAGTCGGAATCGGATGCTCGGAAGCAAGAACACCACCACCAAAAGACTATTGAAGGAATAGGCGAGAGCGAAACGGGTCCTGAGAGCGTTCGAACCCACGACGGTGAATTTGAAGCGGAGGCGAAAATCGGCGAGGCTAGCTGCTCCATGATAGCGGCTCGGAGACTGCTCTGGCTCCCCAGCTCCTGCCGCGCTTGCACGGCACCGCTTGCTGACACGTGGCGAGCGTCGCTCGCCATGCAGCAAGCTCAAGTGCTGACGATTGTAACGAATGAGATAAGCCTCTTTGCTGAGTAGGGAAATAAGGCTTCCTTTGACTTCGCTAGAGACAGGCCTCCAGAAAATTACATTACGTGGGTGCACACTTCCCAGCATTCCGCACTAACCATTCTCGTACATCTAATTCGGCTGGGTTCCAAAGAAAGTTCATCTGTGTTTTGTTCATCATCACTGATGCAGCAAGTTTGTTTGCACCATCTTCAGATGTAATACAGTCTAGAGAACTAGTACCATAGGCCTAGGATTTAGCATCTAACCTAGCATCGCCTATGAAGGCTTTCTAGATTTGTGCCTACAGGCACACATGTACGGTAATAGTCTTGCTAGTGAGGCACTAAGTGTTGACAGATTAGTTGAGTTTCCCTAGATCAATTTTCTTTTTTATGGCACGCTGACTGTGGTAGATAAAGGCATCAACCATGCCGGTAACAGTGAAGATGCCTGCACATGAGGGAGAAAAAGCAGCAGCGGGGGAAGGGAGGGACTTATTAGTGAGATGTCTCACCAAAATGAAAAACAGGGGGGGGGGGAGGGGTGGTTGATAGAACTGAAACAGGCGAAGTGCAAATAAAGGCTCTTTTACCCACCTCCTACGATGGCACAGACGTTGGTGAGAAAGTGGAGGAAGGAGGTGTAGCGTTCGGAATATTGCACCTGTTGGCTCCAACACATGCGCAAAGAAGCAGAAAAGCAGCAATCCGGACTCAAGTAGCAGGGAGAGCAGAGCAAGGACGAGCTGAGCAGCACAAGGGACGCTAGCCCTGATGAGAGCGAGACCATACTTTGCGATGTTTGAAGAGGAAAAAGGGGCTCTTGCCTTGATGGGGGAGAGGTCGTAGAAGAAGAAGACTCCTGGCAGCGATTGCTGGTCATGCGATGGTGCTGGCCGGAAATGCTCCGTCACTGAGAACTGCAGGAGAAAGCAAGGTGTGGCAAGAGGGGGTAGCGGGGACCATTGGCGCCTAGAAAAAATGCTGGTCATGCGATGGTGCTGGCCGGAAATGATCCGTCACTGAAAACTGCGGGCGGAAGGGAGGTGTGGCGTGAGGGGGTTGGCGAGGAGGGGGGAAGGGAGACGGGAAGGAAACGAGAGTGTGAGGGCAGAAAAAGGATAGGGAGAAAAGAAAGACGCAGAGCAATGAAGGCAGACCTACTTGTACATATATACGTGTGCGTGTGTGCGTGTGCGTGCGTGCGTGCGTGCGTGCGTGCGTGCGTGCGTGCGTGCCTGCGTGCGTGCGTGTGTGTGTTTGTGTGTTTGTGTGTGTGTACATGCATATATGTATGTACAAAAAGATATACATGCTCAAGGAACCAATGCACGATATATACGCGTAAATCATTAGCCATACCTGGTTGGAGGCGATGGTGTGGTTGTGGGAGTCGGTGAAAATGGTGGGCACCACCTTGACGAAGTGACAATCCAGACGTACATACATATCCATACACATATGAGTGCATACATATATATCCATCGTAAGACTTGGGCAACCAATGCCCATACCTGGTTGGAGGCGATGGTGTGGTTGTGGGAGTCAGTGTACATGGTGGGTACGACCTTGACGAAGTACTGATACATGCCTGACTCGCCCTCCTGCACCCACTGCGTCCTGCTCACACGTGTGGGATGGGTGGGAGATGGGAGGGGAACGGGAGGCGGTACTTGAGCTGTGAGGAAAGGGAGTCAGTGTACATGGTGGGTACGACCTTGACGAAGTACTGATACATGCCTGACTCGCCCTCCTGCACCCACTGCGCCCTGCTCACAGCAGCAGGCATGGGATATAATCGGTGGGGAAGTGAGAGGAGGTAACTCAGCTGCATGGGAAAGGGATCTGGCGTGGACATGTGGGGCATCAGCTTGATGAAAAACAGTGGTGAAGGGAGGCCATCCATGCGGTCAAACAGCGAGCTGATGCTCTTCTTTACCACAAGCAGGTTACTGCTTGACAGCATGGGTGGCCTCACGGCTACAGCACGGGAGGCGCATTACTCCTCACTGCTCTGATCCGCACGAATTTAGAAAACTTATGTGCCCACCATGCCAGAATGGCTCACTGGTTTCAACTTGTTCACAACGACTTACGTGTCCAGTGGGTTGACGGCTCCCGGGAACTTGGCACCAAATGAGAGGGAGTTTACCGTGTGAGATATCTGGCAGAGGGGAACACGTGTGGCATAGGTAGATTCGGGAGACGGGGAAGGGGGAAAGGGGGGGAGGGGAGGTCACACACAAGAAGACAGGAGTGACTTGACAGTGTGGACTTTTTGCTAAAAGGGAAGGTGTATGGCATCATGTGGGAAGGGGGGTCTGGGAGCAAAGGGAACGTGAGCGGGAAAAATGGTGATCCGGCAACAGGTGAGGCATGGGTTCATGGTTGTGTGGCAGCATAACTGTGTCCTGACTCGCATTCAAGCAGTACTCACATTGAAGATGGTGTCGTGGAACATGACGAGGTCAAAGATGGATATGCCTGCTGTGTTAAACACCTTGGGTGCTAAGACGCCTCTAAATTGGTTCATAACAGTGTTCCCCTCCCCAGCTACTCACATTGAAGACAGTATCGTGGAACATGACGATACGAAGATGGAGATGCCTGCCGTGTAGAGCACAACTTGCAGCAGCTTCTCACAGCCAGCGAGCAAGTAGCACTCACATTGAAGACAGTATCGTGGAACATGACGAGGTCAAAGATGGAGATGCCTGCCGTGTAGAACACCTTTGCCGGGGCGAAGTGGAAGTTGCCTGCTACCTTGTTCACCTGCAAGAGAGGACGGATGGGAGGAGCGTGTGTGAGGTGCTGCGGGGACGGGTAAGGCAGGAGAGAGTGAGACAGCGGAAAGACCATTCTGGCGAAGTGGAAGTTGCCTGCCATCTTGTTCACTTGGAGGCATGGGGCGAATGGGAGGAAGGGAAGGATGGGAAAGAAGAATCCGAGGAGAGGATGGGAAGAGGCGCAAAGGAAAAAAAAAGAAGACCGGCCAGGGGTGAACACGCCATACATGTCGCACCCCTCCATCCCACCACACACCCCCACCGCCTACCTGGTGCATCCGTAACCAACTCCTCACCTCGAGCACGCCATACATGTTGCACCCCTCGCCCACTTGCGCCTGGATCTTGTCTATCAGGTCCTCCCTCTTGCACTGCGCTCCCACCACACACGAGAGAGATGGGGGAGAGTGAGACGAAGTTAACGGCATTTCAGTATGCACTGCACACACCCACTTGCGCCTGGATCTTGTCTATCAGGTCCTCCCTCTTGCACTGCACTCGCATCGCACCACACAAGAATGGCGGCGGGGAGAGAAAAGGCAGCAATTGCGGCGTGCAGTCAGTCAAGCAGCAGGAACAGGGGGAGGCGGGGACGGGGGGATAGGCAGTGGCTGGCAGAGACTGAGGCGCCTAAGCAAGAAGCTATCTGCACAGTGCTGTCAGGCAGCTGGTAAGGGGGCGGACAAGACGAGTGAGGACGGTGAGCGCGTGGTGGAAGGGAAATGGAGATGACGAGAGAGGTAGGGAGAGAGGAGGAGGAACCTGTTCGATGGCGTCAGCGTTGTTGAAAGCCCAGCCTCGCTTGTTGTACGCCTCTCGCACCTCCTCACAGTTATTGCAGCACTGGTCGTCCGTCTGACGCGGGTGCAAAGGGGACGAGGGAGAGGGGAGGCGTGGGGGGGGGAAGGGGGGGGATGGCGCAGAGATGATGATGATGATGATGATGATGATGATGATGATGATGATGATGATGATGATGATGATGATGATGATGATGATGATGATGATGATGATGATGATGATGATGATGATGATGATGATGATGATGATGATGATGATGATGATGATGAGTGGAAGGAGCAGGTGATTAGAGAGTGAAGAACGGGGGAAAAGGGCGAGCAAAGGGCGAGCAAAGGGCGAGCAAAGGGCGAGCAAAGGGCGAGCAAAGGGCGAGGGTGGGTGATTAAAAACAGGAACGCACCTCAGCAGCGCCGTAGCAGCTGCCACAGAAGTCCTGGTCGTCGGGCACGACGTTGCTTGAGGCTCCTCTAACAACAGAACACATAGTGCCCCTCAATAGAGAGAGCACACAGCATGGCGCACGCACGCACGCACCTCAGCAGCGCCATAGCAGCTGCCACAGAAGTCCTGGTCGTCGGGCACGACGTTGCTTGAGGCTCCTCTAACAACAGAACACATAGTGCCCCTCAATAGAGAGAGCACACAGCATGGCGCACGCACGCACGCACCTCAGCAGCGCCGTAGCAGCTGCCACAGAAGTCCTGGTCGTCGGGCACGACGTTGCTTGAGGCTCCTCTAACAACAGAACACATAGTGCCCCTCAATAGAGAGAGCACACAGCATGGCGCACGCACGCACGCACCTCAGCAGCGCCGTAGCAGCTGCCACAGAAGTCCTGGTCGTCGGGCACCACGTTGCCGAACTTGTCGCGCTTCTTGAGCACGTCGTGCTGCTTCGCCCCTATCTCGTGCTTCGAGTCTATCCCCTCCACCGGCAGCCCGATGGGCGTCAGCCGCCGCTTGTAGATGTTGTGCACCTGATGGGGAGGAGGGCGGGGGGGGAGGGAGGGGTAAGAGGCGGGGGGCGTTGGGGGGGGAGGGGGGACGATTGGAGGGGGGTGTATACCCTCCACCGGCAGCCCTATGGGCGTCAGCCGCCGCTTGTAGATGTTGTGCACCTGATGGAGGGGGGAGAGGGGGGGGGGGTGGGGAGGGGGAAAGGAGGGATGATGCGGGGTGGATGAGGGTCAATGCCTCTTCCGGCAGCTCGATGGGCGTCAGCCGCCGCTTGTAGATGTTGTGCACCTGTTGTGGGGAAAGGGGCGGGGTGGACATGGAGGGCAGGGGGGACACGGAGCGCAGGGGGGACAGAGGGGACATGGGAGCTAAGGGGAAAGGGTGAGGACAAGGGGGAAAAAGGGGACCGGGTAGGACATGGGGGACGTGGGGGGGACGTGGGGGACGTGGGAACAGGAGCAACAGGGAGCTGAGGGTGGATAGGGAGGACGAGGTAGATGATTGGATGGTTTGGAGTCAGGATGGGAGGCGGGAAATCTGTGGTCAGAAGGGAACATGGCGGTCCCAACCAAGTCACAACAAACTACCATGAAATGGTATGGTTTGGCGGGCATGGCATGGTTTGTATGCGTACCACGTCAAGGTGCTGCTCGCCACTGATGTCCATGGCGTCCAGCGACAGCACCGCGCATGACAGCCGAGGAAACGTCACGTCCAGCTGATGTGGGTCGGGTGAGGTGGTGGTGGAGGGGGAAGGGGAGGGGGGGAACTGATTTTGAGAAAGGGGGTTAGCTGGGGAGGGGAGCGGGGGTCGAGAGGAAGGATTAGGAGGCGGTTGAGAGAACGTGCATTAACCATGACTCGGGTCGACGAGAGAGCGGCTCCAAATGGGCCACATATTTCGCGAGGTCGTGACGATCTGGAAACATGTGGGCGCTCACGTTTATTTTGAGGGTTTCTCCGCGCGACAAGTCGACAGAGAGCTCGTTGACGATCTTCGGCTGGAGGAAAAGGCCTGATCGGACGGGAATGGACGGAGAGGAGCGGGAACGGACGGAACGGAGAGGTGGATGGAAGACGCAGGGTATGAGCAGAGAGTACGAGCACGGTGGTTGTGCCTGGGGCTTATGTTAAGGGCGATACAAACAGCAGCAATGCCTAGGGAAGGAGAGGAAGAAAGAAAGAGAGAGTGAATGGATACATATTTCAGCAATTAAGGTTCATGTACAATGAAAGGGAATGTTCATTAGTAGCACGGCCAGGACGACGAAGGGGAAGAGCATGAGAATTCTAAGAAGAAAATATCATGACGGAGAAGCACAGCTGACATGCGTGCGGAAAAGAATGTTCATACGGAGTTCAGTGATGAAGAGCACGGCCATGACGACGGGGGAGATGAGCGTGAGGATGCTTATAAAGGGTATATCGCAGCTGACATGGGCGTGGGAAAGGATGATCATACGGAGTTCAGTGATGAAGAGCACGGCCATGACGACGGAGGAGAGGAGCGTGAGGATGCCGCCCGACATGGTGCGACTGTAGAAGTCCTCATTGACCTTGGGATACGCGTCCAGCTGCCGAAGCTTTTTAAGAAACTCCATGGCCTCGAGTCGCGCTCCTCCTTAATCGGTGACTAAGAACAGCGGAGAGTTCTCAGATGTTGTGACCGCGAATCAACGAGGATTTTTTGTTCCTGTTGACTCGCTACGGCGAATTCTTCGCGTTACAACGAAGCGTCGCCACGCGTGAACGAGCTTGAAATCATCATCTTATAATTTCTAATCTAAAAGGAACTAATGAATTCAGAGCAAACCCGACGAAGTAAGTCGCTTTGGCCTGGAGACTGGTTAGATCGATTCAAGAGGAAAAGGAGCGGTGCTGGTTCATCAGACTTCGAAAGACGACTAGCCTTGAGCAAAGGTCGCACTACGGTCGCACCACTACAACGCTGAAATCGAGGATCAAACGAAGAACTACAAGCGACGCGGACGGCGCGGCGGCATAGATGTAAAGGAGTGATCAAATGTCAAGGATTACAGGAGACGGAACGGAAGGCGAACAGGCACGGACCAGAACGTGCTGCTGACCAGTCACCAACAGCCAGGGTAGCACTGAAGGTCAGGCTGGATGTAACTCTACGTGTGAAGTAGAACATGGTGCGGATGTTCGGACGGCAAACGCTCTGCACCGTGTAAAAACTTACTGAAACATAATGATATACTGACATACCGTGTACGGTCTAGAAGGATGAGCCGAACGAGGGGAGGGGAGGAGCACCATACCACACACAAGCGAAGCACACCCAGCCTGCTCCTATAACGAAGAAGCCGTCTGGAGAAAACTACAGATACGAATTTTGGAAAACTGCCAAGCTGTTACGAGTGCAATTGAGTGAACGAACGAGAATTGCACTATCGAAGCAAGAGTACAATCAGCGAAGGTATGAGCGAAGGATTATATAGCGAAACAATAGTGGTAACGGTAATGGACTGTGGTTGTCGCGTGTCGAGCCTGGGACTGAGGTTGGGAAAATGTCGAAGCGTAGGCCCGGAGCGCGGGTTACCAGCCGAGCCGTGAGGTCGGGATGCGATGTGCGAAAAAGGCGGGATGATGAATGATGCGATGGTCGCGAGTGGTAACGGTGCTGACTGAGGTGCTACAGTGATGTACGCGCTGGGCAGGGACGCGAAGTAAGGAAAAGGGAATTTCCTTACACTACCCCCCCTCCCCAAGGAGGCCCCTCTTACGAGAGCGCATGGACGTCGCGAAAATTTCGGCTTCGCAGATACTCGGTGAAGACAGGGTGGTTCTCAATTTTATCCAGGGGTACCCAGTTGTCTTCTGTGGGCGTTCGGTCCTTCCAGCGAATGAGGAACTCGATCCTTCGGGCTCCCCGAGGGTCGCGGACGCGGTGGCTGAGGATTTTTTCAGGGGTGATGAGTGGTTCGGTTGGGGGACGTGTCATGCTGGCTGGGCGATTTCGTGGCAGTTGGCTCGTGGATGGGATGTAAGGGCGAAGTAGGCTGACGTGGAATGAAGGGCTGACGTACCAGTCAGCGGGGAGGAGGAGGTGGGCGGTGACGGGTGTGATCATGTGGCTGATGCGAAATGGCCCACAATATCTGGGGCGAAGTTTTGGAATGATGGGCAGGCGAAGGTTCTGAGTGTCGAGTAAAACGAGGTCGTCGGGCTGATAAGTAACGGGTCTGCGATGTCGATCGGCGTTGCGTTTAGCGATGATGTTTGATTTTTTTATTGCTTCTGCTGCCCTGGTCCGTGCTGCTTGCAGGATCTCGGCGAACTGTTGTGCTCGTGGGACGGGGTTGTCGGGATTCGGTGTCATGGGTACTGTTGGGTCCTGTCCGTAATTTAGATAAAACGGCGACTGTTGCGTCGTGGCTGATGGTGCGTTATTGTATGCGAACTCAATGAGTGGCAGTTGCTGTTCCCACGTATTCGGGTCGTCGCAGGTGGCTCGAATCAGCTGCTCCATGGTCTGATTTGTCCGTTCCGTCTGTCCGTCGGTTTCGGGGTGATAGGATGAACTGAACTGTAAGCGCGTGCCGAACTGCTGCCACAGGTTCCGCCAGAAGTTGCTGGTGAATTTTGTGTCCCTGTCGCTGATGATCGACGCGGGTATCCCGTGCAGGCGTACGACGGTGGAGATGAATAGTCGGGCGGTTTCCTCGGCTGTGATGGATTTCCTGCATGCTGCGAAATGAGCCATTTTCGTTAGTCGATCGACGACGACCAGGATCGCGTCATTCCCACTCGCCCCAGCTGGTAACCCCGTGACGAAGTCCATCGTCACCTGCTGCCAAGCACGCTCTGGAGGCGGGATGGGTTGTAATTGCCCTGCTGGTCGCTTCCTGCTTGTCTTCATGAGCTGGCAAGTGGGACACGATGCCACGTGTCGTTGTACGTCAGTCAACATTTCTGGCCAGTAGTAGTACCGCTGCAGCTGCTGCCGTGTTTTTTCTACCCCGAAATGTCCCGAGGTAACTCCGTCGTGTGCTTCCTGTAACAGTAGTTCCCGAAGTAACGTGTATCCCGGTACCCAGATGCGGTCGGTTCCAGTTTTTACGTAATAGACTCCTTTTGCCGCTGCGAATTGCTGTGAGTTGCCTCCTGTAAAGAACGGGTCTGTTTGATATCCGTGGGTAAATAGGCCGGTAAGCAGTGGGCTGGTCTGGGCGAGTAGTATCGCGTGGATCTGGGCAGTGGGGCGGGTCAGTGCGTCGGCGATATTCGATGCTCCTTTTTTGTATGTGACCGTATAGTGAAAATTCGACTCGAGGAAATCGAGCCATCGAATTTGTCGTGGGTTGAGGTGGGGCTGTGCGCGGAGGTACTGTAGAGATCGGTGGTCTGTCCGTACTGTCACGTCTGCGCCAGTCAAGTAGCAGCGCCAAACTTTGAATGCATGCACGATCGCGAGCATTTCGCGGTCGTGTATCGGATAATTTCGCTCAGGCGGATGTAGTTTTCGTGATTCGTAGGCGATGGGTTGGAGGCCGTTGCCGAAGTCCTGTAACAGTACAGCTCCGATGGCGATGTCACTTGCGTCGGTAACCACTTCAAAAGGGCGGTGGGGATCAGCGATGCGTAGGACGGGTGGTGAGCAGAGAACGTTTTTTAGGGCAGAGAAGGCAGCATGCTCTTTCTCCCCCCACGTAAAAGCGACCCCCTTACGCAGTAAATCAGTGAGTGGGGCTGTTAAACGGGCCATGTCGGGCACGAACCGTCGAACGTAATTAACAAAACCTGAAAAACTCTGCAGCTCCGTGATGTTCGTCGGGGGGCGCCACGCTTTTACTGTATCCAGCTTCTTCGGGTCAATCTCAACCCCAGCCTCCGAAATGACGTGACCCAAAAACTCTAACCTGTCCCTAAAAAACTCGCACTTGGAGCCCTTGGTGAGTAGTCGATGTTCCTCTAAAACCTTAAAAACTGCTTCAAGATCCACTAAGTGCTGCTGCTTATCCCGGCTGTAAACTAAAATATCGTCCAGGTAAACTATCACGCATTTATCTAAAAGTGGTCTAAACACCTCGTTCATGGTCATCTGAAAAGTTGCAGGCGCGTTCGTCAGCCCGAAAGGCATCACTGTATACTCGAACGACCCGTACCTAGTCCTAAATGCTGTTTTGGCGCAGTCTGAAGGTTCGACCCGAATCCGATGGTAACCTCCCCGTAAATCTATTTTCGAAAAGACGCGCGCTGTTCGCAGTTGGTCGATCAGTTCGTCAGCGCGGGGGATGGGGTATCGCGACTTGATTGTTACCCTGTTAAGCGCTCGGTAGTCGATGCACATGCGAAAACCTCCATCTTTTTTCGGTGTGAACAGTATCGGCGCGGCGAACGGTGACGAGCTCGGTCGAATAAACTGCTTCTCTAACAGGTAATCTAACTGCTTCCTTAACTCGTCAAGCTCGGGCTGTGTTAGTCGAAATTGCCGCTGTACAGTTGGCTGTGCCCCCGGTTCTAACTCAATCCTATGGTCGTGCGCCCGCTGAGGTGGCAGTCCCTGTGGTAGATCATCCGGAAATATCCCCGGGAACCGTTTTGGTAGTGCCTGTAATTCGGTCGGTACGGCTGCGAGCAGTTTTCCTAAATCACTCTGCTGCTCGTCTTTTTCTACGATTGCGATATCCGCTGCGTACACGTCAGCTCCAGCGGCGACAGCTCGTTTCATCGTGATGGCGTTGACCTGGACTGTCGAAGATTCGGGTGGCCGCCAGCGAGGTAGAACGACCCAGTTACCATTACTTCGCACTGTGCAGCTCCCCGTCGTCCAGTCAATCCGTGGGTTGTACCGTCGCAGCCAATCACGTCCCAGTAAAATATCGTGCCCATCCAGCGTCGTTGCGAGCATTTCCTGTGTAAAACCGAAGTTCCCCCCGCAGCGGACTTTTACTCGCTCCACTTTTTCTCGTATGGCCAATGGCGTGCCGTTGACTAAACGTGCATCTATCTCGGGTAAACATCGGTTAAGTGTTAACTGTAATTTCCGTGCGGTTGCAGTATTAACTAAGCTGTGACTTGCTCCTCCGTCAATAAAGATTTTCACTGCTGCTCCCTGTATTTTCCCGTAGATCAGTACCGGGCAATCCGTCGCTGTACCCTCCTTATTCATCCGAGCCCGATCGATGGCGTGAATCGGTACTGTGACTCGGTGAGGGTCGGTGTGGTTGGGCGAGCAGGCAGTCTCGTCAGTAGTTGGCCCAACTTCTACTGACTGCTGGCGTTTCCCTGCCTCTGAGACTCCCTCCCCTGCTCTGCTCCTCGACGCCTCAGCTCTTCTGGACATTCGCTCTTGCGATGGCCCGGCCGGTTGCAAGCAAAGCAGCGCCCTCTAAATGGCGTGGCAGCTGCATTCGTTGCGACGGCGTGTACAGTGGCGTGCTCGATCGGTCCCCGAGGACGATGTCCGAAATAGGACCCCGGTCTCGGTCGGCGTAGGATATCGATTTTCTCGGCGAGCGCGAGGATTTCGTTGAAATTCGATAGCCCGCGTAGCATTATCTCGTGCGATATGTCCGGCTTCAGCCCTCCGACGTAACGGTCCACCCGTTCCGCCTCGTGCATGTAGCCGACCTGTTCGCAAAGTGCGAGAAAACCGCTGGTGTAGTCTTGAACCGACCCGAGCTGGCGCCAAGTGCGTAGTTTCTGACGCGCCGAAATCGAAGCCGCGATCGGCTCGAAGCGCGCCCGAAGCCCTGCGCACCACGCATCCCACGTGCTGTATTGGGCGGTTTCGCAGAACGAAGTCCAGGTAACAGTTGGACCCGAGGGCCCTTCCTCGCGCGACGGTGGCTCGTAGGCGCGTGGCGACGTCACGATGACTCGCCACCAGTCCATGGCGGGGCCCCTGAGTAGTGAAACCGCATATCGGATCTTGGCGGCGTCCGACTCGACGTAGTTGGCGTCGAAAAACACATTCATCGTGAAGACCCACGATTGAACTGTCGGGCCGCCGCGTTGGCTTGGGTCGAAGCAGGGTGGTCGTTGCGGTTTGAGTGGCATTGGGGCCATCATGGCGTTCTCGCCACTTGTCGCCGCAAACTCCACGTGCCGACGGGCTTCTCGGGGCTCCCGTGGGCTTGATGCGCTCCTGTTTCCCCCCATGCCGGGCATCGGTTGGGCTGCGCCGTCACTGGCTGCGCCTGAGCGCTGTCCCGTGCTGTTGTGTTGCGTTGGTGTGCCGGATGAGATGACAATCGGCTCCTCCGAATGTGCAGAAACATTGGTTGGTGCGTGGGATGTCGTCGGTGCATTCACCGTTGACTGTTGACGGGCGGAGTCACGCTCCGCCGTGAGCGTCGCGATTTCGAGCGCCGACTCCTCCAACTGTCGCACGAGACGATCGAGTTGATCCTGCGTCAGCGTGGCGAGGTTGAAATCGGCCATGGCGGGGGTGTCGGGCAAGCTCAGCGAGAGCCTCGGTCGTGGTCGTGCGTGCTTTCGAGAGAGCACTACGAGCGGCGGTGCTGTGACGCTGAGAGACGTCTACCCCCCCCCAAAAAATTGAGATAGTGGGAAGCGAAGGTGTGGATGCGGTCCGAGGTGAGATCGTAGGCTCTGAATACCAAGTGTTACGAGTGCAATTGAGTGAACGAACGAGAATTGCACTATCGAAGCAAGAG
The DNA here is from genome assembly GCA_948144175.1 of Closterium sp. NIES-65. Taxonomy (NCBI): domain Eukaryota; kingdom Viridiplantae; phylum Streptophyta; class Zygnematophyceae; order Desmidiales; family Closteriaceae; genus Closterium; species Closterium sp. NIES-65. Next base: position 310,445 of record CANXME010000626.1, on the reverse strand, counting down.
TACAATCAGCGAAGGTATGAGCGAAGGATTATATAGCGAAACAATAGTGGTAACGGTAATGGACTGTGGTTGTCGCGTGTCGAGCCTGGGACTGAGGTTGGGAAAATGTCGAAGCGTAGGCCCGGAGCGCGGGTTACCAGCCGAGCCGTGAGGTCGGGATGCGATGTGCGAAAAAGGCGGGATGATGAATGATGCGATGGTCGCGAGTGGTAACGGTGCTGACTGAGGTGCTACAGTGATGTACGCGCTGGGCAGGGACGCGAAGTAAGGAAAAGGGAATTTCCTTACACAAGCACTATCCTACGGCTTACACAGATACAAACCACATGAACAATACTCCATACTTTCTCTACAATCAGCAATTCAATGTTCATGGCAACACCATACAAAATTTGTGATGGCGTTTGCCATCAGGCAACACACCTACCATTTACATGAAAAGTTGTTATGATGGGATAAAAAGGACCCTAGGGGGAGCAGCATTACAATGGCTACTCCAATTAATCAGTAGAACCTTCTATGCAAAACCGAATCCTTGTACAAGGTGATCAGCGATGACAGTGTGGAGTCTTTGCCTCATCATCGCCTTGGACGAATACGGTGGCAACACAAGTTGATGGAAGCATGTGTGTGCAGTTGGCAGATGTGTGGTGTCAGTCAATGCAAGATGAATGTGGAACCTGCAGCAGCATGAAGACACTCAAGTAAGCATCTTAGGATAATCCAAACGCTCCTTGGCCAGAAACCCGGGACAAGAAGAGCAGACCAGAATTCTGAAAGCTTCCACGGCCCATTTCGTACCTAGATTGCAGGCCGGCAAAGCCGGAAGCTGGGAGGCGTGTGATGGCCGTAGTGAAGTAGAGGAGACGCCTGCGCTGGTCCTTGGTCATTTCCTCCACCACCTCCCAGAACCACTCGATCTGCAAGCACGAGTGACAAGGACAATAATCAGGACAAGAAAGAAACGGCAAGTCCCTTCTTTAACCATCAGAAGCCACAGAAAGTAACAAAACAAGGCTCAAAGAGGGACCATGTTATGGAAGGTTCTGTTATTTCACACACCTCAGGGTCAGTGGCCCGATAGCCATGGTAGTCCGTGTGCGCACGCCAGTCCGCCACATCGATGTCCCTCTCCTCGCCGTACAGCAGCGCCTCAAAGTCCCCCGCATCCAGCGGCCGCAACGCCTGCTGCATCACCCACCCGCTCTCCACCACCGCTACAGCCGGACTCATCATCGGCACCACCACCGGCGCCACAGCTGCCATTGGCGCTACAGCCGCCACCATCGGGGACTCAGTTGTCGTTGGCGCTACAACTGATGGAATAGAGGTGGGATTGGGTGGCACACCTGCACCGGCTGTAGCAGCAACGGCTGCAGCCCCGGGAAGGACGCTGGTCAGTGCAGCTGTAGCAACAGGGGTTGTAGCGAGGGGTACCATGACTGACGGCTGGCTGGTGATGACTGTCGGTAGGGTGCTCATGACGCTGTGCAGGGCAGCAGCAGCTGTGGCAGGTGTGGCAACTGTGGTAACAGCAGCAGTGGCAGCGGCTGTAGCAGCTGTAGCGTGGGCAGCCATGAGTGCTGGAAGAGTGTCCATGGAAGCGGGGACCGGTCCAGACGTGCCTTGCAAGGCAGCAGCCCACAGGGCTGTAGCTGCTACAGCCGCCGCCGCAGCTGCTGTTGCTGCTGCTGTAGCTGCTGCGGTAGCAGCTGCATTGGGATTGGAGGTGGGCCAAGAAAGGGCGGCTGTAGCAGTGGCTGTCGGGGGTGCGATGGCGGGTGTGGGAAGGGCAGTAGCGTATGTTGGTGTTGGTGCTGGTACTGCTGCTGGTGCTGGCGGTGCTGGTGGTTGTGTTGGTGGTGTTGGCACTGATGCTGGTGCAGCAGCAGCAGCAGGTGGCGCAGCGCGGCCCCATTGCTGCCCCCCTGCTTCCACATTCCCTGCTGCGCCCATGTGCAAATGGTTGATAGGGTTAGTGGGAGTCATGGTGAAGCCAGCCGCAGGCATGCTGACGCCAGCAGGAGCCAGGGTGACGCCAGCAGGAGTCACAGTGACAGCAGCAGCAGGAATGCTGACGCCAACAGGAATGGAGTGGGGAGGTCGGAGGGAGGAGGCGTGAAGGGAGGAGGCGTGGAGGGAGGAGGCGTGGAGGGAGGAGGCGTGGAGCGAGGAGGTGTGGAGTGCGAGTGAAATGGGTAGGTCCCGGCAGTGCAGGAGCTCTGAAAAGCCCGCGGCAAAGGCCAGGGCCTGCAGCCTCATAGGCGCCACAATTCTTCGCTTCACGAGCAGGTCAATGAACGCGTGGCGGTTGCTGTTGGTGACCTTGATGAACTCCCCTCCCGGACACAGCTCCACGACCCGACTCTCCCCCACGCCCACGCCCTCCTCCACGCTGCACACGAACGTGAGCCCCAGCACATCCGCATCCACATCCGTTGCCGGCAGCGCCATGATCGCCCTGCAGCTCGCGAAGAGCTCCGGATCTATGTCTTTACAGTCTCTCCAGGTGACTTCCCGCCCGGCTAGCAGCTTGTAGAAGGCGAGCGCGAAGGTTACGTCTAGATGGATGTTGTGCATGAGCGCGAGGGCGACGACGCGGCCGCAGAAGCGGAAGTAGGAGAGGTGGCCGGGGTTGATGGCGGAGGAGGGCGAGGGGAAGAAGCGCTGGTGGTCGTCCGGGCAGGCGGAGAAGAGGGCGTTTACCCCCGAGAAAAGCTCGCAGCCCACGAGCATGAACCACTCGCGGAGGACGCCCGCGCCGGAGCCGTCCTCGTCGACGAATTGCACGAGCAGGCCGGACTTGAGGGCCTCTGGCGGCGCGTAGAAGATCTGATCAAAGGACTCGTGGAGTAGCGAGGGGCCTCGGTGCACCTGGTGGGTTGGGATGGCAGAGAGTGGATGAGAGAGAAAGAGAGTAAAGATGAGATTTTCCGAGAATATTGGCAGTAGGAGGGGAGTGGCCTGCTGACACGAGCTTGCAGCCGACAGACCTGAACCAGTTTTGGAGGACTCAGCCATCACCTCGACTCACTGTGACTCTGCCAAGCGAGCAGCCAGCCATCACGTGGACTCACAATGACGGTGCATCGGTTGGCATGGTCTTCAGCGGGCTCCGGCAGCAGAGCACCCATCCACCGCCTCTTCACATCCATGTCAATCAGCTCCCTGTGCTCGCACACCCACGCCAGGTCCCCTCCCGGCGCCAAGTGCTGGTTCTGAATCACCGCGTTCACACACCCCCTGTGCCTCACCAGCAGTCCCACTAGCTGCTCTGCACTGCCGCCCCTCCCCGCCCCTGCTGCTACTGCTGCTAGGAGGTATAGTCCTTGCAGGACGGCAGGGATGCATTCCCTGAGGGGTTCTGGGAGGAGAGAGAGGGCCATTCGGCCGACTAGGTCCGGGGGAGAGAGGGGCGGGAGTGGGGAGGCGGGGTGGGAGGGCGGGGCGAAGGGAGAGGAGGCGGGGGGCGGGAAGGGGGCTGGGTGTTGGGGAGATTGGTAGGGTTGGTTGCGGTGGGGTGAGGTGTGCATGGGAGTGGCGGGGTGGTGGTGGTGGTGGTCGTCGTCGTGCCAGGGGGGGCTGTGTGGGAAGGGAAGGGCAGAGGCAGCCTGGTGGCTTGCACTTATGAATGCGTGTCCTGCTGTTGCTGCTGCTGCTGGTGGAGTTGCTGTCGTCGAATGGTACTGGTACGCATGCAGTGATGCAGCAGATTGGGACAGCTGGGCTGATTGTGCTGCCGCAGCTGCAGCCACAGCAGCAGCTGTTTCAGGCGAGTAGGCAGGGGAGGGAGCAGCGTAGGAAGGGAGACCAGTGAAGTTCGGCCAGGTCGCAGGGAAGGAGCCGAAGGCAGCAACTGGTGGTGGTATCAACGGATCAGCAGCAGCACCTAAACCAGCACCAGCACCAGCGAAACTGGACAAACTTGCAGTACCAGTGGCAACTGCAGCTGCGGCAGCAGCAGCAGTGCTCGCCAGCACAGCAGGCCCCTCCGTCAGCAGCAGCAGCCGCCTGGCGAACCGCGCTGACTCAGCCAGGCACGCGTCCACGTGTCTCAGCACCGAGCCAAACACAGTCAGCAGCCATCCCGGGCGGCAGAACGCGGACTGGCGAACCGCCGGGCGGCAGAAGGGGAGCGAGAGGACAATGGCTGACGCGAACGTTTTGAAAGCGGAGGAGGCTGAGGAGGTGAGGGGGGAGGTGAGCGTGTCGGACTTGGCTGCTGCGAGCAGGGTGAGCTGGTGCAGGCTTATGCAGAGGTCTGTGGCTGCCTTTTCCAGGAAGGGCGCGAGGTTGCGCACGAGCCAGTCCGGGGAGCGGTTGAGCTGGGGGCAGAAGCGACCCAGCTGCACCTTGCCGAACAGCTTGACTAGTGCGTCCCAACACCTGGTGGTGAGCACTGGTCGCAGGCGGCAGGAGTCGAGCAACACGTGCAGCTCCATGAGCACGGGGCCCAGGTAGTCCAGCAGCGGGCGCGCGAATTTGCCCGGGCACGCGTAGTCGTGCATGTACGTGATCAGGGCTGGAGTAAGGAGGAATCCGGGGGAGGGGGAGGGGATGCAAGACATGAGGGCGGAAATGAGGCGGGAGTGTATGAAGAGGGGAAATCGTGGAAAGTACATCCTCAATGCAAATGCATTGTATGTGAGTGCATACTCATCATCTTTTTAGTGAAATAGACTTGTACTCTCCCTTTCCTTTCTCTATTTTCTTGTTGTTCTTTTAATAGCTTTTCTCTCACCTCGTTCGTCTAGGAAACTAGCGACGGTCTGGTCAGCAAAGTGCATGTGGTGGGGCTCCTTCAGCTGCAGCAGCTGCACGGCCGCCCGCACACCTCCTGCCAGCCTGCCAATGGGACGGAGGTGGAAACCACAAGACCATTGTGATGTTAAGCCCGCAGACTAAGACGAGGAAGAAGACCTGAAAGCAGAAACATGAACTGCTTTTCTGTCACTTTTTGAGAAACACTGTCAGAAAACAGTCAGTAGAACGCCTGAAGAACCTGAAAACCCGATGCAAACCAGAAGTTACCTGAAGCGTTGTGTGTACCTGAAGGCCTCGATGTATTCGGCGAGTTTGATGGTCCAGCCGTCGTGGCCGGAACGGATGGTGTCAACGGCGCGCACGAAGAGCTGCGCCATGGCGCAGTGGATCTTGTCCTCGTAGTACTTGCTCAGCCGCTCCCGCCGCCCCTTCCCACCCGCCTCCTGCACCACTGCGCCTCCACCCCCACCCCCGCTTCCTGGCGCTTCCTGCTCATCCTGCTGCTGCTGCTGCTGCTCCTCCTGTGTTTGTTGTTGTTGCCGCTGCTGCTGTTGCTGCTGCGTCTGAGCCGGTTCTTGCTCCATGGCATCGATTCTGTCCCCTGCTTGAACCTCCACAGCACCCCCACTAGCACCCTCTGCTGCTGCTCCGCTCCCCCTCCCTCTCCCTCTTCCCCGCCCTCTCCCCCCGCCTCTCCCCCTCCCTCCCCTCTCCACCGCACAATTGCACGCATCTCCGCCTCCTTCGCCGCCTCCCCTCCCACCTTCCGCCACTTCCGCGCGTTGCTCGTGCATGGGGACTTCTCCCCCGTCCGCCCTTCCGCCCTCCCTCCCATTTTCCTTCACGCCCCCTCTTCCGCCTCCGTCGCCTTTCCCCGCGCTCGGCGGAGGTTCCCCCACGCCCGCGCCCACGGCCTCCAGGCGCTGCAGCTGCGCCAGCCCCGCCTCCATTTCCGCCACCAGCAGCCACACGTCGGGGAAGAGCGTCGATCTCAGCCGTCCGATCAGCTGCAGCGTGGCATCGTGCGGCACAGGCACGTCCTGCAGGCGAGCGGAGGTGTCAAGCTGCTTTCCAGCGTAGATGAGGCGATGCTCGTGCGCTGGAAGGCCCGTTTTTCGCCTATTGGTGAGAAGAGGGAGGAAAGGGCGGGAAACGAGGGGCGACGAACGTTGGTTTGTGGGGGGTAGGGAAAAAATAGAAGAGAGAAACAGTGTTTCTTGGCATGGCTTGAACCAATGGATGTACTGTTTGGCATGGCCATGCTGACATCATCGTACGTCACTCACTGGATCTGCCAAAGCACGTCGTCCACGGTGTCGCTCGGCCTGACTCGCAGAACCACCGTGCGACACGACTCCATGCTCGTACGAACCAGCACCTGCGACAGCGCCGCCGTCGCTCGCGCTTCCTTCCCCGTCGCCTTCCCGCCGTGCGCGGCGGCGCACTTCCCGGTGCGGCCTTTCGCGCCATGCTTGCTCTCCGCATCCTCCGGCGCGACCTCCGCGGCTGCAACTTGCCGCCGAGAGTGCACGAGTTTTCCGCCGTGATTGACGGCGTCATCACCGTCAACCTCAACGGCGATTCCCGACTCATCCACAGCCGCCAACCTGGAAGCCGCCTCGACTCTTTCCTGCATCCCTTCCTGGCCTCCCTTCCGACCGGCGCTCTTCGCCGCATTCGCCGCCGCCGAGCCGCCATCGATGTCCATCATTGAGTCGTTCTTCTCCGTGTCGAACAGCGACAGACCCGCGCCGTCGCCATCCTCTTGTTGCGAATCTAGCTCCACCTCTTCTGTGTTTCCCGCCGCCGCATCCGCTGCGTCTCCAATTCTCGCATCCAATCCCGTCCCCCCTCTCTCTTCCTCAGAAACGTTGCTCTCCGTCGTCTCGCTTCCCTCCTCCCTTCCTCCATCGGACCTCCCACCATCCTCCGGCTGATTCGACGCAGACGGAAAGTTTCCCTCCGCTGTCTTCTTGTGAACTCTCCGTCTTCTTTTCCGTTTGTTCGTCTCCTCACTGCTGGCCTCCGCCTCCCACTTCTCGCTCGCCAGCGCGCCGGCTGCTGCGGCAGCTGTAGCAGCTACAGCCGCTGCTGCTTCCTCGCAGATCGAATCAATTTGCTCAACGGTCAACTCTACCGCCTTGTTCTCTCCCGCAGGGCATCCCGTCGCCTCTTCTGCCGCAGCAGCAGCCGCGGCGTCAGCAGCCGCTGCGGCTTCCGCTGCTGCAACAGCTTCCTCTTTTAGCTGAGACCCGGCCACGACTCGAGCGGCCATTTCTTGAGACACAACTCCCGGCGGCGAAACGAGCTGGCTGACATTTCTGGACGGTGATAGCGCTAGGGCCGCGTTATCGTGATCGTCGAAAATCGTATCGGCTTTTGTTGGAACGCCAGCTACGCAAGAAGCTTCCTGCGAGACGCGCGAAAAGTCTTTCTCGCGAGGAGAAGCGAGTACTGGATGGGATGATGTTGTGGTCTGGTCAAACGGACAGCTAGATGCAACAACTGGGGTCTTTACTGAGCCATTGGATTCGGAATGAAAAACCTCCTCTTCTTCCTCTCGCTTACGTTTTCCTCCAACAGCTGCAACTACGTAAGGTGGGCTTTCCATCTGAAAGTGAGGAAGATTGAACTTGAAGATCGCCGTTGGGGTTGTTTACAAGTCAGGAGCAGCAACAAAATATCTGCTCGCTCGGTCTAAGGAACTTTTAGTCTTATCTGCCTGAGTATCAACCAACGGTCAGTTTTATCTCAATAATCAGCGTTCCGACGCGTTTGAGATAGCACGGTACTAAAAACCGTCGACAACTATATCATTGGTCTGTCTCGCTTCAAGCGATTATGCAGAGTATTGCCTGGGCTAATGCGTTAGCTGGTCATAGACCATCTCATAAGCTGCATACAAATGTGGAACTAGAACTGCTAGAAAGCAGCTCATAGCAAGGGAGCATCCCTCGAGTTTCCTGGCTCTCGCAACTCTCGAGGTGAGGGAGGCAAGACGAGATGATCCCAAGGTTCAGGGAGGCAGTCCCGAGGTGGACGAAAGGGGGAGTCTTGCTGGTGGATGTGCGGATTGCGGAAAGTGGGACCATTGCGGTGGAGGAAATCAGAGCCTCCGCGGAAGACTTGTGGTGGAGAATTGCACATGGAGAGCGAAACGGCTCCCCTTTCCCCCTAAAGGCCTGTGCGCGGTGATGATGCGGCAGAGGAAAGCGGAAAAAAAAGGCAAGTGCAGGGTGCGTCCTTTTTGTCACGCGCTTTGGAGCTTTTTTCTACAGCTGACGTGTTTGCGCGCAGAACACGGAAAATGGGCAGATCAATCATGCTGGGGGGAGAGGGGGATCAACCTCGTTGGCGGACCACCCAGCGAACTTGGGGAGAGAGAGTCCTTCGAGGAGAAACTCGTGGCTGTGAGCGACTTGAAACGGCTCAGTCAAAACCGTATCCACAAGAACACTTTCAGCTGCCCACTTTTCCACGTCGGCTCCAGTAGGATACTCTTCGAGCATCACTGGTGGTTGAGGGACGCTAGGCTCCTCGAAGCGGCCATGTGCAGACCAAAGCTGCCATCACGTGACGACCATCCCAGCGTAGATTCTATTTGACAGCGCACGCCAGGATGGCTCATTTCTGGCCCTGTTTTTCGAGGCCACCAACGGTTCAGCAGTGCACTGGAAAAAAAAATAAATTTGGTGCTTAGCCTGTATGAGGTTGTGGTCAAAAATCGTTGAAATGAAATATCTATGGGCCGATCCAAAATTTGAGGCGAAAATAACCTGCACTAGATTTCGTGCCTTACTCGGTGTTTGGCAACCGCTCCTCACACGCGTGGGACGAAATTATCCCCTTTCGTGGACCACAACTTCCCTCGTTCGCAGCGCATTGCGTGTGTCCAAGATGGTGAGCTTGGTTTTCGTTACAGAAATTATTGCTTTTGTACAGAATTTTTCGGATTCCTTACTGGGTCACACTATACGCTGTACGCGTACAACCCCGAATTTTTGGAAAACCAGGCTCGGTCCGCTGACCTCGCCTTCCGAACCACTACCGCGTCGCTTTCGGGTTTCCCAACCCCGAACCTGCACCCAACCATCTCGCGACCCCGCAACCTCGGCTCAGCTAGCTTCGCTATATTAGTCCTAGGCCTCGTTGTGTTCTCACTAGTTGTAATCACTTCCGCGATATTGCATTCTGAGCACTCTTCTTTCATACAACTCATAACACCTGGTATCAGAGCTACTTTCCTAGGTTACCCTCGCGTTTCCGGGGTAGTTTGTAGAAGGGGAGGGATAGACTTGGTGGGCTGTTAAGCGGTCGGGCCGTGGAATAGATCCGATTATTCCACTCCGACTACGATAGCATTAACGCCTTCAGCGAAGTCAGAAAAATCGCTAGCCACCCCCTGCCCGTTAGACGAAGCCTGCGACACATGGACCAGGCGGAGTTCAACGAGCTCATGCAATAGTTCCCGATGATGCAGGCCAACATGCAGACGATGTCTGCAGAAATGGCGCGTCTTCGAGAGGAAAACGCCGAACTACACTAGGCGCGTGGTGAAGCGCGCCAGGAGTCGCCTGTTGTGGACGACGCAAGTAGCAGCACTGCACCAGATGAGCAGGTCTGGAGCAAGCTGGAAGGCGAGATGGATGCGGACGAGGCAAAGCAGGTGCAGCAGCAACAGTCGCCGCAACAGTCGCGTGCAGCACCGACACATGCAGCAGCGACGACGACGGCGACGCCGGCAGCAGTACCAACGGCCCCGATGGCAACAACGGCTTTTGTTAAAATCAAGCCGATGAACCCGGCCCCGTTCAACCCAAGTGACAAGTTAGTCACTGTTTCTGCATGGTTGTTCGGCGTGGAGGTGTTTTTAATGCTGCCATGATTTATGACGATGCCACCCGCATTAATTTCGCAGTTTCACTGTTGCGAGGACCTGCGCTGAAATGGTGGAGGCGAACGCTGCAGCACGAAGGGACTTCGGCAGGAATAACACGTGCGAACAACGGGACTTCAACACCTGTCACGCATCAGGCAGCATCGATTTTTGGGACGGCCACGATACGCACATGGAGGGAGTGGCGCGCCGCCTTGCGAACCAGGTTCGTGCACATATCCACCTTGGACTCTGCTCGCATGAAGCTGCGTGCCTGGAAGCAGCTTACTTCGGTCCAAGACTACAACAGTACGTTCTGCAACTTGGCGGATCAAGTAGACGATATGAGCAACGCGGAGCAGTTGGATCGCTACGTGTCGGGTTTAAAATACGAGATACAGTACGAGGTCCGAAGAACCCGGCCACGAAGCTTCAACGACGCCGTCCAAGAAGCCGAGTCAACGGATGCACTGATGCAGTGGGCGAGATCGAGCTCCTGGGAGGGCCCTCAATTTCGTAGATCGACTCAGCAGCCCACGATCAACGGCGTGGATGCACCAAGCCGAGCCCTTGGGCCGTGCTTTTTATGCAACCAGCTGGGCCACCTGAAAAAAGACAGCCCGAGGCTTAAGCAGGGGAAGAAGAACGACGGAGAAGGGTCGGGAAAGGATACGAGGGTTGAAATGAACGAACAGGAATGATTGAACTAACAGTGAAATCAGTACAAGTACCTAACCCTATAATTGTGTACCCCCTATAGGCTAACCCACTGTAGCCTAAACAAGTACAACATATATAATGTTTGACACACCCCCATAGGCGAAGTGGGGGAGAACTAGGGGTCACAAGACCAGTAAAGGCAAAGCAAGGCAAAACAAACTCAGGGTGGATCTCAAGGATACCACACAAATTCCGAGCACAAGCAAGTGGTCACAAGACCAGTTCACATGCAGGTTTATAATAGAACAAGAGGTACAATGATCACAACCTAGCAAGAGTAAACATGCATGTATATATATAGAGATCACAGTACAAACAGACTCAAGAAGTAAGCAAGTGAGGTCCAGTAAGCACAAGGCCTAGAAGAGTGCAAAAACGCTGATGGTTAGAAGGCTGAAGCACCTTGGTGAACACATCAGTAGTGTTGGCCTCAGATGCCATGTAACGCAGAGGAAGCTGACCACGCTGCTGCAGCTCTCGAGCAAGGAAGTAGCGCAGAGCAATGTGCTTCGTTCTGTGCTCCATTCTGTGCTCCTGACACAAGGCAATGGCTGCCTAGTTGTCGACGTGCAACACTGGAGGAGAACGAGGCCGCTCTCCAAGGTCGGTCAGCAAGTAGGTGAGCCAGCGTAGCTCTTGGACCGCCATGGCTGTGGCGTAGATCTCAGCCTCACAACTGGAGCTGAGAACAGAAGAAGAGCGAGTAGAACGCCAAGAAACAGAACCAGAGCCAAGACTGAAGGAGTAACCCTGAGACAACCGCTGAGTAGCCTGGTCGTCTGCCCAAGAAGCGTCTGAGTGCCCAGTGAGAACAACTGGGTCTCGCCCTCCAAGCACTAGCCTCATGCCGGACGTACTACACAAGTAGCGCAACACCCTCTTAGCTGCATCCATGTGCTCCTTCCGGTGACACCCGGGAGCGACATAGCGTGCAAGAATGCTAAGAGGGTATGCAAGGTCACGTCGAGTGCATGTCATCAGGTACATGAGACAACCCACAAGCTCTGGATACGGGCCACTCGGCTCTACGGACTCATCCGAAGGCAGAGCTGAGAGTGAGTGACCGGTAGGCAGAGGAGTGGGCTGAGGCGAGGAGTACGTGAAGCGGAAGCGCTGAAGGACCTGCTGCACCATGTGTGACTGAGTCAAGGTGATGGTGCGGCGTGCTCTGTCCCGGGTGATCCGCAAGCCAAGATAGCTTGTCACTTCACCCAGGTCTGTGCACGTGTGTCTCTTCTGCAGCTCCGACTTCACGTGGGCGAGTGCCGCAGTGTGAGGAGTAGCAAAGACCAAGTCGTCGACGCACACAAGGATGTAGAACAGCGGTAGTGAGGTGTCGGTGCGTAGAAACAGCGACGGGTCAGCAGAAGAAGGCGCGAACCCAAGAGCCGCAAGTGTAGTCCTCAGTGTGTCGTGCCACTCACGTGGCGCCTGGCGGAGACCGTAGACTGGCCGTCGGAGGCTCCACTGGGTGCCAGGAGGGAACGACCCAGTGAAGCCAGGTGGGCGGCGCAGCCAGATCTCCTCGTGCAGGCTGCCCTGTAGGAAAGCAGTGCTGAAGTCAAGAGAGTGGAGCTCGTAGTCATGCTGAGCGGCGACGTGCAGCAGAACCCGAAGAGTGGTCATCTTCGGGGTCGGGGAGAAGGTCTGGAAGAAGTCAACTCCCTCTCGCTGACTGAAGCCTCGTGCAACGTAACGCGCCTTGAAGATAGGCGGAGAGCCCGGCGGCCGCTTCACCCTAAAAATCCACATGCCACTGACGATGTTTGCCCCAGGCGGGGGAACCTCGTCGATGTAGGTGCCTGTGGACTTCCAGGAAGCCATCTCTGTATCCATGGCTGTCTGCCACTGAGAGTAGTAGGGACCAGCCATCGCCTCTGCGTAAGAGCGTGGGGTCGGGATGTCTGGTGCATCCGGCTCTCCCTCAGGGGCAATCAGCATGGACACGAGATGGGGCAAAGCGGCAGCAAAGCACTCAAACTCCTCCTGCCTTTCCTCAAGGACGTCAGTGCCAAGAGCACACTCACCCCCGATGGACGGAGGACAGACAGACTAAGACTCAGCAACTAGGCTAGCGGCGTAGTCTAGTCGGCAGGTGGCAGCAAAGTCGACAAGCTCAGCAACTAAAGCAGACGCAGCAGCGGACTCAAAGGAAGGGTCAGTCATAACAGTAGCCAGGAGACGCGTGAGAGCAGGACTGGCAGCACGAAGGGAGTCTGACCCGGCTCAGCAAGAGCAGGAAGAGAGGACGTAGGAGGAGACGGCAGTGGGACATGCTGTGGAGCAGTGGAAGGACGAAGCGCCATCCGGTGAGTGCTTGGGACAGCAGAGAGACGCTGACGCGGGACACGACTACCAGTGAGAGCAGCACGGACAGGCGATGCACGACGAGACTCAGGTGACGCAAGACGAGACTTACGCTCACCACGCTCAGTAAGTCCTCCAGTCGAACTAGTGAGAGAGGAGGCAGACAGTAGCTGCGACTGCAGCTGGACAAACGGAGGACACCCTAAGGAGGGAGGAGGACAAGGAGGAGGGAGCTGAGCAAGAACCTGCTGAAGGAGCGGAACAAAGTACGGCCGCGGCCGTGCAGTGACTCCAGAACCAGCAGAGACACCAGCGCCAGGGTCCTCAGCACCAGCAGCAGCTCCAACTCTCGGGTCCTCAGCACCAGCAGCAGCTCCAACGCCCGGGTCCACAGCACCAGCGCTAGGGTCCTCAGCACCAGCAGCAGCTCCAACGCCCGGGTCCGCAGCACCAGCAGGAGCTCCAACGCCCGGGTCCTCAGCACCAGCAGCAGCTCCAACGCCCGGGTCCTCAGCACCAGCAGCATCACCAGCGCCCGGGTCCTCAGCACCAGCCGTAGCTCTAACGCCCGGGTCTGCAGCACCAGAAGCAGCTGCAACCTCTGGGGTCGCAGCACCAGCAGCACTAGTAGAGTCTCCAGCAGCAGCAGCGAGGTCCGCGACACCAGGCGCGCCACTCCGAAGAGTGCAGCGCCGTTCGTACCACTTACGGACCCGCTCACGGGAGGGGAGCTGCCGACTAGGAGAGAAGCACTAGCACCAGTCCCGATAGTACGCCTGGCTCCAGAGGTACCTCTCCTGAGGCTGCAGTACTGTAAGTACCACTCACGCAGCTGCTCCGAGGAGAGGGCTTCTCCAGGTGTAGGACTCCCAGGCTCAGCACCTCCAGACTCACAACCCCAAGACTCCGGACTCTACGGCTCAGCACCCCCAGGCTCAGCACCCCCAGGCTCAGTACCCCCAGGCTCAGCACCCCCAGGCTCCGCACCCCCAGGCTCCGCACCCCCAAGCTCAGCACCCCCAGGCTCCGCACCCCCAGGCTCCACACCCCCAGGCTCAGCACCCCCAGGCTCCGCACCCCCAGGCTCCGCACCCGCAGCAGGATGAGAGTCGACAGCTACCTCAATAGGCTTTACCGGGTCTACCTAAGACACACCTGTGGGAGCGGCACCCTGAGGGGGGAGGGGGTCTACGACAGTAGCACCTGGCGCGAGGAAGAGAGGCGGGGGGGGGAGCGGGGCAGTGCGGTAGGGGAAGAGGCGGTAGTAGGGGACGGAATCGTCAAAAGTGACGTCCTGAGAGGGCAAGACTCGGCGCGAGGTGGCGTGGTAAAACTGCCAACCAGGCGCGTCCGGGACAAAGCCAAGGAAGACGCAGGGAACAGCACTGGAGGAGAGCTTGTCCGCAGACGTATCGCGGACAAAAGCTCGAGATCCCCAGACCCGGAAACGCGACGCATCGCCAACCTCCCCCGTCCACAGCAGTGTGGGCGAGGTCTCCGGCAAGGAGACACGGGACCAGAGGTTGAGCTGATGCGCAGCGTACCGGACCGCAAACGACCACAGAAAGTGGGGGGCACCCGCATGGATCAAAGAGGTATGGGCAACCTCCATGACCAGGCCAATGCGGCGCTCCGCAATCCCATTCTGTTGTGGAGAGGCCGGAAGCGTGAATGAGTGCTCAATGCCGTGCTCAGCACAGTAGGCTGCCAAGAGGTCGGAGGAGAACTCACCACCTCTGTACAAACACCAAGGGCTGCAAGCTCTATACCTGGGGCTATACCTGGGCCAGGCAGTACACACAAGTAGCAATCACCCTCAGCACTAACTCTCAATGCATACATGGCAGCAAGAATAGCATCATAGTGAAGATCAAAGATAAGAACATCACGCCTAAGTAGATCAGCCCAAGGGAGAAACTCAGTAGCCTCAGGAAACTTGACGCGCCAGGCGTCGCTGAGCCGAGAGAAGCAGCGGTACTCCGTGTGAAAGCCATTGCATGGGCGACCAGCGCGAGGACCTGTGCGAATCGTATAGGTGCAGCGAACACGACCCCCAGACGCCCCACACTGACCGTACTAGTCATAAAGCTGCTGAGGCGTGGGGGTCTGACACAGACGCTGCTGCTGCTACTGTCCCTGGCCGCCATTGGAGCTCCCCTTCTGGCCGGCTCCACTCCAGCTCCCACCACCGCCGCCACCACCGCTCCCTCCTCCCCCAATCCCGCCGCTACCACCTCCACTGCCCCCGGTACCCCCGCCGCCCCCACCACCACCTCCACCCTCACGACAACCCCCACCACCTCCACCATCCCCGCCGCCTCCACTACCGCCCCCTCCACCGCCACCTCCACCTCCCCTACCACCCCTGCAGCCCCTGGCGCTGCGGCGCTTCCCACTAGGAGCGGAAGCAGCCCCGACCTCCTCAGCACCAAGGTAGTTGAGAGCAGCTTTAGCAGAGGCGTAGGAGGGGGCAAGAGGGGAGGGGAAGCACCCCTCAAAGAGGGGAGTGTGTGCTAGGAGTGCTACGAGCAGCACCTACAGCGAGAATGTTCTTTTCAGCTGCTAGGAGGTGCGTCTCAAAATCGGCGACAGTGATAGTGGTCGGATCTAGGGCGAGAAAGTGGTCCCTGACTGAGCAAAGAGTGTCAGGGAGAGGGGTGATGAAGTAGTAGAGAGTAAATTATATCGGGGGGTGATTCTTGGCGAGGAACTCGTCTAAAAGGGCGGCACGAAAGCGGAGGTGAGAGATGAGATCCTCAGCGGTGGTAAACGAGGTCAGGTCGGGGAACAGGTTGGGTAGTATGAGACGGCCTACGCCTGCAGTGGCTGGGGAAGAGTAGCGGGCAACTACAACCTCATACAGTGCCTTAGCAGTCTTGTGGTGACTAAAGTGCGCGCGCTCAATGATCGGCAGATGGTTGCGAATAGCGAGGCGCGCAGCTGCATCACGAGTCTGCCACTGTGAGCGGTCAAGAGCCGCAGAAGTGCCACTCGGGCCAACACTGCTATATATTCACCAAGGCACTTCAGCCTTGTGATCATCAGCGCTTCTGTACTGTTTTAGGCCTTGTGCCTACTTTGCCTCACTTACTCACTTCGTAACTTTGCTTGTACTGTGATGTATATACTTATTTTTGCCTGCTTACACTTGCTAGGTTGAGATCACTGTACTGCACGTTCCCATTTATATTACTCTGCATATCAACTGATCTTGTGGCCATTTGCTTATGCTTAGAGTGTGTGGTGACTTTGTGATCCACCCTGAGCTTGCTTTGCGTTGTTCTTCCCTTGACCAGTCTTGTAACCATTGTTTGCTCTGGCTATCCCCCAGTTCGCCTATATGGGGGTGTGTCAAACATATATGTTTATTAAATTGTCCAGGCTATATAGGGGCTAGCCTTAGACGGTATAGGTTTCACCTCGACACTCTTGCTTGTACCCCATCCTAGACCTAACAAAATCACTTCTCCTTAACTGTTACGGGTGCAGTGAATCAAAGTAGCGAGAATTGCACTAAGGTGTCAAACGAGTACAAAATGTGAGCGAAGGCATGAGCAAACATTTAAACGCGAAACATGCAAATGGTAACGCGGTGCGTGCGGGCTAGCTAATGCTATGCTGGAAGCGAGGCTCGGGCTAGTCCCAAAGCGTAGGCCGACACGGCCAGGCTAGCAATGCGAGGTTTGGTGAAACAGTGCGCGCGAAGTCGGCGAAGCCCCGTTAGCAGTAACGGGCGAACAATGGCTGCCACTGTACGCGATATTGCAGGGTGCGCTAAGGAATATCGAGAAAATTCCTTACACTACCCCCCCCCTCAAGAAGCCCCCTCCGCTACGCGAGTGCGTGTATATCGCGGAAGCCCCGGCTCCTCAGGTACACTTGCAGGGCAGGGTGGTTTTCGATGTTGGCCAGGGGCACCCAATTGTCCTCAGTTGGTGTGCGATCCTTCCAGAAAACGAGGAATTCAATCCTCTTGATTCCCGTGGAGTGTCGAATCCGATGGCTCAGGATTTTTTCGGGCTCAATGATCGGCTCCAATGCAGGGCGAGTCATGGATGGCGGGCGGTGGCGAGGCAGTTGGCTTGTGGTTGGGATGTATGGGCGAAGTAAGCTGACGTGGAACGAAGGGCTGATGTACCAGTCGGTCAGTAAGAGTAGGTGCGCGGTTACTGGCGTGATCATGTGGCTGATTTGGAATGGGCCACAGTAGCGCGGTCGAAGTTTTGGTACGTCGGGCAGTCGCAGATTTTGCGTGTCGAGTAGTACGTAATCCATTGATTGGTATGTGACTGGGCGGCGGTGGCGATCAGCGTTGCGCTTAGCGATGACGATTGCTTTTTTAATTGCTTCTGCGGCTCTGGTGCGGGCAGCTTGCAGAATTTCGGCGAATTGCTGTGCACGTGGTGTTGGGTTGTCCGGACTCGGCGTCATGGGCACTGTAGGATTTTGCCCTTAGTTCAGGTAGAAGGGGGACTGGTGCGTCATCGCTGACATGGCATAATTGTACGCGAACTCGATCAGCAGCAGCTGCTGCTCCCAAGTCGTGGGGTCGTCGCAGCTCCATCGTCTGATTCGTCCGCTCCGTCGGTCTCGGGGTGGTACGACAAACTGAACTGTAGCCTGGTCCCGAACTGCTCCCAGAGATTTTTCCAGAAGTTGCTGGTGAACTTCGTGTCCCTGTCGCTGATAATCGCCGCTGGTATCCCGTATAGGCGAACAATGGCTGCGATGAACAGACGAGCGGTCTCCTCGGCTGAGATCGACTTTTTGCACACAGCGAAGTGTGCCATCTTCGTCAACCTGTCAACACGACCATTACCGCGTTGTTACCCCCTGGGTTCGAAGGTAACCCTGTAACAAAGTCCATGGTAACCTGCTGCTAGGCGCGCTCGGGCGGTGGTATCGGCTGCAATCGACCCGCCTTCGGCTTCCTCGAGCTTTTCATCACCTGACACATGGGGCACGAGCCCACGTGTTGCTGTACGTCGGTCAACAGCTCCGGCCAGTAGTAGTATTGCTGCAGTTGCTGTCGCGTTTTTTCTACCCCAAAATGTCCCGAGGTCATTCCGTCATGTGCCTCCGGCAATAGCAGCTCCCTCAGTTGCGAGTACGCGGGTACCCAGATGTGGTTGGTGCCTGTTTTTACGTAATAAACTCCTTTAGCTTTTGCCAGCTGCTGTGAGTTTCCAGTCGTGAAAAATGGGTCGGTGCGGTATCCATGGGTGAATAGGCCTGTTAAAAGCGGGTTGGTCTGGGCGAGTAGGATGGCGTGGAGTTGGGCGGTAGGGCGGTAGGTACTGTAGTGATCAATGGTCTGTCCGTACTGTCCTGTCGGCGCCAGTCAGGTAACACCGCCAAACTTTGAACGCGTGTACGATCGCCAACATTTCGCGGTCGTGTATCGCGTAGTTGCGTTCGGGCGGGTGCAGCTTGCGGGACTCGTACGCGATTGGCTGGAGGCCGTTCCTGAAATCCTGCAACAGTAGTGCTCCCACAGCGATGTTACTTGCGTTAGTGACGAGCTGGAACGGACGGTGTGGATCGGCGATGTGAAGCACGGGCGGTGAGCACAAAATGTTTTTGAGGGCCGAGAAGGAAGCTTGCTCTTTCTCCCCCCACGTGTACTCAACCCCCTTCCTCAGCAGGCCGGTCAACGGGGTAGTCAGCTTCGCCGTGTCGGGGACAAAGCGGCGCACGTAGTTGACGAACCCCAAAAAACTCTGCAACTCGGTCAAGTTGGTCGGTGCGTGCCATGCTTGAATCGTCGCAATTTTCTTCAGGTCTATTTCCACTCCTGCAGCTGAAATAACGTGTCCAAAAATTTCCAGGCGGTCCTGTAAAAATTCACACTTAGACGCTTTTGTAAGTAGGCGGTTCTCACTCAGTATATTAAAAATTGCTTCGATGTCCTGTAAGTGCTGTGCTCTGTCAGGGCTATAAATCAGTATGTCGTCTATGTATTTTATGATGCACTTATCTAAGAGCGGGCAGAAAGCTTCGTTCATGGTCATTTGAAATGTGGTGGGGGCGTTGGTCAGTCCGAAGGGCATGACGGTGTATTCGAAGGATCCGTAGCGTGTGCGAAATGCGGTCTTAGGGCAGTCGGGCGGGTTGACGCGAATCTGGTGGTAACCCCCTCGGAGGTCAATTTTCGAGAAAACCCGGGCTATGCGCAGTTGGTCGATCAGTTCGTCGGCTCGCGGGATGGGGTAACGGGATTTGATGGTAGCCCTGTTCAGTGCTCTGTAGTCTATGCACATGCGAAATCCCCCGTCTTTTTTCGGTGTGAACAGTATTGGTGCTGCAAAAGGCGACGAACTAGGGCGAATGAATTCCTTCTCGAGCAGGTAATCGAGCTGCTTCCTCAGTTCGTCCAGTTCGGGCTGGGTCAGTCGGAACTGTCGCTGTACTGTTGGCTGTGCCCCCGGTTCTAACTCTATCATGTGGTCGCTGAGGTGGCAGTCTCGTCGGTAAATCGTCCGGGAAAATGTCGCTGTACTGCTTCAACAGTGCTGCCAGATCACTCAGTACGTCGGCCAGCAGTTTCTGTAAATCCCCTCCTTTGTCTGCTGCCTCGGCTTCCCAAATGTCGACCGCGTACATGTCAGCTCCTGCCGCTACGGCGCGTTTCATTGTGATCGCGTTGACACGCACCGACGAAGACTCAGGCGAGCCCCAGCGAGGTAGGGCGATGTTGTTACCGTTCACTCGCACGGTGCAGTCACTTGTCGTCCAGTCGATTCGCGGATTGTGTCGTCGCAGCCAATCACGCGCGAGTAAAACATCGGTTCCGTCGAGGGTCGTTGCGAGCATTTCCTAGCTAAACGTGAAGTTACCCCCACATCGAATCCGAACCCGGTCTACACGTTCCCGTATTGCCAGCGGCGTGCCGTCTACCAGTCTTGCGTCAATCTCAGGTAAACATCTGTCCAGTGGCAGTCGCAGTTTTCGTGTTGTAGCAGTATTGATGAGGCTGTGGCTAGCTCCCCCGTCTACGAAGATTTTAACTAAGTCCGTCCCGATTTTCCCACTAAGTAGTATGGGGCTGTCTACCGTAGTCCCCTCCTTATTCGGCCGAGTGTGGTCGATTGCGTGAACCGGCACAATCACTCGGTGAGGGTCGGTTGGGTCGGGCGAGCGGCGTGACCTGTCAGTAGAGGGGTCGTCTACTACTGACTCCCAGCGTTTCCCTGCTGCTTGGTCTGTTTCTGCTGCTCAGCTTCCCCCTTTCCCTTAGCGTTTCCCGGGCATTCGCTCTTGCGATGTCCCGGCCGATTGCACGCAAAGCAGCGCCCTTTGAACGGTGCGGGAGCGGCATTTGCGGCGACGGCACGTATCGTGGCGCCCTCGTTCGTCCCACGAGGCCGATGTCCCCTATGGCTGCTTCCGTAGGACCCCGGTCTTGGTCGGCGGAAGAAGTCGAGTTTCTCCGCCATAGCGAGGATTTCTTGAAAGTCGGTGACGCCGTGAAGCTGGATTTCCTGAGCGATGTCCTGCTTCAGGCCGCTAATGTAGCGGCCGATGCGCTCGCTCTCGTGCATATATCCCATCTGCTCGCATAGCGCCAGAAATCCGCTCGTGTAATCTTGGACGGAACCGAGTTGGCGCCAAGTGCGGAGCTTCTGTCGCGCCGCGATCGAAGCCACGATTGGCTCGAAACGAGCGCACAGACCTGCGCACCACGCGTCCCACGTGCGATACTAGGGCACCTCCACGAAATACGACGGCGCCCAAGGTCCGGTTTGTCCTTCCCGTGTTGGTAGAGTCGCGTATGTCAGAACATAATAGCTTATACATTTGTGTAGGCTATAGTGGGGTAGCTCATACGGGGTACAACCCAATTAGGGTTAGTACTTGTACCCAACTCTTTCATAGTTCAATCATTCTCATATTTCATTCTTCACATGGTATAGAGCTAGTTCCCTCGTGGGAACTGTTTCTAGGGCCCACCAAACTTTTTTTTCCCTGCCCGGAGCACGCTCGGCCCCTACTCGAGTCGCGCCCCGAGTCGTCTCCCCTCTAGCGGCCTCTAGCAGCCCCTAACGGCCCCATCGCGCCGCCCTTGCGGCCCCGTCGCGCCGCCCCTTACGACGCCCCGTCACGCCGCCCTTGCGACCATGTCACGCCGCCCTTGCGGCCCCTTCGCGCCGCCCCTTACGCGGCCTTGTCGCCGCCCTTCCCTTCGGCCCCGTCGCCGCCCTTTCACGGCGTCGCCGCCCGCCCTTACAGCGGCCCCGTCGCCCGCCCTTCAACGGCCCCGTTGCCCGCCCTTTCAGCGGCCCCACCGCCGCCCGCCCTTTCAGCGGGCCCAGTCGCCGCCCTTTCAGCGGCCCGTCGCCGCCCTTCCCTTGGCCCGTCACCGCCCTTTCAGCGGCCAGTCGCCGCCCTTTCAGCGGCCTGTCGCCGCCCTTTCAGCAGCCCTGTCGCCGCCCTTCCACGGCCCCGTCGCCGCCCTTCCACGGCCCCGTCGCCGCCTGAGCCGCCCGACCGCCGAGCCGCCCAGCAGCCGAGCCGCCCGACCGCCGAGCCGCCCAGCAGCCGAGCCGCCCGACCGCCGAACCGCCCAGAAGCCGAGCCGCCCGACCGCCGAGCCGCCCAGCAGCCGAGCCGCCTGACAGCCGAGCCGCCGAGCCGCCGAGCCGCGGAGCAGCCGAGCCGCCCGACCGCCGAGTCGCCGAGCCGCCCGACCGCCCCACTTGCCTGGTAAGAGCAGAGTCTCTGCCACTGCACTGCCCTGCCCCACTGTACTCAGTGCCTGTCTACTGCTGTTATGGCCTCCCCTAGCGTTCTCACCTTTGACGCTGAGGGTCGGGCAGTTGACTTTGAGGTTTGGGTAGATGATCTGCAGCTTTTCCTACAGTGCGATAGGGCAGACGGCCTCTCCGTATTTGACCTCACTTCTGGTGCCTCTCCAGCCCCTGCTGCTGATGCTGATGCCACTGTTCGCTCACAATGGGCCACACGTGATGCTGCTGCTCGCCTTGCTGTTCGCCGCCACTTACTAAGCACTGAGCGTGCACACTTTAGCCAGTACAAGAGTGCCCAGACCTTGTACGACGCTGTAGTTGCACGCTACTCTTCCCCTGCCACTGCTGCACTGAGCCGCCTCATGCTACCGTACCTCTTCCCTGACCTTGCTGCCTTTCCCACAGTCGCTGACCTCATTACGCACCTCCGCACTAGTGACACCCGCTACCGCGCTGCGCTTCCTGCTCAGTTCTGCGCCAAGAACCCCACCCCCCATGTACATCACCCTCTACTACATAGTCACCCGCCTCCCTGACTCTCTTCGCGTAGTCAGGGACCACTTCCTCTCAGTTTGCCCCACCACTCTCACCGTTGACCTCCTCGAGAAGGCCCTCCTAGCGATAGAGAAGAGCATAGTCGCTGTAGGAGCCTCTCGTGGTGACCCTCGCACCCCCGTCTTTGAGGGATGTTCTCCCTCCCCCCTCTTGCCCTCTGTTGCCTCTGCTGCTGCGGCCGACCTCGTTGGTTTCGAGTCGGTCGGCGCTGCGTCTGCCCCGAGCGGGAGACGCCGCACAGGCAAGGGCAAGGGGGGCAAGGGCGCTGGAGGGGTTGGAGGGGGTGGTGGAGGTGGTGGTGGAGGCAGTGGAGGGGGTGGGGGTGGTGGTGGGAGTGGTGCCGGGGGTGGCGGCGGCGGCAGCAGCAGTGGAGGAGGCGGTGGCGGTGGAGGTGGCGGAGGGAGCGGAGGCGGCAGAGGTGGCGGAGGTGGAGGAGGCGGCGGAGGCGGCGGTGGCGGCGGCGGCGGCGGTAGTGGAGCGGGTCGCGACTCTGCGCAGAGGAGTGGCTCAGGTGGTGGTCCGCACCAGCAGTAGCGGAGTGGTGTGACCCTGTCCCCTCAGCAGCTTCATGAGTGATACACTGCGTGTCAGCGCGGTGGGGGTTTTGGTCCCTACGCTTACGTCCTCCGTTCCGCCGACCGCGCTGGTGAGCACTGCGGAGGCCCGCACTCCACCCAGGGCTGCTTTGGTCGCCTGATGGACGCGTGGCGTCGCCAGTTCCCTGAGGCGTCAGAGATCCCTCGCTGGGGAGATCTGACTAAGGCCGGGGTTGCCATCTTTGATCTTGACTTAGATGCTATTCTTGCTGCCATGTATGCTGTTGATACTAGTGTTGAGGGTGCCTGTTTCCTGTGTGTACCGCCTTACCCGGGCATTGAGGCCGCTGCTCAAGGTGCTGGTGAGGCTGCTGCTCTAGGTGCTAGTGCGTCTGCTGCCTCAGGTGCTACTGCATCTGCAGCCCCAGGTGCTGGTGAGTCTGCTCTCTCAGGTACTACATCGGCTCAGGCCTTCCACACCTTCACCCTGGACTCGGGTGCGTCCCGCTCCTTCTTTCGAGACCGCACCACTCTTACGCCGCTCAGTCGGCCGGTTGCAGTCTCCCTGGCAGACCCCTCTGGGGGTCCTATCCTTGCTAGCTTCTCTACTGTCCTACCGTGCGCGGCACCCCCCTCTGGCACCCTGTCTGGTCTCTACCTCCCCTCGTTCTCTACGAACTTGGTGAGTGGAGTGGACCTACAAGATAGGGGGGTTGACCAGTTCACTCCTACAAGTCAGCGGGTGACCCACTGCACGTGTGCTCGGACAGGCCGACACTTGGCCACGTTCACCCGTCGGCCAGGGTTGAGCCTGTACACCCTTACTACTGAGTCTCCTCCTGTTGCTGAGTCTGCCCCCTGCTCACCTTACTCTAAGCTGCCTCGAGTCAGGTGCTTGCTGCGGCGTCCAGGTCTGGTCCTGAGTCTGCCCCCTGCTCGTCTCGTTTGCTGTCCCACCAGACTCTCCTTTGGCACCACCACCTTGGTCACCCCTCCTTGCCTCGTCTCTGGGGCATGGCCTCCCGTGTCCTTGTCTCTGGTCTCCCTCCGTCTCTCCCTCCCCTTCCTCCGGGGCCTGGCCCTACCTGCGTCTCCTGCATGGAGGGGTGACAGCACGCCTCCCCTCACTCCTCCGAGTTTCCTCCGACAAAGGCTCCGCTGCAAACTCTCTACATGGACGTGTGGGACCCAGCCCACGTCAGTGGGTAGGGGCGAGAGCGGTACTTTCTGCTGGTGGTTGACGACTACTCGCGTTACACAACAGTCTTCCTCTTGCGTAGCAAGGGTGATGTCATTGAGGTGTTGATTGACTGGATCCGCGCAGCTCGTCTCCAGCTCAGAGAGAGTTTCGGCTCGGACTTTTCTGTTCTGCGTCTGCACTCTGATAGAGGCGGGGAGTTTTCCCCTGCCCATCTGGGAGCCTTCTGTCGTGCACAGGGCATCCGCCAGACGTTCACGCTTCCGGCGTCTCCACAGCAAAATGGGATTGCTGAGTGCCGCATTGGCATGGTCATGGGCATCGCTCGTACGTCCATGATCCATGCGGCTGCTCACCATTTGTCCGCGACTTGTCTGCGGACAAGCTGTCCCCCTGTGTTGTTCCCTGCTTCTTCCTTGGCTTCCCCCCTGACGCGCCTGGTTGGCAGTTTTACCACCCCACCTCGCGCCGTGTTCTGTCCTCCCAGGACGTCACCTTTGACGAGTCGGTGCCTTACTACCGTCTCTTCCCCTACCGCACTGCGTCCCTCCCCCTGCCACCGCTCTTCCTTGTGCCAGGTCCTCCCTCGGTAGACCCCCTCCCCCCTCAGGGTCCTGTCCCATCAGGTGTGTCCCAGGTAGACCCAGTCGAGCCTGTAAAGGTAGCTGTTGACTCTGGTGCTGCTAGGAGATGCTGAGCCTGCGGGTGCCGGGTCTGGGGGTGCTGAGTCTGGGGGTGCTGAGACTGGGGGTGCTGAGCCTGGGGGTGCTGAGCTTGGGGGTGCTAAGCCTGGGGGTGCGGAGCTTGGGGGCAGTGGGTCTGCTCGTGTGGCCGCCGGCGGTGCTACGTTGAGGAGGGAGCCGCTCTCTCTACAGGAGCTGTGCGAGTGGTTTGCCCGCCGCTGGAGACGTGCTGCTAGGACTGGGGGTGCTACTGGGGCTACTCGAGTTGGTCCTACTAGAGCTGCTGACGGTGCTGGTGCTGCTGGAGCTGGAGCTGCTGCGGGTGTTGACGCTAGTGTTTCGACTGGCGCTGGTGCTTCTGGAGGTGCTGGTGGGGCTATTGGAGTTAGTCCTGCTGGAGTTGCTGGCGGTACTAGTGTTGCTGGAGCTGGAGCTGCTGGGGGTGTTGGCGCTGGTGTTTCTACTGGCGCTTGTGCGTCTGGGGGTGTTGCTGAGGCTGGTGGAGCTGACGGTCCTACTAGAGTTGGTGCTGCTAGAGCTGAAGCTGCTGGGGGTGTTGGCGCTGGCGGTGCTACTGGCGCTGGTGCTTCTGAGGATGCAGGAGTTGGCGATGTTGGAGCTCGAGGTGCTGCTGGCGCTGGTGCTACCGCTTGGGGTACTGGTGCTGTTCTTTCAGGTTTTGGAGGCGCTGAGCGGCCGAGGCCGTACTTCGTTCTGCTCCTGGAGCAGGTTCTTGGTCTCCCGCTCTCTCCTGGTCCTGCTCCTTCCTTAGAGTTTCCACAGCCTGTCCAGTCGCTGTCACAATTACAACCCGCCTCCCCTCTACCTGCTCCTTCTCCCTACACTGGTCCTACTCGAGGTCTTGCTGAGCGATGTGCGCCTGCGTCTCGTCCTGCATCGCTTGTTCGTACTGCTCGCCCAGTGGTCATACTGCGCGTCCGCGTCCTCCTGCAGTCCCCGACACACACCAAATGGCGCTGCGTCCTTCCACTACTCCTCTGCGTGTCCCGTTGCCGTCTCCTCCCGAGTCCTCTCTTCCTACTCTTGCTGACCTGGAGTCTGACTCCCTTCGTGCTGCTAGTCCTTCGGTCACGCGTCTCCTTTCTACTGTTGTCAGTGACCCCTCCTTTGAGTCCACTAGTGCGTCTGCCCTAGTTGCTGAGCTTGTCGACTTCGCTGCTCGCTGTCGTCTAGACTACGCTGCTAGTCTCGTTGCTGAGTCTGAGTCTGTCTGTCCTCCGTCCGTTGGGGGTGAGTGTGCTCTTAGCACGGACGTCCTTGAGGACAGGCAGGATGAGTTCCAGTGCTTTGCTGCTGGTTTGCCCCATCTCGTGTCCACGCTGATTGCCCCTGAGGGAGACCCGGATGCACCAGACATCCCTGACTCCTCGATCATACGCTGAGGCGATCGAGTGTCCCTACTCCTCTTAGTGGCAGTTGGCCATGGACACAGAGATGGCTTTCTCGAAGTCCACAGGCACCTACGTCGACGAGGTTCCCCCACCTGGGGTGAACATCGTCAGTGGCATGTGGATTTTCAGGGTGAAGCGGCCGCCGGGCTCTCCGCCTGTCTTCAAGGCGCGTTTCGTGGCTCGAGGCTTCAGTTAGCGGCAGGGAGTTGACTACTTTCAGACCTTCTCTCCCACCCCGAAGATGACCACTCTTCGGGTGCTACTGCATATAGCCGCTCAGCGCGACTACGAGCTTCACTCTCTTGACTTCAGCACAGCTTTCCTGCAGGGCAGCATGCACGAGGAGATCTGGCTGCGCCGCCCACCTGGCTTCTTTGGGTCGTTTCCCCCTGGTACCCAGTGGAGCCTCTGGCGGCCAGTCTACGGTCTCCGCCAGGCGCCCCGTGAGTGGCACGACACACTGAGGACTACACTTGCGGCTCTTGGGTTTGCTCCTTCTACTGCCAGCCCGTCCCTGTTTCTGCGCACCGACACCTCTTTGCCGCCGTTCTACATCCTCGTGTACGTCGACGACTTGGTCTTTGCCACTGCTGACACTGCTGGACTCGCCCACGTGAAGTCGGAGCTGCAGAAGAGACACACGTGCACAGACCTGGGTGAACTGCGCAGCTACCTTGGCTTACATATCACCCGCGACAGAGCACAGCGCACCATTACCCTGACTCAGTCACACATGGTGCAGCAGGTCCTTCAGTGCTTCGGCTTCACGTACTCCTCGCCTCAGGCCACTCCTCTGTCTACTCGCCACTCGCTCTCAGCTCTGCTTTTTGGATGAGTCCGTAGAGCCGAGTAGCCCGTATCTAGAGCTTGTGGGTTGCCTCATGTACCTGATGACCTGCACACGACCTGACCTTGCATACCCTCTTAGCATCTTGGCACGCTATGTTGCTCCTGGGAGACACCGACCAGAGCACATGGCTGCAGCGAAGAGGGTGTTGCGCTACGTGTGCAGTACGTCGGGCATGGGGCTAGTGCTTGGAGGGCGACGTCGAGTGGTCCTCACAAGTCACGCTGATGCTTCTAGGGCTGACGACCAGGCTCTGCAGCGGTCGTCACAGGGTTACACCTTCAGCCTTTGCTCTGGCTCTGTTTCGTGGCGGTCTACCCGCTCGTCTTCTGTTCGCAGCTCCAGCTCTGAGGCTGAGATCTACGCAGGGGCCATGGCTGCACAGGAGCTACGCTGGCTCACCTACCTGCTGACTGACCTAGGAGAGGGGCCTCGTTGTCCTCCAGTTCTGTACGTAGACAACAAGGCCATGCTGGCCTTGTGTCGGGAGCATAGACTGGAGCACAGAACGAAGCACATTGCTCTCCGCTACTTCTTGGCTCGTGAGCTGCAGCAGCGTGGTCAGCTCCGCCTCACCTACTTGGCCTCTGAGGCCAACACTGCTGATATCTTCACCAAGGCCCTTCCGCCTTGTGATCATCAGCGCTTCTGTACTTTGCCAGGTCTTGTGCCTACCTGGCCTCACTTGCTCACTTCTTGATCTTGTTTGTACTGTACTCTTTCGATACCTGCACTTGCTTGTTTACGTTTACATATATGATCTTGCATGTGAACTGGCCTTGTGGCCTTGTTCTTGTGCTCGGATTGTGTGGTGACTTTGTGATCCACCTTGAGTTTTCTTTGTTTTACTTGACTGGTTTTGTGACCACATGTTCTCCCCCACTTTGCCTATGAGGGTGTGTCAGAACATTATAGCTTATTCATATGTGTAGGCTGTTGTGGGGTAGCCCATAAGGGGTACAACCCAATTAGGGTTAGTACTTGTATCCAACTGTTTCATAGTTCAATCATTCTCGTTCTAATTCTCGGTGCGCTCAAAGTCAGCACCCGTTTGCAGTAACGGGCAAAGAACGGCTGCTGCTATACGCGATGTTGCAAGGTGCGCTAAGGAATATCGAGAAAATTCCTTACATTAACTCTCTCCACACTCTCTTGACACTTTGCATCAATCCTTACTACAATCGTGCATGCACAACAAAACAATCCCAAATACCGTACGGTATGGTGCACCTGGCTATTCAACAATTCAGGCAGCAATTCAGCCAGCGATAAGAACCTTACGTTCCCAACCCAACGAACAACTCTCCTTTCACACAAACACACATACATATCTCTAAAATACAGTATTGAATCCCTTCTGCTCCATGCGCTCGTTCCAGTTGAGGCACCTGACGAGGCTGGCAAACCAGTCGTCGGTTTGGTCGCGCTTGTTGACAGTGGGCACGGGGTGTGCGCTCATGGAAATGCGCACCGAGTCTCCCCGTGACAGCTGCTGCCGCTTCTTCCCGTCAAACGACACCCAGCAGTTGCTGCGTGCATCAGCAGGCACCTGGCGGGGGTTGAGAAGGGAATAGAGGGAGGATCAAGGGAGACAGGTAAAACATGAGAGAGAATATTAAGGGCGATAGGATGAGGCACAAGGAGAGACAAGGAGGAGAAGGAAGCTGCACAGAGGAAGATGCGAGGAGAGGAGAGAAACAAATGACGTCAGAGGTTGAGTTGAAATTCATCGGGCATGCAAAAGAGCAGCTAACAGGTGACACAGTAGATGGGAAGTGGCTGGAGTCCACACGGCGGCCAGGGAAAGACCCTGTGGGTGCACAGGGACTTACTCGAAGTTCAAGGAGGGCGGAGTCGGGCAGAATGATGGGGCGAAAGGAGAGGGAGTGTGGGCAGATGGGCGTGAAGAGCATGCATGGAACGTTGGGATGCACCTGCGTGGGTTGGGAGCGGTGGTAAGGGATGGGAGAGGTGAATAGACAAGGACTGAATGGAAGGAAAAGGAGAGGAAGAGAGGAAGGGTTGAGAGAGGAATGTGACTTGAGACAAGGAGGTAAGGGGAATGGAGCAGCGGAATAGGAATGAGAGAAACGTTGAACTCCACCGGAGAGGGAGATGAGGGATTTAGGAGGAGATAAACATCAAGACACGCACACATACATGCAGACAAACACACTCACACACCCATATACGAACGCCCAGCTACGCACCTCTCCCCCACACACCTCTCCCCCAACACCTCTTTCCTGCCATACCCATGCCGCACACATGTCCATCCCACACCCGTTCCCCATGCACCATGGAGCTACCAGCAGCAGTGGAGTACGTTGTGCTGCCCGTGGGGGTTGCAACTATCACCCCATCCGCTTGCATGCATGCACGGACAGCAATGTACACTCGTTCCCCCCCCCTCACCCCTCTTCCCCCACCTCATCCATTCCCCACGCACCATTGAGCCACCAGCAGCAGTGGAGTATGCAGTGCTGCCCGTGGGGGTTGCCACTATCACCCCATCCGCTTGCACCTTCCGGGAAAGAGGTGAGAGGCAGGAAAAAGGAGAGGGGAGGCAGGGGTGGGGAGGCAGGGGCGGGGAGGCAGGCGAGGGGAGGCAGGGGTGGGGGGGCCGGAGAGGGCACTAAGAGTGCTGCCCGTGAGCGTTGCCACTATCACCCTGTCCACTTGCAGCCGCAGGCAAAGAGGCGAACGAGGTCCTTAGAACGACATGTAATAGGCAGAAAGCAAGAGCAAGGACAAATAGCTGGAGAAGAGCCCATGGGCGTTGACATGAAAAGCAGAGAACACATGGAGGGAAGAGAGCACATGGAGAGAAGATGAAGCGCACATAGCACAGCATGTGAATCACCTTGGCTCTGCGCTGCCGCACGCAGCCTCACCTGGGCTATGAGATCGCGGCATTCAATCTTGCAAAGGTAGGGGTCAAGAGGCACCATGCAGGCAGCGGCTGCTGCACTTGATCGTGCCTTTGAGTCGCCTCAGAAGTCACCACCACCACCACCACCACCACCACCACCACCACCACCACCACCACCACCACCACCACCACCACCACCACCACCACCACTCCTGCTTGCCTGCTCACCTTGGTGATGAGCTTGCTGCGCTCGTAGCATTCAATCTTGCAGAGATAGGGGTTGGAGCCGCGGTCCACGACGACCTCGTTGAGCACGTCAAACACCTTCCCCGGCACCGCCTGCCCGCCCTTCACCACCTCGCACTTGAGGCGCATGCGCAGCGTTATGTACACGCCCGCCGTCTGCTCCTGCCCGTGAATCACCGCCTTGAGGTCCTGCTTGTACTGCTCGTACTGCGAGTAAGGACGGCCATGAGTGAGGGAGAGAGATAAGGGGAGTGTGGGAGAGAGATGGAACGGTAGAGAGTGGGGAATTGAATTGAACATAGGATGCAGTCCGTCCCCCCCTTGATGAGCTCGCACTTGAGGCGCATGCGCAGCGCTATGTACACGCCGGCAGTCTGCTCCTGCCCGCAAATCACCGCCTAGTGAGTGCTTTGAGTGGGTGCATTGCATAGCGAATTGCTCCTCAGGGCATGTGCGTACCGGGTGTGCTGTTAGAAAGCCAAGGGAGCCGAGGTTGAAGGAGACGATGGGCGGCACGGAGGAGCTGAAGATGTTGGACGCATGCAGGATGACCCCGTCGCCCCCCAGACACACCACAAAGTCCACCTTCTCGTGCAGCTTGCTGGTGGGGCGCGGGAGGTCGTGGAGAGGTGGGGACGGTCAAAACAGGAACAAAGGAATCAACGTTAGCTCACAGTCCCCATCCATTTGTCGGCCCGCAGACACACCACGAAGGCCACCTTCTCGTGCAGCTTGCTAGTGGGGTGGGAGTTCAGGGAAGGAGCACGAGGAGGCAGCAGAGGGCACATAACAACGTCAGCTCACAGCCACTGAACGTTCCCCCCGCCCCAAGACACACCACGAAGTCCACCTACACACGCAGAAAGGTAGGAAGGAGGGGAGGCGGGGAGGGGAGGGGCGCAAGGGTGGTGAGGGTAAGCAGGAGCCACAATCTTTTGAGTCGACTCAAAAGTGGTGAGGGTAAGCAGGAGCCACAATCTTGTTAGCGATTCTGGTGTCAGGCAAGCACACCAGCCGTGGGAGGCGGAGAGGAAGCGTGAGGTGGCTGAGCATCACGCTTCTAAGCTGGAGCAGCAGGTGCCTGTGCCGATGCCTCCCCCCGCCAGTGCTCTCAACCGGTGTAGGAAGTAAATTTCTGAGACGTCTCAAAAAGAGCAGCAGGTGGTTGTGCCGGTGCCTCTCTCCGCCAGTGCTCTCAACCGGTCGGCCTCTGCCTCCATGGGGTCCCTCTGCTCATCTCCATGGGTCATGTCCGCCAGCTCACTTTCCGCTGCAGTCATATCACCGGCTAGCTGTGCGACCTGCTGCTCCAGCTCAGAAGCGTGATGCTCAGCCCCGTCATGCTTCTCCTCCGCCTCCTACACCTGGTGTGCTTTCCTTCAACTTGCCCGATTAGCTTCCCCTTACCTGGTGTCCTGACTGTAGCGTTGCTCGCACCCCCTACCCTCACCTGGTCCCACTCCCACATGGTGTCCTGGGAGTAGCACCCCCCTCCCCTCCCACCCCGCCCCACCTGGTGACCTGAGAGTAGCACCTCCCTCCCCCCCCCCACCCCGCCCCAACCTGGTGTCCTGGAAGTAGCACCCCCCTCCCTCCCCACGCCGTCCCATGTGGTGTTTTGGGAGTAACACCCTCATATCCCCCCACCTGGTGTCCTGGGCGTAGCACCCCCCACCTGGTGTCCTAAGCGTAGCACCCCCCCACCTGGTGTCCTGGGCGCAGCACCCCCCACCTGGTGTCCTGGGCGTAGCACCCCCCACCTGGTGTCCTGGGCGTAGCACCCCCCACCTGGTGTCCTGGGCGCAGCACCCCCCACCTGGTGTCCTGGGCGCAGCACCCCCCACCTGGTGTCCTGGGCGTAGCACCCCCCACCTGGTGTCCTGGGCGTAGCACCCCCCACCTGGTGTCCTGGGCGTAGCACCCCCCACCTGGTGTCCTGGGCGTAGCACCCCCCACCTGGTGTCCTGGGCGTAGCACCCCCCACCTGGTGTCCTAAGCGTAGCACCCCCCCACCTGGTGTCCTGGGCGCAGCACCCCCCACCTGGTGTCCTGGGCGTAGCACCCCCCACCTGGTGTCCTGGGCGTAGCACCCCCCACCTGGTGTCCTAAGCGTAGCACCCCCCCACCTGGTGTCCTGGGCGCAGCACCCCCCACCTGGTGTCCTGGGCGTAGCACCCCCCACCTGGTGTCCTGGGCGTAGCACCCCCCACCTGGTGTCCTGGGCGCAACACCCCCCACCTGGTGTCCTGGGCGTAGCACCCCCCACCTGGTGTCCTGGGCGTAGCACCCCCCACCTGGTGTCCTAAGCGTAGCACCCCCCCACCTGCTGTCCTGGGCGCAGCACCCCCCACCTGGTGTCCTGGGCGTAGCACCCCCCACCTGGTGTCCTGGGCGTAGCACCCCCCACCTGGTGTCCTGGGCGCAGCACCCCCCACCTGGTGTCCTGGGCGCAGCACCCCCCACCTGGTGTCCTGGGCGTAGCACCCCCCACCTGGTGTCCTGGGCGTAGCACCCCCCACCTGGTGTCCTGGGCGTAGCACCCCCCACCTGGTGTCCTGGGCGTAGCACCCCCCACCTGGTGTCCTGGGCGTAGCACCCCCCACCTGGTGTCCTAAGCGTAGCACCCCCCCCACCTGGTGTCCTGGGCGCAGCACCCCCCACCTGGTGTCCTGGGCGTAGCACCCCCCACCTGGTGTCCTGGGCGTAGCACCCTCCACCTGGTGTCCTAAGCGTAGCACCCCCCCACCTGGTGTCCTGGGCGCAGCACCCCCCACCTGGTGTCCTGGGCGTAGCACCCCCCACCTGGTGTCCTGGGCGTAGCACCCCCCACCTGGTGTCCTGGGCGCAGCACCCCCCACCTGGTGTCCTGGGCGCAGCACCCCCCACCTGGTGTCCTGGGCGTAGCACCCCCCACCTGGTGTCCTGGGCGTAGCACCCCCCACCTGGTGTCCTGGGCGTAGCACCCCCCACCTGGTGTCCTGGGCGTAGCACCCCCCACCTGGTGTCCTGGGCGTAGCACCCCCCACCTGGTGTCCTGGGCGTAGAAGGTCTGCAGGAAGCCGAAGCCGGGCATGCGGGAGAGCGTGTCGTGCAGCTCCGGCTCCACCATCACGTTCATGCCCTCCTCGCGCTGCAGGAACCGCGCCACCTGGTGTCATGTGATTATAACGGGGATGGGTGTTAAATGAGGGGTATTGAATAATAAGAGCACCGGCTCCACCATCACGTTCATGCCCTCCTCGCGCTGTAGGAACCGCGCCACCTGGTGTGATGTGATTATAACGGGAATGGAATGTGATACGGGGAGTTGAGGTGGGGTTACGAGCAATCCAAGGCTTCTCGTTCATGCTCTCGACGTGGTGCAGAAAGGAGGGGAGGACCTCTGGGACTCCGTCATGCGACCACCAGTCGCACTGTCACGCCACATGCGCACCTCCATGGCTTCACTCCTGAGCTCCGTGGCGAGCTTTTTCACCAGCAAGACCGCCCGCGCCCACCACATCATAAAGGTGTTTTGTTTTGAGACGTCTCAAAACAGCACTTTTATCTCCTGAGCTCTGTGCCGAGCTCTTCACCAGTAAGACCGTCTGCGCGCCCGCCTGCGCCACATGAGCATCTGCTGGTGCGTGCTGGGGTGGGAGAAGGGTACCTGCAAACTATTCTCCTCCCTTCTCCTACTCCCACTCACTCACTTCCCCCCCTCTCTCACTCCCAACCTCCCCCTCCTAGCCCACTCACTTCCTTCCCCCCCTCTCCCAACCCGGAACTTCCCCTCCTCACCTCCATGGCTTCACTCATGAGCTCCGTCCCGAGCTTCTTCAGCAGCAGCACCGTGCGGGGCCGCGTGCGCCACATGAGCATCTGCTGCTGCGTGGAGGGGTGGGAGAAGGCGAGGGTGGAGGCGGTGACCTTCTCGCGAGTGCAGCTGATGCCGTCCGTACGCACCAGGTACATCTCCGCCTTCTTCCGCGACTGCACACGCACCACGCCCGTCGCCGACGCGCACATGTCCCCCCCGATGAACTCGCCCTCCGAGTCACTGCTGCTGCCACCGTCCGCGCTGCTCGCACTGCTGCTGCTGCTGGTAATGCTACTGGTGCTGGGAACCTCGGCGCTGAGGGTGCTTGCATTTGCAGCAATAGAGCTGCCATACTCACTAGGACTGTCACCCTCCTCACTGTCACTGTCATCGCTATACACCCCACCATTTCCCAGAGAGGTAAAGCTACCAGACATACTGGATAGCGTGCTGCTCATGCTCACGCTGCTGCTGCTGCTGCTGCTGCTGCTGCTGCTGCTTCCATTTCCCGTGTCCAGCCATCCCTCCGTGGATCCAGCAACATCAGCAGTCCATGCACCACCTCCTCCTGACTCCATTCCCCCCTCTGTTCTTCCTCCCACCCCTTCTCCTGCATCCCCGCCCCTGTCAGTTTCAGACAGCACCGCACCAGACCCCGTGGTAACGAACCTAGTACCTTCATCGCTTCTTTCATCATCCTCCGACTCCACCTCGCCTCGCCCTCGCGCTGTCAGCACTTCTCCTATACCCGTTACAAAGGACTCGCTACTGGTTTCTCGCACAATGCTGACCTCGGACCCAGACGAGTCTATCAATATCTCGGCCGTGCTGCTGCTGCTGCTGGTGACAGCCTTGCCAGTACTGCTGCTGCTGCTGCTGCTACTGCGACTGGTCTTGCCCTTGCGAAGAGTGGCCGTTCTCCCCAGGTAAAACGGCGACAGGTGTTTCCGCTTGCCCCAAGACTTCCGCTTCAGTTTCGGCCGTTGAGCTTCCAGCGGGTTGCGGACAATGAGCCACTCGCCGTCGCTGCCGCTGCTGCTGCTGCTGCCCTCGTCTTCGCTGTCACTCGCGGCAGAGCCACTCCAGCCGTTGTCACTCTCACTCCCGCTGTTGGTACCGGATAATGCTGACGCCTCTGCTGCTCCCGGTATCGCCTTGGGTTGCTGGCAGTAGCAAAGGAGAGTAAGAAAAAGAAAATGATGAAACAAAAAAAACAGTAATGCTATTTGTGGTACCAGCTTGAGGGAAGAAAAAACTCGAGCAACGGAAAAATGTAAGATTAGGAGACGGAACTGCAGAAACGCGAGCGTAGGAAATGAAGAGAACAAATGAGAATACGTACCGTCGACTCAGACACACTTCCGTACCAAATTCACAACTAACTTCGTGCTAAACAGCCCATTTCAGCTTTCCCGAAACCTACTCTCCTCATCACAAAACGGACAGTGTCTCCGTTCATGTCCTGGAGCAACATAATCTTCAACTAGAAAAAGAAAAACGTTCACACAACAAAGACGCACATAAAAATGACTCACATGTTCCCTGTTTCCCGAAGCCGAGACATGAAGGCGCAGTGGCGAGTCTGCGTCAATGAAGCCAGGAACTGTTGTTAACGAATTCGCTCGTAAACGGGTATGTCCTGTGAAGAAACTGTCTCTTCGCCGCTGAAGACCATTCGCACTGGTGATAGCCGCACCGGTATTGCCGAAACAAATGTTGCCTGCACTAGCTATAAATTTACTACCGCGTCTCGTTTGGGTACG
The DNA here is from genome assembly GCA_948144175.1 of Closterium sp. NIES-65. Classification (NCBI taxonomy): domain Eukaryota; kingdom Viridiplantae; phylum Streptophyta; class Zygnematophyceae; order Desmidiales; family Closteriaceae; genus Closterium; species Closterium sp. NIES-65. Next base: position 275,120 of record CANXME010000626.1, on the reverse strand, counting down.
GTCCACTAGGCGTAATGCGTGTCGTGGGCGAGAGGGTAAAGCGACAGGGTGGATTGAATGTGGACGAGCATGAACGGTGCCGGACTGGTTTCTGATAGGACAACGGTATTGCGGGGAAGCTATCATGCTGCACGTCAGCACCGTTTGATTTGTGGCGAGCTCCATCTCACCGTTGATTAGCCGAAACGCTTCACGGTCGCTTGGATAATTGGTATAATAAAATCGCCTCAGTGATTGCTAAGCAGGGTCCGAGACGCTAGTTGTTCAACCAACACAACAGCGGTAGTAAGAAACAGCGAAGTACGCAACCTCGAAATTATCGTGTAATGCAGACCTCCACAGAACTGATGAGGCGGAATCTAGTACTACAATCATGACAAGTCTACTACGGCCCTGCTAATTGAGTCAACTCATTTTCGCTAGCCTGGGAGAAGCTTGTTCAGACGTTTTTTCAGTCATGGCGAACGTGGTTACTTCATATGACCTTTTGCGCAGCTCGTGTTTGTTCGCAAAGACTTTCCAGTCACTCAGCCGATCGCACTGTGTTGACGGATATGGTCTGTACCCTGGCAACTGGTGTGCGTGAGATGCGCGTAACCAGGCCAGCTTCAGAGTGGTGGCGAAAGGGTTGACGTGGCGGCATATGGCTAAAACAGCTGACGTGGTTACCGCAGATTTGGGATCAATGCTGGAATCTGCCCAGCCTAACCCTGCGCGTGGCATTCTTTCAACCAGGTATGACATGCAGGAAAAATCTGCCCTCGGAACAAGCGAATTCGCGACAACATTGGTTACACTAGGAAACAGTTAGATTCACACACCACATATTAAGACTTTTGCACCTGTATTTCACCAACCCTTGAGTCCATAAGCCACACCAGGAAGAAATTACAGGACAGTGCTACATCCAGCTGTACGCTGCCCAACCCTATTTCTTCCTGCCTCCACGTTCCTTCAAGCTCATAACCACTGCCTCCCCAGGCCCAACATTATAGTACGCCAGCGAAAGCGAATCCTTGAAGAAACCTGCCTTGCCACTGAGCTTTTGCTTGTTGGCTGGCACGCTGCCACCCAGAGCCTGCGCAATGTGCTCTTTGAAGGCACCAGTTGATTCGCTGAGTGACGACACCAGCACCTCCACCTTTTGCCCGTTGAGTGCCGGCTCGCCCTCTACTGAGGGCAGCATAACCACCACTCGCACTGGGCCCTGAATAGAACAAAGTTAAGAAAAATTGTGAAAGAAAAAACAGGGGTCAAACGGAATCTCGAAACTTGTGATCAGATGTGTGGTGATGTGAGAACCTGGTTGGCCAGGAAAAAGGAGAAAGAAGATGCAACACTCGAAATGCAAGAAACAAGGTGAGGAAAGCGTGGGAGGGAAAAGACAAGCACATGGGGACACTGACCGGGTGCTGTGCGAGGAAGACATTCTCCGGGATCAGATTCTCCTCTGTCTTCTGCCTCTTCGCATCATGCTCATCCTCCCCTCCACCCCCCCCTCCTGCCGCTGCCGCAGCACCTCCAGGCATCATACCCCCCGGAACCATCCCCATACCCATCTGCACCCCTCCCGGCATCCCCATCGGCACACCCATGGGCATGCCCCCTGGGAAACCCGGGAACCCTCCCGGCACCATCCCTGGCTGCCCTGGGGCCATCATGGGCGGCCGCATGCCAAACATCCCTCCCGCTGCAGCAGCCGCCGCAGCAGCAGCTTGGTTCTGAGCCATCAGCATGGGGTTGATCATACCAGGCATACCCGGCATGCCCGGCATTCCTGGCATGCCTGGCATGGGCATGCGGGGCATGCCGTAAGCAGCCATGGTGGCGATGGGAGGAGGCATGTTGCCTCCGGGGCGCATGTGCTGCATACCGGGAGGAGGACCCCCGGCAGGAGGGCGCGGGAGAGCAGCAGGTCGAGCAGCAGGAGGAGACGGAGCCGGGGCTTGTGGGCCCGAAACCGGGCGGCTCGGCTCGTCCTTTTTCTCCGCAGCGGGCGGCTGCGCGAGGCTCTGCTGCAACGCCTGGGTGGCGGTTCGGCCAATGCTGGCAGTATGCCCGTCCCACATGACCCGGCTCGGCGCGCCCTCGTCCTTCTTCTTCTCCATCTCCGCCCGAACTGCCTCCGAAACCTCCTCCGCCGTGGTCCCAAAGATATCCGGGCGGGTCTTGGCCAGCCCGACGATGTTCTTGGAGATCTCGTCGTCGTTGGCGAGGGTGTTTTCGCGCAGCTTGGCGAGCATGCGCTCCTTCTGCTCCTTGTACTTGGGGTCGATGAGCGAGATGCGCATGTGCTCCGCCATGTCCGCTATTGGGATCAGCTCGCCCGTGATCGGGGACACCACCACCTTGGTAGGGTCTTGCTCGGCCGCTGCTCGCTCCTCTGGTCGCTTCCAGTTGCGCACGATGCGCATTGGTGCCTCCTCCTCCTCCTCTTCCATGTCCATCTCGTTCTGGTGAGAGAGGGAAAGAGGGAGGGGGGGAGAGGAGGGAGAGGGGGGAGAGGGGGGGGAAGAGGGGAGTTGGGGTGGGGAAAAGGGGGTGGGCGGACAGAGAGGGGATAGTGTGGGTGGGCCACTTCTAGTTCGCACAATGCGCATTCCCAGGACCAAAGCACTGGAATTCCCCACCCAGCTCATCACAAACGAACATTTCCAACAAACGAGCGAACCCAGCCCTGCCCTGACCACTCCCCCTGCACACACGTCCCACTCACCTCCTCCACTTCAGCAGGCGGCGGCGGCGGTGGCATCTGCGGTGGTGGGGGCGGAGGAACACCAGCAGGCGCACCTCCCTCCTCCCCCATCTCCATCTCCTCCCCTCCCCTCTCCCCTTCTGCCTTCTCCCCTTCCCCTTTCTCCGCGCCCTTCCCCCCCTCCCCCTCCGCGATCCCCGCGGCGCGCATGCCCTCCTCCACCAGCTTCATCTCCTCCGCGTCCATCGTCTGCGCCGCCTCCTTCTCCCCCTTCGCCTTCTCCGCCGCCGCCGCCGCCGCCTTCGTCCCCGGCTTCGCGCCCGCCTCCGCCGCCGCGACCGCCGCGGCGTCCTCCGCCTCGAGCTCCTCGTCCGCGCCGAGCTGCTTGCTCTTTCTAATCACCTCCTCTATAGTCATCGGAACCGGCAGCTCCGCCTCCTCGTCGTCCGCGAACTCGATAGTCTCTACGACTATGAAATCGTGCCAGTCGATTAGAGCCATCTGCAATCGCTCCTGCTCGATCTCGTCCTCCGCTTTCTTCCGCGCCTTCTCCTGCTTCTTCTCGTAATCGAGCCGCGTCTGGATCCGCGCCATGATCGCGGCCTGCCCACCCGGGCCCGCGTCGCGCTTCACCTTGTCTAATACCTCCTTAGGAGGCATTAGTACTTTGGAGTACGCGTCCGCGAGAGCGGTGAAGAAGGTGAATAGGCTGTGCGTGGGCTTGAGGAAATTGAACTGCGGGTTCATGTGCTCGCGGCTAATCAGTCCCGTTAAAAACGTCTTTCCGTTTCGCGCCACGAGTTGCGCGGTCAGCTTGATAACGTCCAAATCCTGCCCGGACATGCCTTCCGGAATCCGAACCGTGTACTGCTCCGGTTCGGGCAGATCCGGAAGCTTCGCCGCTGCTGCCGAAGTCCCTGCTGCCGCCGCGTCTTTGCCAGCCTCCGGAAAAGGCCCTGCGGGGCCTGCAGGCTTGACAACCGCAGCTGCAGCCCCAGCTGCTCCCGGAGCCGCCCCGGCAGGAGCTCCGGCTGCCGAGCCAGCTGCCGAACCTGCACCAGGCTCGGACGCTATAGGTTCGGGCTGAGCCGGAAGATTAAGCTGCGCAAGCTGCTCGTTAATCTTGTGCCGGTAGTACGCATGGTAGGGATCGGTGGGCGTGAGGAAATTAAACTTGACGTTCCCTTTGTTGGCGGCAAGAATCTTCTTCTCAAAATCCGGACCGTTTCGGGCGACGAAGGTGGCGGTTTTGTCGACGATACTGCGAATATCGGGGGGAGGGTGAATGATGCCGATCGTCTTCGTCTGCGTCGCAACCACCACCGGTTTCGGCTTCTCTGCCGGTTTCTGCTGCCCAGACCGTTCTTCAGCCGTCAGGACTGACGGCGTAGCGTCTTTCAAGCCGCCAGGCGGCGGCGCCGGAAGAGCTAGCGTCTCGCCTGGCATGTTGAACGGCCTTATGCGAAGGAACGTCTAGCAAACTAGCATGTGCTGAGATGTCGGATCCTTACAACGTCTCAATCCTAGATAAATCAGGACGTAGAGCGCTGCACAAGCGCTTGTGGTACTCGTTGCAGGATATGGCCGACAGCTAATATTCCTCCTGCCCAGAGTCCAGAAGCCTGTAAGTGGCGACGCGGAAACCCAGTCGAGGGAAAACGTAAGGGAATACTGAGAAAAGAAGGATGGGTAGGGAGGGAGAGAGTCGAATTTATTTCAGTCGTGGGTGTTCGGGAGACCAGAATCTAGGGTTCTTTTAGCGAGAGTTGCGAACTGCGACAAGATTCGAATATGTGACGAAAATCGTTACTTGCTCAAGCGCTGGTATATCTTCTTCGCTATGCTAGATTTGTAACACTGCGACGACGTTTCTTCACGTCCTACCGAGTTGCTAGGAGCAACTCCCAATTACCCTATCCAGGCAGTCTCTCCAAGTTTGCTTTCTGTTACGAGTGCAATTGAGTGAACGAACGAGAATTGCACTATCGAAGCAAGAGTACAAAATGAGCGAAGGCATGAGCGAAGGATTATATAGCGAAGCAATAGTGGTAACGGTAATGGACTGTGGTTGTCGCGCGACGAGCCTGGGACTGAGGTTGGGAAAGTGTCGAAGCGTAGGCCCGGAGCGCGGGTTACCAGCCGAGCCGTGAGGTCGGGATGCGATGTGCGAAAAGGGCGGGATGATGAATGATGCGATGGTCGCGAGTGGTAACGGTGCTGACTGAGGTGCTACAGTGATGTACGCGTTGAGCAGGGACGCGAAGTAAGGAAAAGGGAATTTCCTTACACTACCCCCCTCCCCAAGGAGGCCCCTCTTACGAGAGCGCATGGACGTCGCGGAAATTTCGGCTTCGCAGATACTAGGTGAAGACAGGGTGGTTCTCAATTTTATCCAGGGGGACCCAGTTGTCTTCTGTGGGCGTTCGATCCTTCCAGCGAATTAGGAATTCGATCCGTCGTGCTCCCCGAGGGTTGCGGACTCGGTGGCTGAGGATTTTTTCAGGGGTGATTAGTGGTTCGGTTGGGGGACGTGTCATGCTGGCTGGGCGATTTCGTGGCAGTTGGCTCGTGGATGGTATGTAAGGGCGAAGTAGGCTGACGTGGAATGACGGGCTGACGTACCAGTCAGCAGGGAGGAGGAGGTGGGCGGTGACGGGTGTGATCATGTGGCTGATGCGAAATGGCCCACAATATCGGGGGCGAAGTTTTGGAGTGATGGGCAGGCGGAGGTTCTGGGTATCGAGTAGTACCAGGTCGTCTGGCTGGTAAGTGACAGGTCGACGGTGGCGATCGGCGTTTCGTTTAGCGATGATGTTGGCTTTTTTAATTGCGTCTGCTGCCCTGGTCCGTGCTGCTTGCAAAATCTCGGCGAACTGTTGGGCTCGTGGGACTGGATTGTCGGGGTGTGGGGTCATGGGTACTGTTGGGTCCTGTCCGTAGTTCAGGTAAAACGGGGACTGTTGCGTCGTGGCTGATGGTGCGTTGTTGTACGCGAACTCGATGAGCGGCAGCTGATGTTCCCACGTGTTCGGATCGTCGCACGTGGCTCGAATCAGCTGCTCCATGGTTTGGTTTGTCCGTTCCGTCTGTCCGTCGGTTTCGGGGTGATAGGATGAACTGAATTGAAGTCGTGTGCCGAACTGCTGCCACAGGTTCCGCCAGAAGTTGCTGGTGAATTTCGTGTCGCGGTCGCTGATGATTGCCGATGGTATCCCGTGGAGGCGAACGACGGTGGTGATGAAGAGGCGGGCTGTTTCTTCGGCTGTGATTGATTTCTTGCATGCTGCGAAATGTGCCATCTTCGTCAGTCGATCGACGGCGACCAAGATCGCGTCGTTCCCACTCGCCCCGGCCGGTAACCCCGTGACGAAGTCCATCGTCACCTGCTGCCAAGCACGCTCTGGGGGTGGGATCGGCTGCAACTGTCCTGCCGGCCGCTTCCGTGATGATTTCATGACCTGGCAGGTGGGACACGATGCTACGTGTCGTTGGATGTCGGTCAACATTTCTGGCCAGTAATAATACCGCTGCAGCTGCTGTCGTGTTTTTTCTACCCCGAAATGTCCTGAGGTAACTCCGTCGTGTGCCTCTTGTAACAGTAATTCCCGTAGTAGTGTATACCCGGGTACCCAAATGCGGTCGGTCCCAACCTTTACGTAATAGATCCCTCGTGCTGCTGCGAACTGCTGCGAGTTGCCTCCTGTAAAGAACGGGTCGGTTTGGTATCCGTGGGTAAATAGGCCTGTCAGCAGTGGGCTGGTCTGGGCGAGTAGTATCGCGTGAATCTGGGCAGTAGGGCGAGTCAGTGCATCGGCGATATTTGATGCTCCTTTTTTGTAGGTGACCGTGTAGTGAAAATTCGACTCGAGGAAATCGAGCCATCGAATCTGTCGTGGGTTGAGGTGAGGCTGTGCGCGGAGGTACTGTAGAGATTTGTGGTCTGTCCGTACTGTCACGTCTGCGCCGGTCAAGTAACAGCGCCACACTTTGAACGCATGCACGATCGCAAGCATTTCGCGATCGTGTATCGGGTAATTCTTCTCAGGTGGGTGCAGTTTTCGTGATTCGTATGCGATGGGCTGTAGGCCGTTCCCGAAATCCTGTAACAGTACGGCTCCGATGGCGATGTCGCTTGCGTCAGTAATGACTTCGAATGGGCGGTGTGGGTCGGCAATGCGCAGGACAGGTGGTGAACAGAGAACAGTTTTCAGGGTAGAGAAGGCAGCATGCTCTTTCTCCCCCCACGTAAAAGCGACCCCTTTCCGCAGCAGATCCGTCAGTGGGGCAGTTAAGCGGGCCATGTCAGGCACGAATCGACGGACATAATTAACGAAACCCAAAAAACTCTGCAGCTCCGTGATGTTTGTCGGGGGTTGCCAAGCGTTGACCGTATCCAGCTTCTTCGGGTCAATCTCAACCCCAGCCTCTGAAATAACGTGCCCCAAAAATTCTAACCTATCCCGAAAAAACTCGCACTTAGACCCCTTAGTCAATAAACGATGCTCCTCGAGAATTTTAAACACTGCTTCCAGGTCCGCTAAATGCTGCTGCTTATCGCGACTGTAGACGAGAATGTCGTCGAGGTAGACGATCACGCACTTATCTAAAAGTGGTCTAAACGCCTCGTTCATGGTCATCTGGAATGTTGCGGGTGCGTTGGTTAGCCCGAAAGGCATCACGGTGTACTCGAACGACCCGTACCTAGTTCTAAAAGCTGTCTTGGCGCAGTCCGATGGTTCGACTCTAATTTGATGGTAACCTCCCCGTAGATCTATTTTCGAGAACACCCGTGCTGTTCGCAGTTGGTCGATCAGTTCGTCGGCGCGGGGAATGGGGTATCGTGACTTTATTGTAACCCTGTTGAGCGCTCGGTAATCGATGCACATGCGAAAACCTCCGTCTTTTTTTGGTGTGAATAGTATCGGTGCGGCGAACGGCGACGAGCTCGGTCGGATAAACTGCTTTGCTAACAGGTAATCTAACTGCTTCCTCAGTTCGTCGAGCTCCGGCTGTGTCAGTCTGAACTGGCGCTGTACAGTTGGCTGTGCCCCCGGCTCTAACTCTATCCTATGGTCGTGCGCCCGCTGAGGTGGCAGTCCTTCCGGTAAGTCGTCGGGGAAAATTCCCGGGTACCGTTTCAATAGCTCTTGTAGCTCCGGCGGTACCGCTGTCAGCAATTTTTGGAAATCACTCGGCTGCTCATCTTTTTCTACCACTGCGATGTCTACTGCATACACGTCAGCTCCAGCGGCGACTGCTCGTTTCATTGTGATGGCGTTGACGTGGACCGTCGATGACTCAGGCGACTGCCAGCGTGGTAGTTCGACCCAGTTGCCACTACTTCGCACAGTGCAGCTGCCCGTCGTCCAGTCGATTCTCGGATTGTAACGTCGCAACCAATCACGTCCCAATAAAATGTCGTGCCCATCCAGTGTCGTCGCGAGCATTTCCTGTGTAAACCCGAAGTTTCCCCCGCAGCGAACTTTTACTCTCTCCACCTTCTCCCGTATGGCCAGCGGCGTGCCGTCGACTAAGCGCGCATCAATCTCAGGTAAACATCGGCTAAGTGTCAGTTGAAGTTTTCGTGCGGTTGCGGTATTAACTAAACTGTGGCTAGCTCCTCCGTCGATGAAAATCTTGACTGCTGCTCCCTGTATTTTCCCGTGGATCAGTACTGGGCAATCCGTCGCTGTACCCTCCTTATTCATCCGAGCCCGATCGATGGCGTGAATCGGTACTGTGACTCGGTGAGGGTCGGTGTGGTTGGGCGAGCAGGCAGTCTCGTCAGTAGTTGGCCCAATTTCTACTGACTGCTGGCGTTTCCCTGCCTCTGAGACTCCCTCCCCTGCTCTGCTCCTCGACGCCTCAGCTCTTCTGGACATTCGCTCTTGCGATGGCCCGGCCGGTTGCAAGCAAAGCAGCGCCCTCTAAATGGCGTGGCAGCTGCATTCGTTGCGACGGCATGTACGGTGGCGTGCTCGATCAGTCCCCAAGGACGATGTCCGAAATAGGACCCCGGTCTCGGTCGGCGTAGGATATCGATTTTCTCGGCGAGCGCGAGGATTTCGTTGAAATTCGATAGCCCGCGTAGCATTATCTCGTGCGATATGTCCGGCTTCAGTCCGCCGACGTAACGGTCCACCCGCTCCGCCTCGTGCATGTAGCCGACCTGTTCGCAAAGTGCGAGAAAACCGCTGGTGTAGTCTTGGACCGACCCGAGCTGGCGCCAAGTGCGCAGTTTCTGACGCGCCGAAATAGAAGCCGCGATCGGCTCAAAACGCGCCCGAAGCCCTGCGCACCACGCATCCCACGTGCTATATTGGGCTGTTTCGCAGAACGAACTCCAGGTGACAGCTGGACCCGAGGGCCCTTCCTCGTGCGGCGGTGGCTCGTAGGCGCGTGGCGATGTCACGATGACTCGCCACCAGTCCATGGCGGGGCCCCTGAGTAGTGAAACTGCATACCGAATCTTGGCGGCGTCCGACTCGACGTAGTTGGCGTCGAAAAACACGTTCATCGTGAAGACCCACGATTGAACTGTCGGGCCACCGCGTTGGCTTGGGTCGAAGCAGGGCGGGCGTTGCGGCTTGAGTGGCATTGGGGCCATCGTGGCGTTCCCTCCACTTGTCATCGCAAACTCCACGTGCCGACGGGCTTCTCGGGGCTCCCGTGGGCTTGATGCATTCCTGTTCCCTCCCATGCCGGGCATCGGTTGGGCTGCGCCGTCACTGGCTGCGCCTGAGCGCTGTCCCGTGCTGTTGTTTTGCGTTGGTGTGCCGGATGAGATAACAATCGGCTCCTCCGAATGGACAGAAACATTGGTTGGCGCTTGGGAAGTTGTCGGAGCGTTCACCGTTGACTGTTGACGGGCGGAGTCACGTTCCGCCGTGAGCGTCGCGATTTCGAGCGCTGATTCCTCCAGCTGTCGCACGAGACGATCGAGTTGCTCCTGCGTCAACGTGGCGATAGTGAAATCAGCCATGGCAGGGGTGTCGGGCAAGCTCAGCGAGAGCCTCAGTCGTGGCCGTGCGTGCTTCCGAGAGAGCACTACGAGCGGCGGTGCTGTATCGCTGAGAGACGTCTACCCCCCCCAAAAATTGAGATAGTGGGAAGCGAAGGTGTGGATGCGGTCCGAGATGAGATCGTAGGCTCTGAATACCAAGTGTTACGAGTGCAATTGAGTGAACGAACGAGAATTGCACTATCGAAGCAGGAGTACAAAATGAGCGAAGGCATGAGCGAAGGATTATATAGCGAAGCAATAGTGGTAACGGTAATGGACTGTGGTTGTCGCGCGACGAGCCTGGGACTGAGGTTGGGAAAGTGTCGAAGCGTAGGCCCGGAGCGCGGGTTACCAGCCGAGCCGTGAGGTCGGGATGCGATGTGCGAAAAGGGCGGGATGATGAATGATGCGATGGTCGCGAGTGGTAACGGTGCTGACTGAGGTGCTACAGTGATGTACGCGTTGAGCAGGGACGCGAAGTAAGGAAAAGGGAATTTCCTTACACTTTCGCTAAAAAAACTTACTTCACCGCTTCAGACAAATATTCTACCGCAATTGTTTCCCTGAACCCCACACTTTCCTCCTTTAGTCCAGGCCACTCAATACAAATTCTGTTCTGATTACACCACCCAGGAAACTAGGCAGGTTTCAGGAGGCTGCTCTTGAATCAGCAGCCGCATGATCGCCGACGTTTTACGGATAGGGACGCCTGTCGGCTGCTAATGAGCTCGCAGCTCGCGCTTCCCGGATCGCTGCCGAATCCTATGCGTATTCCAATGAGATGTTATTGTGTCGCGAACGGATCGAAAGTACTCGATGGTGTGTCCGTAGGTTTGTAGCATATCGAGAATCACCATTAGGTTCTACCTCTAGAGATGCGAAGCGCGGGGCTTTGAAAGGAGAGCATCGGATTGCTGAAGGACGTGCGTTAGTGACCTAATCGGCTGCAACACTGCCGTAGTTCACAGTCACAACAACCCGCATTTGCCGTATTGACTACCCCGTTAAACTTAGATAGAGCCAAAACGCTTTCACCCTACGGTGCGAACAGACCTCCTTTCGAGCCTTCTTTCTCCCCGTGTTCGGAGCTTCCGCTTCCCGTTCTCGCCCCCTCCACCCCCCTTCCCCGGACCCTCCCCCTTCCCCCCCTCCGCGCGCAATGGAGGAGGCGCAGCGTAAGGCGGACGAGATGCTGGCGGAGCTGCAGGCGGGGAGCGGAGCGGAGGAGAAGGCGGAGCGGATGGAGGCGGCGGTGGAGTACTTGGCGGGCCTTCCGCCCGACATGCGCGCGACCGTGCTGCCCGACGCGCTGCCGCGCCTGTTAGAGCTTCAGGCGGACTCGACGTTTCTCGTCCGGAAAAACTCGGTCGAGTGAGTGTTGTACGTAACGATGAGTATGCTTGCTGATCGCCTACTGTGCTGCTGACTACCAGACGTGCCACCGGAAGTCGTGCTGCCGTGCCTGCCATGCCACCCCGCACCTCGCACGCGCCCTTGCCACTCACCCTCCCTAATCTAAATCCCCTCTCCGCCAAATCCCTCCCCCCCTCCCCTCCCCCCCCCCCCACCCCTTGCCCCCTCCTCCCCGCAGGCTCTTCTACCGCCTCGGCTCTTCCATAAAGCATCGCGACGCCTCTGCGCTCATGGCCTCCGCGCTCGCCGCCATCATCCGCTCCTGTCCGCCCATGCCCCTCCCCGCGCCCCCCCCTTCCGCCGCCTCCGCGCCCCCCGCGCCGTCCCCTGCTACTGCTGCGGCGCTCACGCCTCTGCCCGCGCGCCTGGCCCCCGCGGCTGTGGCGACCACCAAGGCAGTCAAGCACGCCATCTCCGCTGCTTCTGCCCTTGTCAAAGGCGCCTTCGCTGCTGTCACTCCCGTTACAGGCGAGGTGAGCTGCGTTCTGTCTGCTCTACTGTTACAGGCGAGACGGGCTCTGGTTTGTTGTTGTGTGCTGCTGCTGCTGCTGCTGGTAGTGCTACTGCTGCAGCGCTCATGCCTCTCCCCGCGCGCCTGGCCGCCGCGGCTGTGGCGACCACCAAGGCAGTCAAGCACGCCATCTCCGCTGCTGCCGCCCTCCTTAAACGCGCCTTCGCTGCTGTCACTCCCGTCACAGGCGAGGTGAGCCTTTTTCTGCTGCTGCTGCTGACGCTCCTGTTGCATGTGAGGTGCATCAGAAGCACCGTGTGAATGTGCCTCGATACTGTCACAGCTCAGGTCAATCGAAACTAGGACCGTGTGAAGTGAATGAGCAAGTGCTGCCTGCCAGGTCAATACACCAACAACACGGACTCTCATCCATTTCCAGTCCCCTCCCCTCGGTTTCCCCTCCACTCCCCTCCACTCCCCTTCCCTCTGATCAGCCCCAGGCGTGGTCAGAGGCATGGGAGCAGGTAGCAGCGCTGGTGCCGCTGATAAGGGACATGCTGCCAGGGCAGTACCCGGACAGCGTGCGCGTGCATGCAGTGGGCTTCACAGAGATGCTCGTTCTGCTCGGCCGACCAGGCGGCAAAACTGCTGCTGCTTCTTCTTCTTCTGCTGCTGCTGGTAGTGGTGGTAACGGCAGCAGTGGGCAGAACGGGAGCAGCGGAAGGGACGGGGCGGATGGCACAGACATGGCAAACGGAGTGTTGCATCTCCCCGACCCTGACTCCGACCCATGGCTTAAAGCCCAGTCCCTCGCCTCCCTCTCCGCCCTCACCTCTCTGCTGCAACCCCCCGCAGTCGCCTCGCTCTCCCCCCCGCTCCTCCTCACGCTCACCAGCAGCCTTGCTGGTATCGCCCGCCGCTGCCCCGCTCTTTATAGTTACATTGTGCCGGCGCTGGTGGGGATTGTGCCGCCCACTGCCACGTCAGCGGCGTCGGCGCCGGTGGCGGTGCCAAGTGGGGAGGAGAGTGGGTGTGGGGTGGTGCAGAAGCTGCTGCAGGCGTCGGGTAGTGTGAGGCATGGCGTGCGGGCGGCGCTGCTTGTCATGTTGCGGCTCATGCCGCTCGCTCCAGGCGGGATGAAGGTGGGTGGGAGCGGCTGCTGGTGTGGGTTGGGGGATGTGGGTGTGGGTGTGGGTGTGGGTGTGGGTGTGGGTGTGGTTATGCGTATATAGTTTGGGTATGGTGTGGGTGTGGGTGTGGTGTGGGTGTGGGTGTGAGTGTGGGTGCAGTTGTGGTAGAGGTGTGTTGTTTCCACTGCTGGTTTGTTCCATATGAATGTGAAATCTAGCCCAAAACATGACTGGCCCATTTACCACCCCTCTTTTCTTCCCTACCCTGCCTCGTTGCATCCCTCACCACCACCAGTGGCGGGACTGCTTGACATCGCTCGTGAAAGAGTCATTGGGACCAGGCGAGGCCGTTGAATCCTCCCTTGAAGGCACATCAACCCATCTCTCTAACCCTCTCCTTCGTTTTTTTTCTTCCCCCTTGTCCTCTCTCCCCTCCACCTTCACCACCACCAGTGGCGGGACTGCTTAACATCACTCCTGAAGGAGTCACTGGGAGCAGGAGAGGCCGTCGACTCATCTCTAAGGCACATCGACCGCTCCCTTCGCAACTCTGCCGCTGCTGCCTCTGCAGCTGCAGCTGCCGCCGCCGCCGCCGCTGCTGCTGCTGATGGTCCCTCTGGTGCTTCTGGTGTTTCTGTGGGGGGTACTGGTGCGGGTGGGAGTGGTGGTGGGGCTGGGAGTGGTGCTGCTACTGCTGGTGGAGGAGGTGGTGGGGGGGGCGAGGGAGCAGCAGCAAAGGCGTCTGCAGGGTCAGGGAAGGCTGCTGGCCGGCCTGCTGATCCACGGGTGAGTATGCGTGTCTGTGTATGTGCGCACGTGTGCACGCATGCGTGCCCGTGCACCTGCATCAGTGTATGTATGTATGTGGTTGTTGCCGCATGCTCTGTTTTCCCTGCCTCTCGCCCTTCGCTGCCTCTCCCCCTATTCCATCTTCTCGCTTTTGCGCTTCCCCTTGTGCTTTCCGCACACGCGTCTCCGCCAGGCCAAGGCAGCAGGAGTGAAGAGAGCGAGGGGTGCAGCTGCTGACACAGGGGCTGCTGCAACCCCACCAGGCACCACCACAGCCACTGCTGCCGGTGCTGGTGGCACTGCTGCCACTGGTGCCAGTGGTCCCAATGCTGCTGCTTCAGCTTCAGCAGATGCAGCTGCTAATGCCGCCGGTGGCGCTGCCACGGCTGGTGCTGCAGGTGCGCGTGCATCTGAGGCCGTTGATGACGCTGCGACGCGAGACTCCAAGCGCATCCGACCGTCCACTGCTGCCCAAGCCAGCACAGCCACTCCTGCTGGTAATACACCAGCAACAGCAGCAGGAGGAGCAGGAGGAGACAGGAACACAGCCGCAGCAGCAGCAGCAGCAGCAGCGGCGGCAGCAGCAGCAGCAGCAGAGGCAGTAGCCGTAGACCCATCAGCAGCTACCCTGCCAGTGGAGCAGCTGGTAACCCTTCTGAGTGCGCTGGTGGCGAGGGGCAGCGAGGGCATGCTGGCAGTGGATGCTCTGATCGCCTCTCTGCCCCCCGGCATGCTGGCCGACCTGGTCATTGAATTCATGCAGCACCTCCCTCCCTCTCCCCCTCCCGCTGCTGCCGCTGCCGGTGCTGCTGCTGCTGAAGGCGCTGCTGCTGGTGCTGGTGCTGGTGCTGCTGCTGGTTCTGCTGGTGCTGGTGGTGATGGTGCTGGTGCTGGTGGTGATGGTGCAGGTGCTGGTGGTGGTGGTGAGGAGGAGGGAGTGGTGGATGGTGATGGGAAGAGGGAGGCTGGCAGGGGTGGTGCGCGTCGCCATGACCCTCGAAGAGTGAAGGCCAAGGCAGAGGAGGCCACTGGTGCTGCTGCTGCTGCTGTAGCAGGCACTGTGAAGGATGAGCAAGGGCTACAGCCGCCGCTACATCCTGCAGCAGACAGGACAACAGATGCCACACGCCCCAAGCCAGAAGACGCAGGCTTGCAGACTGGCCTCCCTGCTTCTGCTGCTGCTGACACATCTGCTATCGTTCCTACTGCTGCCACCACCGCTGTTGCTTCTTCTGCTGCTGCTTCTGGTGTCTCTGGTGCGTTGGTGCCAGTACCCTCCACCCCTGTAGGTCCTCCAGCCGCCCCTCTCCCTCCCCGCCTTGCAGCCTACCTCTCGGTCCCACGCACCCCCGTGGCCCTGGTTCCACTCTCGCCGCCCCAGCTGGCTGCAGCTCAGCAGGCAGCAGTGTGCAGAGTCGTGGCGGGGGGTTGCAGAGCGGTGCTGCTGGGTGAAGCGGGGCTGTGGGTGGCGCTGCTGGTGGGCATGGTGAGGGGAGCAGAGGAGGAGGAGCAGCAGCAGCAGGTGCTGGATGCGCTGTTGAATTACCTGCTGGCAGACTACAACCGGGTCAAGGTGAGTTAGTGCTTGAGGTGAGTTGTGGGTTAAGTGTTTAGGGTTAAGGGTGAACGATGTATGATGCAAGCAGCAGCAGCAGCAGCAGGTGGTGGATGCGTTGTTGAACTACCTGCCAGCTGACTACAATCAGGTCACGCTGATCTGAGATTAGAGGTGAGTTGTGGGACTTGAGAGAGGCACTTTGAGATGCAATCAGCAGCAGCAGCAGCAGCAGCAGGTGCTGGATGCGTTGCTCAACTACCTGCTAGCAGACTACAACCGGGTCAAGGTGAGCGGAGCAGTGGCTGGCTGATGCAATGGTAGCCCACGCACCAGTGCATGGATGTGTTGTGTTGATCATTCTTACCTTGTCTACCTGCTGGCAGACCACAAGTAGGTCAAGGTGAGTCGTATCCTTAAGAATCGCCTGGAGGGCCCTCCAAGCAAGTCCGCTTCTCCACGCCATCCAGGTTCTTCCCTCTTCGTTCCCCATCCCATCTCCCCGTGAGTTTCGTGCTTCGCCCCACACCACGTCTCGCAGGTTGTGCTCTCCGTGCGGCGTGCTCTTACAGTTAACCACTCTTGGCCTCGGCCTTCCTTCTGAGAATTCCCAGAATCAATCTTCCCCTATCCGTTCCCCCTTTGCCACTTTTACCCATACCAGGGCTGACAGGTTGTGCTCTCCGTGCTGCATGCCCTGGCACTGGACCATTCATCCCCTCCCTCCTGAGAATTCCCATATGGACTATTTCTTACTCGTACCCCTTGCCCCCCGCCATTCCCGTTTCCCAACACACCAGGGCTCGCAGGTTGTGCTCTCCGTGCTGCATGCTCTCGCACTGGATCACTCTTCCCCTCCGCCCTCCTCCTCCTCCTCCTCCTCCTCCTCCTCCTCCAACGTCCCTGCTCTCCCTGCACCCCCACCAACGTCGTCATCACCCGCATCGGCACAAGATGCTTCAGCAGCAGGAGCAGCAGGAGCAGCAGCAGCTGGCGATGCTATGCAAGTGGATGGCAGGGGCCTGGGGGGTGCCACTGCTGCGGGTGCTGCGACTGCCGGTACTGCTACTCTTGCCACCAATCCAGCTGGCGGCGCGAAGGACTTGGTATCTCCTCAGATCCCTGCTCTCTACACGTCGTTCTTCTCTCGCGTGGTGAGTGCCCAATGCCCATCATCGAGTACCTCCATTCACCATCAAGCCCTCGTGCTGCATCTTCTTGTAAAGCGTCATTCCTTCCCCCCACACTCCCTCTCCATCACCTCGTTGATCCTCCCTTTCCTTCCCCACAAAAAAAAAACCCTTACTCTTTCCCCCATTCCCGTCCTTCCCCACTCATAACCATCTTGCAGCTGAAGTCCCTCCTCTCGCCCTCCTCCGCTGCTGCTGCTGCTGCACCTGGCGGGCTCAAGTCCCTCCTTCTGCCTCTCTTTGTTGAAGCGCCCTTCCTCCCACCCGTGCTTCTGAACCTGCTGGGGCAGGCGTGTGGGTTGGAGGGCCTTGGGCGGAGGGAGGGCGAGAGGGGGACAGGCGGAGAAAGGGGGGCTGGGGCTGGGAGAAAGAGAAGATTAGAAGAGAGGGGTGATGGGGATGAGGGGGAAAAGGCAAGGGATGTGGAAGGAGGAAAGGGGGAGGGAAGAGAAGGAGAGGCGGGAGACCGGAGAGAGCCGGGAGATGGGGCAGAGGGAGGGGAAGCGGAGCAGGACCCAGAGGGACCAAGGTCAGAGGAAGAGGTAAAGCAGGTGAAAGAGTCCCTCGTGGTGCTCTGGCGGCTGCTAGTGCTGCGCCCGCCCGTGCGCAGGAGATGTCTGGCCATGGCTTTACAGTGTGCAGTGCACCCGCACCCGGACATCCGATCCAAGGGCGTGGCGCTGGTGGCCAACCGCCTCCACGCCCTGCCGTACCTCACAGTGCCCATCGAGCGGTATGCACTCAAGCAGCTGCTGTCTCTGCCCACCATGGCTCTGCCGGCACCGATGCCGGTTTCTGCTGCTGCTGCTGATTCTGCTCCGGGTGCTGCTGGTGGTAATGCTGCTGCTGGGGATGCTGGTGGTGCTGGGGATGCTGGTGGTGGGAAGGAAGGAGTGGGAGGGGAGCAGGGAGGGGCAGCAGGGGAAGCGGGGCAGGCAGGCGAGGGAGGGGCGGCGGGGCAAGCAGGTGGGGGAGGGGGAGGGGGAGGTGCAGCGGCGCAGCTGTCAGGGGAGCAGCAGAAGGCAGTAGGGCACGAGGTGGAGAGGCGACTGGCGCTCTTCTGTGCGCTCTGCTCCCGGGTATGGCCCTTGTCTCGCAGCATCCTGCAGCCTTGTCTTGTTATTTTTCTCTCTCTCTCTTTTTTTTTTTTTTTTTTTTTCTTCCACCAAACTCTCCCGGGCCCACGCCACGATCACCCAGCTAGATTTGCATGTGCCGTTGCTCCTCGATTTGCATGTGCCGTTGCTCCTCGATTTGCATGTGCCGTTGCTCCTCGATTTGCATGTGCCATTGCTCCTCGTTGCGCTTCCTGTTGAGAGTGCACCACCCCGCTTGCTCACGTTGCCTTCCGCTCACACTCGCATCACCTCCCCTCTGTTTCTCCCATCCCTACTAGTGGATTTCTTCTGGGTGTTCGGGGCAAGTCAAACCCGTGGCCAAGGGGTTGACTTGATCCCAGTGGCCAAGTGGGTTATGTTTGTGTTGAAGGCATTCACCTCTTGCTGCTCTCCCTTCCGACGCTCCTCTCCTCCCCCCTGCCCCTTAACGCACCATGCAACAGAGACCATCTCTACTGGCGGATTTCTTCCGGGTGTTGGGGGCAAGGCAGTCCCGTGGCCAAGCGGGGCATGATGCCCGTGTTGAGAGCCTTTCACCCTTCCCCATGTTTGAACAAGTGTTTTGTGTTGAGACGTCTCCTTTCACACTTCTTCAAACCCGTGTTGAGAGCCTTTCACCCTTCCCCACACTCTCCCTTCCATTGCCTCCACAAACCTTCCACCCTGTTTTGCCCCCAACAGAGACCATCCCTACTGGCGGAGTTCTTCCGGGTGTTTGGGCAAGTCAACCCCGTGGCCAAGCGGGTCATGCTGCGCGACCTGCTGCCGCCCATGCTCGCCACACTCCCCCCCACCACTCCCGACCTCCTCACACTCATCTCCAACCCCCCAGAGGGCTCAATGCGCCTCTTGCTCAAGGTGGGTGGGGTTGGATGTGAGGTGGGCTGTATCAAAGATTTTTCTTCAGGCAATCTTGTGATGCTGCTGCCACTCCTTCTGCCGCCAGGCCTTGTCACTCTCCTTCCTAATTCCACTCTCACCCTCTAGTCACCCGTTTGAATCTTTCCCTCCCCCTCGGTCAGCTGCTGCTGCACTGTGTGGCCGACACACCATGCCCCTCCCTCGTCTCCGATCCGATCCACATCCCTCCATCTTTGAGTCGACTCAAAAATCGACTTATCACACACGGCTGCTGCTGCACTGTGTTGTGTGGCCGACACACCATGCCCCTCCCTCGTGTCCGATCCACATCCCTCCATCTCTTCCCCTGCCCCCCCCCACCCCCAACTCGACCCCGCCCCCTCCTCCAGCTGCTGCACTGTGTGGCGGACCCACCACGCCCATCCGCCCCGCCCCCGCCCTTGTTTTGAGGCGCCTCAAAACTAGCCTTCTCTTCCCCTGCCCCCCCCCACCCCCAACTCGACCCCGCCCCCTCCTCCAGCTGCTGCACTGTGTGGCGGACCCACCACGCCCGTCCGCCCTGCCCCCGCCCTTCATCGCTGCAGTCAAAACCCTCTCTGCTGCCAGGCCCGTTGTATGGTCCCTCTTGTCCTTATGTCTGGTTTGTTTTACTGGTATATTTACATGCTTGAAAGATTCACTTCTATTGAAGTGTGAACTGCCTTGTTGTTTTCTTCCTTCGTACCTTCACATCATTTCCTTTCCAACTCTCGCTGTATCCACAATATCCCCCCTTTCAACTTGTGTTTTCTCCTCACATCCTCCGCAAAAACTGCTACCCCCTTTCGCTCCGCCACTCCAGGAACCGGGCCGGAGCTCCTGATTCCCATCCTGATTCCCATCCTGATTCCCATCCTGATTCCCATCCTGCCCTTCCTCTTTTGAGACGTCTCAAAAGTCAACTCACTTCACACCGTCATCCCCTTGTCACACCACTTACGCCCCTTTCTCCCTGCCACTCCAGGAGCCAGAGCTCCTCATTCCCATCCTGCCCTTCCTCTCCAAAAACGAGGTGCGTTTCATACACACTACTGCAGCATTGCTCTGTGTGAACGTCAGCGTGCTGGTTTATTCTGAGGCGCCTCAAAATACACCCCAAGAACGAGGTGCATTTCGTACACACCACGCCACTGCACTGCAGCACTGCTCTATGTGAACGTCAGCGTGCTGGTTGTGGTGGTGACTGGGTGATGTGATGTGACTGCAGTGAAGCAGTTGTACAGATGTGACTGCAGTGAAGCAGTTGTACAGATGTGACTGCAGTGAAGCAGTTGTACAGATGTGACTGCAGTGAAGCAGTTGTACAGATGTGACTGCAGTGAAGCAGTTGTACAGATGTGACTGCGGTCAAGCAGTTGTACCGATGTGACTGCAGTGAAGCAGTTGTACCGATGTGACTGCAGTGAAGCAGTTGTACAGATGTGACTGCGGTCAAGCAGTTGTACCGATGTGACTGCAGTGAAGCAGTTGTACCGATGTGACTGCAGTGAAGCAGTTGTACAGATGTGACTGCTGCAGCCATGTGACTGACTATAATGACTTGCCGTTCAACAGCTATCCGTCCCTACTCTCATGCGGCCATGATGGCCTCATCCATCCTGCATTCCGCATTGCTCATGCCTCATTGTCATGCCTCATGCCCCATTGCCCCATGCCCCATGCCCATACCCCATTGCCCCATGCGTCATGCCCCATCCCCGTTGCCCCATGCCCCATGCCCCATTGCCCCATGCGTCATGCCCATCCCCGTTGCCCCATGCGTCATGCCCCATCCCCGTTGCCCCATGCCCCATACCCCCATTGCCCCATGCGTCATGCCCCATCCCCGTTGCCCCATGCCCCATGCCCCATTGCCCAATGCGTCATGCCCCATCCCCGTTGCCCCATGCCCCATTGCCCCATTGCCCCATGCATCATGCCCCATCCCCGTTGCCCCCATGCCCCATTTGCCCATGCGTCATGCCCCATCCCCGTTGCCCCATGCCCCATTGCCCCATGCCCCATTGCCCCATGCGTCATGCCCCATCCCCGTTGCCCCATGCCCCATGCCCCATGCCCCATGCGTCATGCCCCATCCCTGTTGCCCCATGCCCCATTGCCCCACACTGCGGCATGGCATCGTCGCCCTGAACACCACCATCCCCACCTGGTGCCAGGCTCTGGAGGTGTTTCCGCGCCTGCTGCACCTGCCTCTGGAGCTCTTCAAGATCGCTCAGGACCGCCTGCTGCAGGTGAGAGGAGTAGTGCAGCTCTCCACTTGTTTTCCAAACTCACTTGCTCCCACGGCTCACTCAACATGCCCCCACTGCTCGCAACAGTGGAGCTGATGATTACACTGCACACTTTTCTGCACACCCATCTGATTGCTCTTCTTTCTCCCTTGCAACCCATTCACACCCATCTGATTGCTCTTCTTTCTCCCTTGCAACCCATTCACGCCCATCTGATTGCTCTTCTTTCTCCCTTGCAACCCATTCACTCCCTCCCAGGGCTCCCCTCACACGCCGCCAGCGCTAACAGCAGTGGAGCTCATGACCACACTGCACGCTGTGCAACCCAAGAGGGACAACGTTCCGCTGAAAAAGGTGTGTCTGAGCTGAGTTTTGATAGGCTGCGAAACCAGATAACCGTTGTGCTGTTGCACTGTTGAGCGCACTCACCCTGCTTCCAGTTTCACCTTCCTCTAAATCACATCAACCCTTGTGCTGTGTGTGTGTCCATCAGATCATGGCGGTGTGTTCCTTCTGCATCTCGCAGCGCGCCATCTACACACAGCAAGTCATTGCCAAAGTGCTCAACCAGCTGGTAAGCTCTACGCTGGTCCTGCTGATATGCCCGCCCTGACGGTGCTTGGATGATTGTTTAGTTGACTTAAAAGTCATCTACACACAGCAAGTCATCGCCAAAGTGCGCAACCAGCTGGTATGCTCTCCGTCCTGCATCATTGACAAGAGTGCGTAAGCATATGCATTTCCGCAGACTCTTCTTGCGAATAACTGAATGCACCCTCCTCATCCAGCTGCTCTGCTGGGCATGAAGTTCTGCAGGTATTCTTTTGAACCAGCCGCTCTGTGGTTGCACCCTGGGTTGCGCCCTCGTTTGTGCCCTGGGTTGCGCCCTAGGTTGCGCCCCGGGTTGCGCCCTGGGTTGCGCCCTGGGTTGCGCCCCGGGTTGCGCCCTTGGTTGCGCCTCAATTGTCGGCACAGCCTCCTCATCCAGCTGCTCTGCTGGGCCTGACGTTGCGGGTGTTCTTTTCAAGTCGACTCAACAGCCATCTACGAGCAGAAAGCCATTGCTGCAGTCCCAAACCAGCTGCTTCGTGATGAGCCCTGATTTAGACGGGGACGTTGACAGAGGCCCTGGAAGACGGGGACCCTATCTATCTACCAGTGCCTCTCGGCATCCGACCATGTTAGATTTACCGAAGTAGCACATGACGACCCTTGTTTCGTTCTTTCCTGTTTTCTCTCTATTTCTTGCTTTCTTACTTGTCTTACAACAGGTCGGACAGACGCCCCTCCCCATGCTACTCTTCCGCACCGCCATGGAGTCTGTCGCAGCCTTCCCTGACATTGTCAGATCCGCACTGCCCTCCTCAATTCTCTCTGCACTGCCCTCCTCACTGCCCTCCTCACTGCCCTCCTCCTTGCCCTCCTCACGCCCTTCTTATTGCCCTCCTCACTCCCCTCCTCACTGCCCTCCTAATCTGTTGCACAAGTTTAAGATTCCCACATTTGTCTTGCACCCTGCTATCCCCTTTCACACCACCTTGCTTCTTTGTTTTTCTACACGCCGTCTGGTGAAGTGGGTCCAATTTGTCCCATTCCACTCTCTTTCTATGACAGTTGAGTGATACTGAATCAAATCTGTTCTTACCTTTCTCTTTCTCATCCACTCTCTTGTTTTGCTGTCTCGTGCCGTGTTATTGTTGCATGCAGGCATCGTTTGTGGCGGACATACTCTCGCGCCTCATAACCAAGCAGGTGAAATTGGAGCTTTGAGATGTGTCGATCCGCATTTGAAACGCATAACTGTGTGTTCCAAAAATCACTCATGCCACCTGATGCCGCCCCATGTCAGCTGACGCCACATCATGCTATCCAGTCCAGTGCCACCACATGCCATCTGATGCCATCTAATGCCATCGAATGCCATGTAATTCTGCCAGCTTATCCCTTCTTAAACTCACTGCCCCCCCTCCTGATCCACCCTGCAGGTGTGGAGAGCCCATCCACAGCTGTGGCTGGGCTTCATCAAGTGCTGCCTCGTTACAAAGCCACTCTCTTTTCCTGTCCTCCTACAAGTGAGTCCTCTCACCCTGCCACAGCTCTATTGCCGTCCTCTCCCTCGCCCTCTCCCTCCCCTTCGCCCTCACCCCCTCCCTCACACTCACCCTCACTCGCACCCTCACACTCACACTCTCCCTCACCCTCACCCCTCATGCTCACACTCGCGGACAACCTCGCCTGCTTCCCTCTCCCGATCTCCTCAAAATTCCGCTTGCCACTCTACTTCCCCCACTCCCTCCCCACCCCCGCAGCTGCCAGCAGCACAGCTGGAAGATGCGCTGAATCGAGAGCCGTCGCTCCGCCCCGAACTTGCTGCACATGCCGCACAACCATCCGTGCAGCCCTCCGTTCCCCGGTATGCACCCTGTTTTGAGGCGTCTCACAACAGATCTGTTTCCACCTTGCTGCATGTGATGCAACGCAACCTTTTGCGCGGTCCCCCGTTTTCCGGTATTCTCTCAGTTTAGAGAGCTCTGTGTATGTTTGCTTGATTGATTTGCAATGCTTTGTCTCATTTGTTCTGGTTCATGTTCAGAGCGTCCCTGGTCCTTCTGGGAGTCATCACACAAGATCTTGGAGACGCTCCAGCTGCGGGAGCTTCGGCAATTGCTACTGCTTAGACTTGCAGTCAGAAGTGGGAATGTAGAAGAAAGGTCCTCAATGCCTGTGGTGTGTCATTACGTGTCTAACAAATGTATGCTGGACATCATGGTGGGAAGAGATCCGTCTTTTTCACCCCACAGTTTACAGCTGTGCATGTATGGGGCGGCAGCTTACGAAAAGGAATCAATATTGGTTAGGACGAGCTTTTCTTCCACAAAGTTCTCTACACGGGTGCTATACTAATAAGTTTATATTAGCTGGCGGTGGGGAAATCAAACGCTCAAGGTGATGCACCCGTCAGTGTCATGCTGTTGTGCTAAATGTGGTGGGACAGGTTTTATTCTGGCACTGATGAGCAGATACTTTTCATGCTTGAAATTTTTTACACCTTGAGAACCAAGTAGACATTCACAATAATATACTCTAGGTGTTCAAACTTCAAGCATCCGCGAACCTGCAGGGAAACAAGAAAAAAAGGCATGAGCAACTGCGGAAAATAAGATCCTGAAGACCATGGCATGCATCCCACCCCATGTTACATATGGTTACACATTTGTGCCCTGCTCGTCCCCTTCAGTCTGCTTACCCGAGCTCAGATAGCCTTTGGTGGGCCGCAGCATAGTCAGCGAAGAAGGCATCCTCATCCTGTAACATCCCCAGAAAAACACAGATCGCAAGTGAGATTTGGAATGCGTTCACAATGTAAGCCAAGCAGGATAATGTTAGTTGCAGAATCACAACGCACCTTGGCATAGAGCTCAACATACTTCTTGAACTCAGCGTCCTCCACAAGGGCCTTGTCGCTGGGAAGAACCAGCAGACCCTTGTCATTGTCGCTCAGAAGGTTGCTGCAGTGGCAAACACCGAAGAATATGAACTCTCCTTGTCTGTGACTCCTACTGGGGAATTTAGAGATTCAATCACTCTGCTTGTCCACTTACACAAAATACTCGTTGTCGAACTTCAGGGGTTGCGTGGTCCACGGGCCCTCAAATCCTGACCTCTCCTTGTGGCATTTCCCCTGCCAGTGATAAACGGATCACATATTTAATTTGGCGTTTTCTCCATTTGGCTTCCTTGCAATGCGGGACGGATCTGCCTTCGGTATGACTCCCAGATTATCAGACCCTACTCACCAGGGTGTGAGCGCCAGAAAGAGCGACGATCTCCTTGTCGTTGAGGCCCATCTTGTAGAAGATGTCCCTCAGGTGGTTGGAGCCGCCCGTGGCGTCAGGTAGGCGGCCTTCAGGCGGGGCCTTCTCCTCATCCTGAGAGCATTCACAGCAACGAATAACTCTCAAGATACTATAGGAGCAATACATACGGGAAGATCACAATTATGGATACACATGGGATTCGCGGTTGGGTTTGTGCAACGTGTCGCTTACCTTGCGTCCGGGATGGAAGTCGATCTCTGGGCCTCCAGTGATCTCCACAGCGACGACTCCAGCAAGCTGTTAAAGAATCACATGGTTGAGACGCACACACCCAAGAATGTATCAGCAAGACTGCTGGCGGGTGGAGTCAATGAGTTGAAGAGCGGAACGAGTCAGTAGCACGAACCTGGTAGAGATCTCCGTAAGAGAGGATGTTGTACTTGGCCTTGATGGGCTCAAGGACGTCAACAGCCCACTTGAGACCAGCGTTCGCTCCGTGCGCCAGCTCCTCCGGCTTGCGGATGGTTCCGAAAGGACCTCCGGTTTTGTCCTTGACATCGAAAGTTCCAGCACCGTGCCAACTGCATGCAGATTCATCAACCGGGAGCACCGTCAACTTCTATATCTAACCTACGTCATTGGGTCTGCAAAACGTTCAGGCAAGAGAACCTTGATGATCAAACGTAATGGAATACTTACGCCAGGCGAACCATAATGGGGGCGCAGTTCTTCTCCGCGATGAGAGCCCTCAACTCCCTCTTAGCCTTGGTAACGGCCGTCTGGTACTCATCGCTGACGGTAGGGTATGACTTCGCCATGGCTACAGATTCTGTATATCTTACACGGGATCACGGAACCAGGAGCAAGACGCAGAAGAATGAAGAGCCAGGTTGAGTTCCAAGAATTGTTGATTCTGGCCAATATAGGCTCCACGAATCATCTCTGGCAATCAGGCAGAACAGGAAGGATTGGGAGGAGGAAATTCGGGAACAGTTAGTTGCGCAGACAAGGGCGGGGAAGGGAAGGTTGGGGGGAGGCGCGACAAGGTACAGTAGATGCGGTCGCCAGTGAAGATGGTCCAGGTCGGACGCCGAAGCAGACGCTCAGGCTTGGTTCGCGGTCGTGAATGACCCTCATACTGAAAGTGGCAGTGGCATCGATTGGAGGGGCGGTTTTGGGGAACAGGGTAGAAAGGCGGGGAAGTTGAGGGGGGCCCATGACGGGGGACAGGTCTGACTACACCCTCTTTCTCGCCATTGTGAATTCGGTTATGGTGAACTCAAGATGGGAAAAACACGGTTAACGGTGGTTAGATTAAGTCTAGGTATGGTTCAATCAGACAAATCGAAGGTAACTAGGTTTTCCATCAGTTCAGCACAGTTCAGTGTAGTGAGAAACAGGGTGTAGTACGTTTTTTTGTTTCGCGAGTGGGTGTATCAGTGGAAGGTTCGCGAAACACGTGGCTTGCCCTCTGTGCTTCGTATTTTCTCCCTCTGTCCGAGTCAGCGGAAGAAAGTCGGTGACCATTCACGTATGGCAAGATTCAACTTGAAACTCGAAATACGCTCTCAACGGGTATGCTTTGGACGCTCTTGGAGCAAGACATTTTCTTTGCCTAATGACTTTGGTACATTTGCTACTTCTTGGATTTTACATGGTTCTATGGTTCTGAAATTACCATTTCAGAACCAGAAGCAGCAGCAGACTGATCGACGCATTCTTAACTGGTACATTAATGTAATACCACATGTGGGCACATCGTATTTGGTTGGACATTCTCATATCTCACACAGATATAAGCTGAAATCGCATATAGATGCTTGGAGTACGTATATTCTTTTACTTGAAATGCTCATGACAAAAACTGGGTTGATTACAGAACACACCTAATGTTGTACTGTTTGTCGAATCTGAAACAAGCCCCCTATGATGAGAAGGCACTACTTAGGTATGAGACCACGTAGGAGATCAGCGTCAGCTGCAGATAAACATGTAACACAACACAGAGCAGACTTGTTATGTTACGAGAAAGCATTTAATGGGTGCCGGTCATGGAAATCTTTGCTGCAAATCATTGCAGACGAATGCAGCTCTGTTAGTGAACAGAAAAACGAATAAGGGGTGATGTGGAGGAAGGACTGAGAGGAAGGGGGTGGAGCGGTCGCGAATGGAGTGGTCACGAATGGAGTGGTGCGAATGCAGGAAAGAATCAAGGAGGGAGAGAGATGAAGGAGGGAGAGAGATGAAGGAGGGCAAACAAATGAGGGAGAGGACAAGTGATGGTAGGGAAAAAGGTTGGAAGAGGTTGAGGGACTGAGACAGGACAGAGGTCGTACGATCAGCTGAGGGCGGGGAGGATGGAAATGACACTTACAATGAGGAATAAATAGAATAGGTATCGCCACTTGGCATTGTCACAGACTGACAGGCGTCCCCTTACAAGCCTTCCCTCTGTTCTGCACGAGGCGATGATTTTGCCAATACACTCCCGCGTTGCCTGCGAGTTTGGATCTGAATCGTCCACCTGTAGTTCATGTGGGTGCGTGTGGGGGCGTGAGTTGGTGTGACGGGGATAGAATAGAGTTATGGAGGGAAGGTGTACAGGCCAGGGAAAGGGCCAGTACCCCCATTTAAAGATGCTGTGTGAGCAAGTGGCAGGGCAGGGTGTACCTTTTTCAGGATCTCGAAGCCAAAGTCTGTGAATGAGGAGCGCACGTCCGCCATGCTCCACGTCTGCTCCATCACCTTCGCCGCTAGACCTGCCCCCCAGGATGGGGTGTGGGGCGAGGAAGGGTGTGGCGCGACGAAGGGTATGGGGTGTGCAACGCAAAGGCACAGTGAGGGAGAGGTGAAGACAGATCCAGATGGGTGAGAGCCCCACGACTGTTACACACACACAGCCCAATGCGAAAGCGGAAGGTGAGCAGGGCATGGAAAACTAATGGAAGGAAAAAATTTCTGAAGGAAACACTAACAGAAACGTGAGAATCAAATGGGTACGACCATACACATGCCTTAGCAACGAGCGGTAAGGGGTCTTACGGTGACAGCACCTTTTCTCATCTTGACCACGCCTTGGAAGACGCCAATGTTGTTGTAGCACAGTGCGAGCGTGCCCATGGCCATGATCTGTGCGGGGGCGTGGGTGAGGGCAAGGGATGCATGCAAGTGTGAAATGGTTGAGACAACTAAAAGACTGCGAGGGCGCTGATGTTGTTGCGGCACAGTGCGAGCGTGCCCATGGCCATGATCTGTGCGGGGGCCGGAAGGCCAACGGACGCATGGAAGCAGCAAGACAGCTCTGAATCTGGGAACTTCTGGCGCATCTCACTTTCATGTGAGTTCAACTGCTATGATTGGCATGGGGGGCCGGGGCAGAGAGGGGATGCATAGATGCAGGGGATGGGATCATGCAGACATCGCAACATGCTACGATGGTTGCAGCGAAAGCATGAACGGGCAAGGGGGACATGGTTGCGTGTAAGCATGTGGAAGCATGACCACATGGAGCATCACCAAATGGGAGCATGACCACATGGGAGCATCACCAAATGGGAGCATGGCCGCATGGGAGCACAGCTTGTCAGCCATGGACTCGGGCATGCTGACCAGTCAGTGACAAACCTGGGGAATGCTGAGCTGTCATTCACTGACCTGGAGAACGCTGACCAGTCATTCACGGACCTGGGGAATGGCACAGAATCGGAAGACTTGCGGGTCTCGGAGGCGGTGCATGTAGGTGAGACAGTCGCTCACATGGCCCAGCGCGTTGGTCACCAGCTCGTTCACACACTTCACTGCCGCTGCTCCGTTGCTCTCCACATCCTTGAAGTCCTGTGAGGGAGGGGAGGGGCGGGAGAGGGACAGCGCAGCACAACAGTGGTCGAGTAGCTGTGATTCACAGTGAATCGCAAAGCGATTCACTGCAGCCGCTCCGTTGCTGATGCCAGCACCCTTGAAATTCTCGGTTGGAGGAATGACATTGCATGGATAGCCATGATACAAGCATGGAACACAGTGGTTGAGGGGGGGGGGGGGGGGGGGGGGGGGGGGTGAGTGGGGGGGACAAGAATGCAGGCGTATGGAAGGAGAATGCTTGGCATATCCCCTCCCAGAGCAGCTTACCTCAAGGCGCTCGGCGTGCTTGCCCCAGATGGCTTTGTGCTAGAACATGCGCAGAGCTTCTTTTTCCAAGGCGCCGTGAAAACAAATCAACCTGCTTAGCCCATTCCTTCCCACAGCACAGTCGCACTTGCGTGCACTCAGAATTCCTCCAAGCGTGACACAGATTTCCAAAGTGGCTCACCTCCAGGCGTGCAGCGTACTTGCCCCAGATGGCTTTGGGCCAGAACATGCGAGGAGCGGGCTCCTCTGTTATGTCCTCTAGATAGTCGCGTATGATGTTGGTCTTCTGTGCCGTGGGGACATGGGGAACATGGGGACGTGGGGGACACGGGGACATGCATGCATGCATGGGGACATGCACGTTTGGGGGCACGCACACACAGATGCCTCAAGCCGATGAATGGATGGATGGATGGACGGACGAAAGCATGGATGGATGGATGGACGGACGAAAGCATGGATGGATGGATGGACGGACGAAAGCATGGATGGATGGATGGATGGACAGGTCACAGAGGGACGGAAGGGCGGGTGGATGGACGGACGGGCGGGTGGATGGATGGATGATGCACGGATTGGCGGACCCCCCTGCAGGAAGAGGCCATGGATACTCCGCGATCATGGAAGACTTAGTGATCGCTTCTTCTAGGTTGGCAGCATGAAAGACTTCTGAGGCGCCTCAATGCCCCAGCGAAACATCATGTGAGGAACGGACAGACGGATGGACGAATTGACAGACGACGGAAAAATGAGGGAGGGAAGGACAAGTGGATGGATGGAGGGACGCAGGGGTTGGACCTGCAGGAAGAGGCCCATGGAGTTGGAGAGGGACTCCTCAAACGCTTCTTCCAAGTTGGCGGCATGGAAGAGGTCCGACAGCCCGATGCCCACCAGCCCCGCCACGTAGTGGCAGTACTCGTCGTACTGTGCCACTGTCTCCACCTGGGGGTTAACATGCGGGATAACATGTGGGATAGAGGTCGAGAGGTCTTTGGAGGCACCTCAAAAGACAGCCCGATTCCCACCAGCCCCGCCACATCGTGGCTGCATTCGTCGTACCTGCACTCGACGGTGACACCGTCTCCACCTGGGGGTTGACGTTCAGGGTAGAGGGAGGTAGAGGGGTAGAAGGCAGCGTGAGCTGGTGGCAGAGTTGGTTCCTGCACTGGAACACTGCCAACTGATCCTTCTCAACCGGGGGGCTGGGGCCTCCAGTTTAAGAAGGAAGGCGATTTGAGGGGTGAACGGTGGACACAGCATTTGCAGGGCAGAAGGACCAGGGTTCAATGATGAGGGAAGGGATGGGGGATTTGAAAGATAGGCGGAGAGGGGAAACGATGCATGCTAGAGCAGAACGAGACAAGGCCGTCGTTTTTTCACTTGCACCTCATTGCAGCTGCTGAGAGTGGCTGAGATTGGTTGAGAGGGGCTGAGAGGGGCTGACCTCGGTGGTGATGAAGGACGCCATCCCTGCTCCCATGCGCCTCGTTATGTCCAGAATCACTGCCTTGTACCTGCCACGGGTGGGTACATGGTTCAGGGCTTAGGGTTTGAGGAGGGGGAGGGGGAGGGAAGTAGAGGAAGGGGAGGAACGCGAGACGGGATGGGATGGGATGTGGTGGCGATATATTGCGAACCCCTACACGAGCTCCAGGATAGCACCTGAAGCGAGAACCTAGTGTACACCTTTTGAGACGTCTCAAAAGTCGTCCAGGATAGCACCTGAAGCGAGAACCTAGTGTACACCTTTTGAGACGTCTCAAAAGTCGTCCAGGATAGCACCTGAAGCGAGAACCTAGTGTACACCTGCTTCTAGCCTGGACGGGGGCCTGGATGGACCTTAACGTACGTGGGTCCTCGATTGTGATACTTCATCATTCCTGAGCTCCATATTTCCATTCCACACAATGGAAGGTGACACTACCATACCATCCAGCCTGGAATGGCCCGGATGCTGCAGCTCTTGTCTCGTCTTACCGGGGCTCCAGCTTCTCAAGAGCAGTCTCGTCTTAACGGGGCTCCAGCTTCTCAAGAGCAGTCTCGTCTTACCGGGGCTCCAGCTTCTCAAGAGCAGTCTCGTCTTACCGGGGCTCCAGCTTCTCAAGAGCAGTCTCGTCTTACCGGGGCTCCAGCTTCTCAAGAGCAGTCTCGTCTTACCGGGGCTCCAGCTTCTCAAGAGCAGTCTCGTCTTACCGGGGCTCCAGCTTCTCAAGAGCAGTCTCGTCTTACCGGGGCTCCAGCTTCTCAAGAGCAGTCTCGTCTTACCGGGGCTCCAGCTTCTCAAGAGCAGTCTCGTCTTACCGGGGCTCCAGCTTCTCAAGAGCAGTCTCGTCTTACCGGGGCTCCAGCTTCTCAAGAGCAGTCTCGTCTTACCGGGGCTCCAGCTTCTCAAGAGCAGTCTCGTCTTACCGGGGCTCCAGCTTCTCAAGAGCAGTCTCGTCTTACCGGGGCTCCAGCTTCTCAAGAGCGTGGCGCACGTGGTGCAGGCGCTGCATGAGGTCCTTGTAGTCCTTGCTGCCGCCTGGCGGGGAGATGGGGGGGATGGGGGTGAAGTGGAAGGCCGGGTGAAGAAAGGCGTTTGGTGTGCTGCCTGATGGGGGAAGGGGTTTGGGGGGGGGGGAGAGGAGTGAGGCGGTCAAGGAACGCAGTAGTCCTTCACTTCGTGCTACATGCTCATAACGCCACCGAGCGAGGGAATGCGTTTGAAGGGGGTTAGAATTCGTATACTCGTACTACTATTCTTCCTTGGTGGGGAAGTTGCGAATTGGAGTTGGGTTGTGCGAAAACAGGCCTACATACGTGAAGATGCGAGCGAAATCAGATAGCGTAGGAGCGTGTGGTTGGAGAATTCTCAGGTGCAAGGAGAGAGGGAGAAGGGTGTCTTGGGATGGGGTGGGGAAAAGAGGGGTTGTGGAAGATAATGGGGCACTGACAGACGAATTTCCAGTCGGGGTCGCAGATGTGTTGGTGGAAGTCGATGAGGATGGGGACCTTCTCGTCTATTGGCACTGCCATGTCGTCCTCTGGTGGGAAAGGGACGAGGAGATTGGGTTTGCGAGGTTGAGTGAGTGCGGAAGGGAGAGTGGTGTGGAAGGAATAGTGGTAATGGGTGTGGAAGGGGGAGTGGATTGGAGATTGGAGCAACAAAGTGAGGAGGTTTGGGGAGCGAGGGAGGGAACGAATGAATGCTGGTGGATGGGGGGATTATTTACAGCGTAAGTGGAAAAGAGTGAAGTGGATGGCCGAAGAGGAATGGGACATAATTGGACCTGAGAGGTGTTGTAGCAGCATGAATTGACGTAGTAAGCTAGCACCAACGCGAGTAAAGTCGCAGATGCAGGAACAAGGGAAGAGGGAACAGAGAAGAATTGACATTATTAGAGCGGGAAGTGGTAGAAAGAGAAGGCGCGGGTGAGAGAAAAGGTGAAGCGTACCGACTGTGTCGAGAGCGCGTAGGACGAGGTAGAAGATGCACACCTGCGGGGGAAAACGCGGAACACACGCTAGACTCATTCGCATGGTTCTCAATTGAGACATCAGTTGGTAACACTGATGTCTGCACTGGGAACTTTGAATTCTGAAACAGCATATAGTGATGTCATCATGATCCTGGCTCAGAGGATCCATACAAACTGGAATTTCCTTCATAACGTGTATAGTTTTGAAAGTTGAGCTCTGATTTCTACCATTCTAATCGTTGTTGCGAATAACAAATTTCAGTTAGGTCACATTCTCTTCGTTTCGTACCGGGTCGCGCAGCAGCGGGTGCAGCTGCTGAATGACGAAGGCGAAGCTTCTGCTGACGCGGTTGAGCATGCCGTAGCAGAAGGCGAAATCCTCGTCGTCGGGAAGCTTCGACACCATCTTCGCCATGTGCCGAATCCGCAGCAACGGCATGAACTCATCTGGATGACCCAGGATCTCCCCCACCAACCCCATGGCTGCTTCGCTGTGCTACCAAGAAAACCTCAAAATGTTGTGTGATTCACTGCTGATGCTCAGCCTAGAGAACGTAAATCGTAAGTAGTAATCGAAGAAGATATGTTACTCAAGTCTGTCGTCGTCAGTCCGACTCGTAAGAAGTGCAATCTCGATAGCGGCTTCAATGCAGCGCAAGTACCCTCTAGACTGAAAGCCTACTCGGACTGCATGAAGAATCTGATCTCCAGGAATTAGCTGGTCGGGTGTTTGAAGGCGAGAATGAGCATCAGTAACTTTCTCAAGTATTCAGGTCCACTGAAACACAAAGGTTCTGTAGCTTTCAGAGAGATATAGTACGTTTGTGATTCCCGAATAGTGGTACCTTTTGAACTTCGCCCGTCGTTGAAACCTCACATGTCACAACCAAGGCACAGATTTTCTGATGGTCCCCTCCTCACCAGCGGGATGGTTTCTCATCTCAGCCACAAACCGAATTGATTTGACTCAGGGCGTTGAGGCTTGGTGGAGTGGGGATGCGGTGATCTGGCACAGCGCGGATGCTGAGGAGGTGACCGCGCTAGTAGTCGGCAGCCAATGGTGTGCTGCCATCAAATTCAGGCACCTATACGCGAGATGAACTTTTATTCTGAAGGGTTCTATGTTTTGTTGATGTTTCTGAAAATATTTCACACTTCTAGCAGTCCTCCCTGAATTATAACACATGCACCAGTGCTGTTTAAAATACAAAAACAACACTAGATTGTAGGACCATTGCCCGCACAAGAAGTATATCACAACTAATACCCTGCATTTGGATGTGCCCCAGTGACAAGCCGCGTAATCTGTAACCCTCGGCTGAATGCTTGGTTGAACAGCACCTTGGTCTGCATGTCCTGAACCCCCGGAAGCCACGACAGCACCGCCATGGGCAAAAACACAATCACCCCAATAATAAACTCATAAGTCCTCGCAAAACTCTTCACAAGCCCCCACGTCCACCACGTTTCGACCGCTGGAAACGCCCCAGCCACCACCAGAGTCAGCTGCAGGAACCCCCATCCTGTGGGGAGGAATACCAGAGGAAGTAGGAAAACGTCTGAAAAGGAGAGTTTTGTGAAGGAGAGAGCAGTTATGAAAGCTGCGAGGAAGACGAGACAGATGGTGGTTTTGACAGCGCGGTGGAGGCGGTGGGCGCGTATGGAGAGGTAGAGGTCGCAGAGAGTGAGGGAGATCCAGAAGAGGCCCATTGCGAAGATGAAGAGCCATGAGTACACGTAGACCAGGATGCTCGTGCTCGCATTCGCCATGTCCAACTGGAGATTGGGTTCAGGAGATGTGAAAAAAAAGAGACAAAAAGCAGAGGTAAATGGGGCATGGAATCATGGGAGAAGGAGGAGGAGGGGGTGGGAAGGTAAGTGGGTGACTGTGTGCGTCGTGTGTTAGACGTATTACCTCATATATGCCATTACCAGATGATTGGTTTTCTCGTGGTACACGAGCGCATATTGGAAAAAGAGCCATCATGTGAGAGCATATTCGTGCCCAGCTTGGGAAACACCAAGTGAGGGCAGATCAACTTACCCGGTACACGAGAGCATACTGGAAGAAGAACCACCTCAATGCCAGCAGCGTCTCCGCAAGCCAGACTGTGATTGAGAAAGCAAGCTCAGACTTGGACTCACTATCAACTCAGACTCAGTCTCGAACTTACCCGGTACACGAGTGCATACTGGAAGAAAAACCACCTCAGAGCCAGCAGAGTCTCCACGATCCACCCCCCCCACCCCGTCGTCTTCAGATGCGCCCTCTCCTCGTCCCACCACGCCACCCACGCCTGCTTCTCCGTCACGCCCTTCCCGCCCTTGGCCCACAACCACGCAGTCCACTCCTCCCAGTCATCACAGCACTTGAGCCAGTCGAACCCCAGGGGGTTGAAGGCGAAGGGGGCGAGCAGCCAGGAGAGCACGAGGATCCAGGCGGAGAGGGAGAGCAGCCAGTAGGCGGTGGAGGCGCGGAGGGAGGAGTAGAGCATGTAGATGATGAGGCAGAGGAGGAGTTCTACTGCCTTGTTGAAGTGGCTGCGCGAGTACAGCCGGTAGTTCTCTGCGAATGGCTCGTGCTTCACCACAAACCCACGCCCTGTTGCCCGGTACTGAGGAGGCGAGAAGACGGGGAGGGAGGGGAGGGGAGGAGAAGGGAGCGGAGAGCGGGGAGGAGGGAGGGGTAAATTGGGATGAAGGTAAGATGGAAAGGGGAGTGCGCCTGTTTAACAGAACTCCTGAATGCATCATGCATGTCCCTGTTCAGAGACTTCTCGAACCTTCCTCCATGCATGCCCATCCCACCTTCCTCCATGCATGCCCATCCCACCTTCCTCCATGCATGCCCATCCCACCTTCCTCCATGCATGCCCATCCCACCTTCCTCCATGCATGCCCATCCCACCTTCCTCCATGCATGCCCATCCCACCTTCCCCCATGCATGCCCATCCCACCTTCCTCCATGCATGCCCATCCCACCTTCCTCCATGCATGCCCATCCCACCTTCCTCCATGCATGCCCATCCCACCTTCCCCCATGCATGCCCATCCCACCTTCCTCCATGCATGCCCATCCCACCTTCCTCCATGCATGCCCATCCCACCTTCCTCCATGCATGCCCATCCCACCTTGGCCCAAGCACGCCCGTCTCACCTTGGCCCCGCCATGCATGAGTGTGCGCAGGAAGTAGTGAGCGCGCGTGCCGAGGGAGAAGGTGAAGAAGGCGAAGCAGAGCTGCACGTGCATGAGCAGGAACTCCCATATGGCTGCCCCCGTGCCCTTTTCCAGTATCAGCTCCATTAGCATTGGCAGCGACGTGAATAGCCCGATCTGAGGAAGGCAGGCAGGAGAAGAAAGGAGGAATGTAATTCGCATTCATTGGCATTGGCAGTGACATAAGGAGGAAGGTCCGAGGAGAGGACGGGTTTGAGGAAGTGGAGAGGCAAACGAAAGGAGGAGTGCCTGTGCTGTGGGCATCCAGTCATTTGGCGAATGTTATTAGTGAGCATATTAGCACGGACATGAAGAGGCCAATTCAGCTTCACACTGAAAGGGGAACCTTTTTGTGGGTCGTTTTTGAGAATTCTCAGAAGTGGCTTACTGATCAACAGCGCACTTTTGAGAATTCTCAAAAGTATCTCACATACCTACTGCCACCCACAACACACCTGTACGAGGAACTGCTGGTTGATGGCGGCAGATAGCGCCTGGTTGTCCGACGACGAAATCGTCTCTTCCACGCCCGACAGCACCAGATAGCACCTCCCCCAGAGGAAGGCGTACACAGCCATGGCGGTGAGTGCAGTGCTGAAGAAGAAGCCGATGGAGGTGGTGTAGAAGGAGAGCAGGCGGAATATGTCCAGCCCGTGGCCCAGCCGGTACACGTCCCGCGACAGCAGCTGCTCTCCATTGCCGCTTGCTACTTTGGCCTCAAAGAGAGAGATCTGGTTCAAACCCACATCACGGCCCTTTCCAACCTGAAGATGGAGGGAAGAGGGAGTTGAAGGGGGGGAGAAGGGGCCGTGTGTACGGAAGCATGGGTGTTGGTTCTTGAGGCGCCTGGAGAGGGGAGAGCAGAGTAGAGTGCCGAAGAAGGTGTAGGTGGTGTATTAGAAAACCCCACTTAGGAGGCAGGGCATTGCGTGGCAGCGGCTTTGAAGAGTGCTGAAGAAGGTGTAGGTGGTGTAGATGGAGAGGAGGCGGAAGATGGAGAGGAGGCGGAAGATGGAGAGGAGGCGGAAGATGGAGAGGAGGCGGAAGATGGAGAGGAGGCGGAAGATGGAGAGGAGGCGGAAGATGGAGAGGAGGCGGAAGATGGAGAGGAGGCGGAAGATGGAGAGGAGGCGGAAGATGGAGAGGAGGCGGAAGATGGAGAGGAGGCGGAAGATGGAGAGGAGGCGGAAGATGGAGAGGAGGCGGAAGATGGAGAGGAGGCGGAAGATGGAGAGGAGGCGGAAGATGGAGAGGAGGCGGAAGATGGAGAGGAGGCGGAAGATGGAGAGCCCTCCCTCGTCCCTTTCCTTGCTGCATCATACCGTCCACAGCCCTTCATCTCACCTGAATGTACTCGTGGTGCGAGATCGCCCCACGCCTCAGAGTGGTGTTGAAGCCTGCAAAGATGTCTTCACTGATGTTGATCACTCGCGACGCCTTGCTGATGCCACCCCGCGCCAGCGACCACACGCGGTCAAACACGTCCGGATGCCCGTAGTGCATTCGCACCTGGAGAGGTGTGAGGGGTTGTGAGGGGGTATGAGGGAGTACAAGGGGGAGAAGGCACTTATGGGTGGGGTGCAAGCGACCACACGTGGTCAAACATGTCAGGGTGCCCGTAGTGCAATCTCACCTGGAAAGGGGGTGTGAGACAATACGAGGGGGTAAGTGGGGGTATGAGGGGGTATGAGAGGGTGCGAGGCGGAGAAGGAAGGTATGGGTGGGGTGCCAGCGAGTCAGCAACCACATGCTGGGGGAAGATGGGAGCAAGGAGAGGAAATGACCACACACTACCCGTGAACACATGCTCCTTCATCCCCAGAATCACAACACGAGACAAGCCAGCAACACACCTTCAAAGGGTTGTACAGTACGCGCTGCCCAATGGTGACAAACGCTGTCTCCTGAGCCGACATGAACGCCGCCAGAGACGACACACTGCCCGTGAACACATGCTCCCTCATCCCCAGAATCCGTCTTCTCGACTCCGAAAACTCCTCCAGAAAGTTTCGGATCTTCAGCGCCTCCTCCAGATAGCTGTCCTGGTTCATGTCGATTGTCTGCAGCGCCTCCCCACGCGTGAAGATGATGGCGTGGTTCTGGTTCTCCGGCTTGCCCTCGCCGATCTTGATCGGGCCGGGTAACTGCACGCGGAAAATCTCCACCTCGCGCTGATTCCACTGGTCCCACTTCACCAGGACGGAGTAGTACCGAGTCCCGCCGCCCGATCCCAGGGCGGGCGGCTGCTCGTCCACGTACGCGATTCTGAGCGCCGGATTCTCCTGCATGAGCTCCAAAACGTGCCGCGCCTTTGGGTCGTTCTTGCGCTTGTGCTCGCCGTAAATCTGGCACGCGACCACATACGTGAACTTCACGTCGGCGAGAGAAAACTGGGGGTCGTACTCCCGCTGCTGCCCCAGATGCTGCGAGATCTGCTCCCGTATGTGCTCCACCGAACCTTGGGAATCCCACCCCGCGTCTGGCATCCTCCCGCTGCCACCAAAGGCGGAGGCGACGGCGGCGGCGGCGGCAGCGGCAGCGGACAATTCTTCGGCGGGAGGGGCGGCGGTGGGTTGGGGCTTGGAATGAAGCTCACGGCCTTGGGAGGGAGGGGCGTCTGGGTCAGTGTCGAAGTAGGAGAGCAGGTCCAGTGCCCTGTGAGGGGGAGGGAGGGGGGATTGGTGAAATGGTTGGTGTGGGTTTTGGGGGTGAAACTTACGACCCTGTGAACGAAGCACAGTACATAATGATAATAGCATATGACTGCACCGAGTGCGTGAGGATGCCCGGTGCCACCTAAACACCTTTCACATGATGCCAGCACGCACCTGTGGTAGTACATGATGCCGCGCACGGTGCGAGCGAGGGTCTGTCCGCGGTAGGAGGCCCATCGGCACACCTCAGCCCCATCGTCAAACTCCCACACCTCCCTGCCTCGCACCCCCAGCCGTTCCTCCAGGTTCTTCCACTCGTCTGCAGGAATAGAAGGCAGCAGAGAAGCTGTTATCAAGCAGCTGGGATGGGGGAACAAGTCCAAAGGGCGACCCATACTTTCACACTCTCTGCGCCTCACACACACAGTTGTGCCTCCGATTTCTTGAGGGACTCTGAAGCCCAGAGGCAGTATACTGCATAGCAATCCGGGAGACATGCGCTGAGCATGAGGAGACTCGTTGTACTACGGCATCGTGACACAGAAGGACCGCATTCGCTGCACCGTGGCTGGAGTTTAGGTCGACCGACAACATACCCGGGAAGATGTTCTGGAGGTAGTAGAGAAGAGAAATGCCGTCCTCGTTGGGCCGCCTGAGCTCATCCGGTGAGTACATCACCGACTCGTTGTAATACGGCGTCATCACACAGAACGACCGCATGCGCTGCACCGACGGCGCGGGCGGCATGGCCATGAACAGCGAGTTGCAGAAGAACGTAACCCTCCTCCTGGCCTCGGGATTCGCAGGGATGGTAGCCATGGCGTTCTGGCAGGTGAGCAGGGAGTGCAGGCGCTGCAGCGGGGCGAAGTAGGTGGGATCGGAGGGGTCGGGCATGCGGATGGCGCCCACGTAGAGCGGCGAGGCAGGGGGGGTGGAGCGCGGGATGACGCCCTTGGAGAGCAGGAGAGAGTAGTTGCCGGCGCTCCAGAAATCTCTCACGGCAACCTCGTGCAGGTTCTGCACCAGCATGATGGCCTGGCGGGGTGGGGGAGGGGTGGGAGGTGGGATTGGGAGTACAGAGGAGGAGCAGGTGAGCAGGGAGTGCAGGCGCTGCAGCGGGGCGAAGTAGGTGGGATCGGAGGGGTCGGGCATGCGGATGGCGCCCACATAGAGCGGCGAGGCGGGGGGGGTGGAGCGCGGGATGACGCCCTTGGAGAGCAGGAGAGAGTAGTTGCCTGCACCGCTGGCAGCTTCCCCAAAGTAAAAGTAATGTTTTTTTAGAATTCTCAAAAGTCATCCACAAAGTCCCTGTCCGTGTGCGCCTCCGCTGCTGCCCCGCTGGCTGCACCGCCAGCCTCCGCCAGCAGTTGCTGCACCATGCGGTGCTCAACAGCTCAGGAGTGCTGCCTCTGCTGCAGCAGTAGCAGTAGCAACAGCAGCATACAGTAACCTGACCTGACCTCGTACGGATCCAAGCTCCTAATGAGCTTGAGAGAAACCTCACCTTGGGAAGTTCTTCCTCGGTGGGTCCCCCGAGCAGGAACGCTGTGAGCCACCAGCTTGGCCTGCACGGCGGGCAGCTTCCCCAGGTTGAAGTCGTCCACAAAGCTCCTGTCCGTGTGCGCCTCCGCTGCTGCGCCACTTTTTGCACCCTCTAGAGAGGCGACTCACCTTGGGAAGCTCTTCCTCCGTAGGGCC
Source organism: Closterium sp. NIES-65 (assembly GCA_948144175.1). Lineage (NCBI taxonomy): Eukaryota > Viridiplantae > Streptophyta > Zygnematophyceae > Desmidiales > Closteriaceae > Closterium > Closterium sp. NIES-65. The sequence continues at coordinate 235,674 of CANXME010000626.1, read as the reverse complement.
CCCAAGAAGGAACGCTGTGAGAGCAACCAGCTTGGCCTGCACGGCGGGCAGCTTCCTCAGGTTGAAGTCGTCCACAAAGTCCCTGTCTGTGTGCGCCTCCCCTGCTGCGCCACTTGCTGCACCGTCGATCTCCGCCAGCAGCTGCTGCACCATGCGGTGCTCTGGCGTGCCGGCGATGAGCAGGTGGGAGAGCAAAAGGCGGAAGAGGGCGAAGGTTTCGAGCACGGCGCAGCGGCAGAAGTCGGAGGAGCAGAGGCGGCGCCAGAGGGACGAGGAGGAGTTCTTCCACCTGCCAGCGATGGTCGTGGCCTTCACCACCTGATGGTATGTGGGTGTAGGGAGAGGAGAGGGTGGAACACGTGGAGAGGGTGGAACACGAGGAGGAAGGAAGAAGTGCGACGTATTGCGCAGATCTTGAGTATTACAGCACCGCGCACGCGCCATAGCTGGGCAACGAAATAAACACAAAGGGTCATGCAACGATCCATTACAAGCACGCGGAGCCTGGTCTTGCGATAAGCACGCTGAGCCGTACCTGATCGGCCAGCAGCACGATTAGCCAGCGCGAGACAGTGGCCGTGGTGTAGGCCTCGAGGATAGAGAGGAGGTTTTGAGTCAGGGATAGAGAAGAAGTTTTGAGTCGACCAAAAACTCGTTTAATCTTACGCTGAGCCGTACCTGATCGGCCAGCAGCACAATGGGCCAGCGGGAGACAGTGGCCGTGGTGTAGGCCTCGGGGATAGAGAGGAGATTCAACTCGCTGTGGTGTGGCACATGACATGAGAGGGGCCAAGGCCGGGGGGAGTGGGACAGGAAGGAGGAAAACAGGGGGAAGTGGAGAAGGAGGCGAAGAGGGGTTGAGAAAGTGGAGAGTACTAGTTTGATGGCTCATGGTGCCTCTGCACGAGCGAAACTAACACCTGTCCGTCCCACAATCTCCTTTCTCCCACCCAGTCCCCCCTCCCCCCCACATCCAAACTCCCCCTCTTCCCCGTTTCCTCCGGCCACTCATGGATCGGCCAGGAGATCCTATTCTCTCCCCACTCCACACAAACTCCCAATCCCCTCCCCACTCCCCGATCCCTCCCACTCAATCCTCAGACAGGAGGTCCTCTTCTCTCATTTCCCACCATTCCCCTTCGCTCCATTTCCCCCATACCCCCCTCTCCCTGCCACTCACGCGTCAGACAGCAGGTCCTCCTCTCTGAAGCTTTCAATGACGCTGTTCCACAGCACCACCCACCGCTCGTCCGTCTCCTGCACGAGAAGACACATACAGAGACAAACAACGCCGACCATTCATTCAATTCAAGCAGCCATGCGAAAACCCTTGCGTAGGACACTTGCTCGTCTAACAACCCTTGCGAGATATGTGAAAGTCCAGGGTAACCAGTTTTGGCATTAGGCATCTGACCAATCAAACGCACCCAGGTGTCTGGCGAGACGAGCCCGTAGGTCATGACCATGCGGTTCCACATGGGAGTCATGGTGCTGCGCATGCTGCTGAGGTTACCACTCATGTGCTGTGAATCTACCCTGTTTCAGCATGAGTAGTTGTTCATAACACACAAACGCACCCAGGAGTCTGGCGAGACGAGCCCGTAGGTCATGACCATGCGGTTCCACATGCGCGCCATGGCGCTGCGCATGCCACCGCGGCGTTGGGCGTTGGTGGAGGGCGGCAGCAGGTTGAGGTGCATGGCGCGGGGCAGGAAGCGGAAGCGCAGCGTGAGCAGCTTCACGTGGCTCACCTGTGAGAGGGAGATGGGATGGGGGGATGGGGAGAGGAGAGGGGGAGGCCATGGCATAGTGGAGCGGGGAGGAGGGGCAAGAGTGGACGACAAAGGCAGCAGGTTGAGGTGCATGGTGCGGGGCAGGAAGAGGCAGCGCAGCATGAGTAGCCTCACGTGGCTCACTTGTGGAAGAGGGAGGTAGGACATGGTGGAATATGGGAGAAGGGTGAAGCATGGTGAAACATTCACACGGCTGGACCTGAGCAGTGGGAGCGTGTCATTTCCCTGGCAAACACGAATCAGCTATCATTCAACCGAAATCAGACGACAGTAGGCTCTGGGACGGGGATGCCTCGCATGCATGCAGTGTACCTCTATCCCTCACGTCCCCCTTACACACCTCCCCGATATGAGCAAAGACACCCATGATGTAGCCCACAACCGAGGAGAAAATGGCGTAGAATATCTGAAGATCCATGATGTAAATCTGCACAAGGGCATGGGGAAAGGACATGGAGAAAGTGCTTCAGGTGCAGACATGCTTGGCCTTCCTTATTATCCTCACAGGAGCAGAGAAAGAAGCGGGATGGAAGAAGGATGTGGAAGGGTTGGTGAATCGGTGAAGGAAGATTGGATAAAGAGTAAGTGGGAGACACAAGGACGTACGTACCACACCAACTGGTGCCCAGAGCCAGAAGACAGCGACGTAATTGCCTGTTGTTAGCACAGCGAGAAGCACGCACATACATACATGCGCACACGCGCACATGCACACATGCACAAGCACACATGCACACGCACACACACACCAGCACACATGCACACAATTCAAAAGCAGGCAGTGACTAAGCTATTATTCACACACCCATGGGGACGGTACCCACGCATTTAGGATAGGATGGTATGGGACGGGGAGGGATGAGATGGCAAAGGGTGGGATGAGATGGCAAAGGGCGAGATGAGATGGGATGGGATGGGATGGGATGGGATGGGATGGGATGGGATGGGATGGGATGGGATGGGATGGGATGGGATAGGATGGGATGGGATGGGATGGGATGGGATGGGATGGGATGGGATGGGATGGGATGGGATGGGATGGGATGGATGGCATGACATGCGGTGGGCGCGCACCTGATTTGTAGAGCTCCGGCCAGGTGTAGTGGATGGTTGTGTTGAGCAGCGCCTTGGTGGGCTCCACCATAGGCCGGATCTGCATGGGCGAGAGGAGAGGGGAAGGGAAAGGCGAAAGGAGAGGGGGAGAGGGTGAGAGGAGAAGGAGAGAGGGGGAGAGGAGAGGGGCAGAGGGGGAGCGGGGGAGATTGTGAGAGGGGGAGAGGGGGAGAAGGGGAGTGTGGGAGAAGACGAGAAGGCTAGAAGAAATGAGGAGGAAGTGATGAGAAAAGGGAAGGGGCAGGGTGAGAGGAGAGAGGAAGAAAGGAATGAGACAGTAGAGCTGAATCAAGAAGACGAAACAGGTTGGGAGGAAGGGTGGTGGAAAGGAAACAGTAGAGGGGAGAAGAAGAGGGAGATAAAGAAGGTGGACGAAGAGACAGGGGCACACCACTACAGCTTTGGCTCACCAAGAGGAAGTAGCTGAAGGCGAACTTCCCAGCGAGGAGGAGGAGCCAGAAGATGGAGTACCTGAGACAGACCCCAGCAGCAACGGGTGGGAGAAGAGGAGAGGACAGGAGAGGAGAGACAGAGACTATACAGGGGGACCTTCGCCAAGGAAATTGCAGGCACAGGCACGTGAAATGTCAAGTGCAAGAAACAGCAGCAGGCACACAGAACGCAGGCAGGCAGGCAGGCAGACAGGCAGGCAGGCGGGCAGGCGGGCTGGACAGCAGGCAGGCGGGCGGGTAGACTGGCAGCCAAGCGGGTAAGGTGGAAGGCAGGTGGGCAGGGAGGCAGAAGATTGACGGGCAGGTAGGTGGGTGGGTGGGTGGGCGGGCGGGCGGGCACATACTTGATGGAATCCCATGTGTCTTCACGCATTCCCCTTCCCACAAAGTTGTCATCCTGATAGAGCCGACAGATGGATGGAGGAAAAGACGCAGATGGGTACATGGGGGATAAGACACAGAGAGGATAATGGTGAATGGTGTGCATACCTACACAAACCCTCGTTTGTGCTGAGATTGAAGAGGAACAAGCCAGCAGCCTGTCCAGCAGCCATTGAGGCAGGTATGTCAGCTCAAAGCATGTGATGAACCCGTGGACGGGCAGCAATCATGACCTCACCTCGAGGCAGGTGACAAGCATGTGAATGAAGGAGGATCTGGAGGCCAGCCATCATGCGGCAGCTTTTCAGCCGTTTTCTTTTTGGTTTTTTTGGCGACTCAAAACAGCCCCTCCTCGCCTCAACGCATGTGACGAGCACTTGTTCCACCTCAAGACAAGCAAACCCCCCCTTTCTCACCTCGAGGCAGGTGACAAGCATGCGGATGAAGGAGGAGCTGGAGGCCTCCACACAGTGGCTTTAGAGTCGACTCGGAACCCCTTCCCGCACCTCAAGGCACGTGACAAGCAAGTGCCTCACTTCTAGGCAAATGGCCCTTCGTTTTGTTCTCACCTCGAGGCAGGTGACGAGCATGCGGATGAAGGAGGAGCTGGAGGCCTCCACGCGGCGGCTGATTTCAGGCGTGAGGAAGAGCAGGATGCCCAGCAGGTGCGGGGTCATGAAGACGAGCGCTGCTATGAGGAACGTGAACAGAGCTGTGTTGGCTGTGGGCGACCAGTAGGTGGCTGCCTTGCGTGCATTCCACATTATGCTGGGAGAGGGTTGAGTGAGGGTGCGCAAGGAGGAGGAGGGAAGAAGAGAGAGCAGAAGAGGGATTCTCATAAATGGTGGGACAAGGGGGGAGAAAAGCAGGGAGCGAGGGTTTCTGACTTGGGTTGTCTGAAGGTGGGTGCGGGGAATTAAGAGCAAATGAGAGGAGGGAGGGGGAATGGAAAGGCAAGAGGGGTACATACAGGTGAAGAGAGATACATGAAAGTAGAGAGAGGTACTTACAGGTAGAGGGTGGTGAAGACGATGCACCAAGCGATGGCAACGAGGAGGCGCAGCAACAGGCGGACGTTGAAGCGCATGTTGGAAGGGCGGATGAGACGCCACTCCATCACCATGTCCGCCAGAGCTGCAGGTGTGATGGAGGGGAGAGGAAGAAGGTGGGGGAGGGACAATGTTGAAGCGGATGTTGAAGGAGGGATGAGACGCCACTCCATCACCATGTCTGCCAGAGCTATAGGTGTAATGGTGGTGAGAGGAAGAAAGGGGGTGAAATGAGCAAAGAGGGGGTGGGGAGGGACATAGAGGTGGGGCCGAGGTACAGAGAAGGCAGAGTGGGACATGCAGACAGGCGCAGTGGTTAGTACAAGAAGCGCCGTGAGACGGAAAGAGCTCGTGTTGCAATGCCTTGAATACAGCACATACAAGCCACTCTAAGATGCACTTCAAACTCGTCACGACGCACCACTCTTACTCCACAGCATCGCAGAGGCAACGCATACCACCACATACCACCGCGCAGCACCGCCTCTCACCAAGGAAGAGATTGATGCCGGCCCATGTGATGAAACAGGTGAGCAGCAGCGCCACAGTATCTCTGTCTCCGGCCAAGTACGTGAAGGGGTTGCTGTCCTCCGCCTTCCATGCCGTGATGAACATCAGCTGGCGCACAGGGGGGCAGGTAGAGCAGCAGGTATTGGGCGGCCGACAGTGAATCGGAAAGGGCGGGGAGGAAGCGGGGAGAAGGGGGAAAAGGGGGGGTGGGAGGTGAGCAAGGAAGCAGAGAAGCGGAAGGTAAGGTTATGACATGCATGAGGATGGGATGGGCGGGCCGGAGGAAATGCCAAGATAAGCACCTGGAAGGCGAAGATGAGAAGACTTCTTTTTGAGGCGCCTCTTTTTGAGGTGCCTCAAAAATAGGAAGTGCTAAGAGAAGAACTCACCTGGAAGGCGAAGATGAGGAGAATCCAGACGCGGTCGAAGCTGCGGAACATGTTGAGGATGGTGCGCTGCTCCACAAAGCCCGTCTTGCCACCCTCGTGGCCCGTCTTGTTCTGCACGTAGGTGCACAGGAGCAGAGCAAGACACATCATGACATAGACAGCGCCGTGTGCGTTAAACATGCTGAGGATGGCAACAGGAGGCACACGAGAATGTGCGATTCAACGGAGAGAGCACCACCAGCATGGTGTCGTGCTTATAAAAGCAGCTTACCGGAGGGTTGGTTATAGCGGTGGTACAACAAGACAGAAGTACTGGCGGGATGGGAGGACAGCAAGGCAGACAGGGTGAAGGAAGGAGGCGGCAATACCGGGGGGATGAAGAAGACAGCAGACTGGTTGGGCGGCCACGAGAGGCGGTCGAAGCAGCGTGGCGACCAGAAGAACTCGTTGAAGTCGTCGTAGTTGCGCCACTTGGCGTGCGGCAGCTTGCCACCCACATTGCTGTCCGCCTCCTGGTATAGGGGGAGGGGAGGGGGGCGAGAGGAGAGGGGAGAAGGGAGAGGATGGGAGAGGGGAGATGGGAGATGGGAGACACGTGCGTGGTTTGAGTGCTGAGTGCCATGCACAAGATGAAAGATATGAGAGAAACGACGAATGGGAGAAAGGGAGGGGAAACAAGCAACACAGTAGTTGGATTGACTCCCAACGATTAACTGCTGGGGTGTTACAGAGTACACAGCCTCTGAAACAAAGTTCACAGGGCTTACTCCTTTAATCGCATTGTAGAGCGGCTGAATGATGGTGTTGAGGAACCCGTACGGCTGGCTGGGAATGCTGCGGTCGCGAGAAAGAGCCCTGGCGGACTGGGTCATCAGCTCGTTCGTCTCTGTTGCGAGCTGGGAGGGCAAGGGGGAGGGGGAGGGGAGAAAGAGGAGAGTAAGTGGAAAGAAAACGGACGCTTGTTGGCTTCTGTAGCAGCATGAACTTTGGGTGTAAGGGCCGAATGGTGACGACGACCCCACAGAGAGATCTGTGACTGTGAGACGAGATTTCTCATTAGCTGAACTTTCTCACTTGGCAGTGGAGGAAGGTGTGAAACAAACTGGGACATGCGTTCACATGATGAAGGTGGAAAGCAGGCTCTCACATGGTGGAAAATGTAGCAGAGGCACTCCGGGAGGAAGCGGACGTTGGCTGCCTCGCCCCATATGAGCAGGAAGAGGGAGCAATAGACTATATCGGTGCTGCCCGTAGGGGGGGATGTCCTCTTGCGACCAACCAGAGCCGAGTCGTCACTGGATTGGAGAAGCCACAGGGAGAGTGGCAGGAAATGGGACCCAGAGCCATGATCGATATAATGCGAGGCCTTGAAAAAGCAATGGAGGGATGTGAAATAACTTGCTGCTTGTAAGAAAGAGTGCATTAGCATGGACAAGCCCCAGCAGAAACTCACGAAATTTGTGGAAGGTAAATCCGCATGCGTTGAGGGGGTGACGGATGTTAACACGTGACACGCAAAAGACATAACATAACGTGACAATACGGAGACTGACTGACATGATGCTAGTTTTCTTGCCAACGTATGTGCACCAGGACTTGTAGTTGCTCAACAGCTGGTCGCACACCAGCGTGATCACGTTCGGGTCAAGCTGCAGCAGAGGAGTTAGCAGGGAAAGACGTGGCAGCTTTCTCAGTGGATGGATGAAATGTTGCATGAAATTTAATCAGACATGCCTTGCAAAACAACTCTAGTCATCGAAAGGATCCATTGCTCATTCACACATACTAGACGTTCAGTGTTCGCGGACTGCCAAGAGTAACCCCATCGGCTAGCTGTACCCTGATGGCCCGGTTCATCTAAAATCCATGCATCAAGACACTGCAAACGTTGTCCTTTCAACGCTTCGCATGAAGCAACGCTGGGCAAATCAAATCAACCTCGCGAGATGCATGTGAGCGTACCAGAGGCTCCGCTTCAAGGGGATCCAACGGCCGAATTCGCATCTGAGTGTTGGCTAGCAGAAGAACCAGATGCTCCCTCTGGTTGATAACGTTACCAGACTGCATGCGAGCATACGAGCACAGAACACAAATAGAGGTAGAACGCAAATCCTTCAAGCATGTCGAATATCTGTACCGTCACCACGTCTTCAGCAGCATTATTAGGTCAGTGCTGTCAACAGTGAACCTAACCAGATCGTCTCAAGCAACATTGAAAATGATGTACCGTTGGAAGTCAGTACGAAAATTGTGCGTATCAGCGACTAGACCGAGAAAGCCATTCAGCTGTCAGAAGCGCAGCTCACCTGAAAGCTGAAGGCGTTTTGAAGGCAGTCCAAGACGTCGGTCGGCGGATTGCCTCGGTCGTCGGTCCATCCCAAGCTCGCACCGACCCTTCGAAGAGCTCCCACTGCAGCTCGCACCTGAAATGATTATTTTCGTGACGGTGATATGGGTTGATTTATTTGCAAACGACGACAGCCAGCGGTATAATGGAGCCAGACCATAAGCACTTGACGTATTGCTTTGCATTGCGTGCAGCGTCACGGCAACAAATGGCGCTCGGAGCCGAAAACCGCATGCATTGACTCGCAATAAAACTCCATTAGGCTGTATTCGGGAAACAATGCGAATCGCCCTTGAAACAGCGTCGGCGTTCAGTAAGGCTGGTGAATTCCCTTCCGGTACGTCTCCCCAACATTCCCTCTGGATCCGTCACCACATCGCACAAGGCACATTCAGTGCGCTCGCGGAGCTCACCTCGGGAGCCAGAGGGTTCGGATTGCCATCTTTCGCTTGTGGCCAGTGATCAGGATCGGTGGGTACTATGTTGTATATCGGGTGTTTCGGCTCATGCGGTGCACCAGTAGATGGAATATTTCCTCCTGAAGGACCTCCTAAGTCGTGTGGAGGCATTTTGACGAGATTCGGTGCAGACTACACGTTGGAAGAGCTAGAATTGATTTCTCATTGGCACAAATAAAAATAAAGTCCCGAGGACCACTGATAGCAATCACTATCCATCGTGAAGCAGTGAGGTAGAGAAAGTGATGGTGGAAACTGGAGGACACAAAAATGGTGATCTGGTGTTGGCGAAATGAGCTTATTTTTGGTGCTCGGTGTTGGTGTGATGAGAACTTGGTAGCGGAAAACCGATTGTTCCAGCCCCAGTCAGACATATTCTGATGAACTCGACGCTAACGACAGTGACGACGTATGCGAAAACTCAAGCGATTCAATAACCAGCACATTAGCAAGTCGAATGCTGTCACGTGGACGACAATATCGATGATGTGGAAAGTGAGTGTGATTCGCGGTCGTGTTCGCTACCCGTATTCCCTGATCGGTCTGGAAGAAAAGCATCGACGGCGGGACAAAAGGTAGCTTCTGGTCATCTGAAATTTGCCGTGACCGACATTCTAATCCCTGGCAAGGCTGGAGCTTTCAAGGTGAGGAGCCTGCCTGCCGTGCCTTGCGCTCCCTTTCACATCGATCTTGCATTGGATGGAACGCGTTCCGCGGACTTCCCGCACTCATCCAAACTCAAGTTTTGCCCAAGCTGCCAGGCATCATTGTTGGCTATGATCGCGTTCAGAGATGTTCACAGCAGCCAATCGCGTTCGACCCCTACAACTGGAAAAATGTTTCGTGTCTGCCCATGAATATGTTCCCCATAATTGTTGCTGCCTCGCCAGAGAGCCTTTGAAGTGAAGAGTCAGGAATCAGGATAGGAGGATTTTCCAATCAATCCCCCAGACCTCCTCCCTGCTTCTGGTCAACTCCACACAACACGGCTCATTTTCCACTTCCATGATCAGGCTGATTCCTTGTGTATCAGCGGGCCGTACCTGCTAGAAGCAATTTTATTCGTGAAGCCCTTGTATAGCTTATAATATTTTGTGTGTTGGCATCTATGGCGTAATGCGTTGACGTACTCGATTCCATTTCGTAGGTAGTACGAACGAAGCATTCACAGGATAGGGTAGTCCTAATGGCGGAAGATATTCCACCTCCAGTTGTAGATAACTGGCGGAGAGTGCTCGAGGCCGCGCAGCAGTCTGTATCGCGAGCGAGACAGCGACAGTCTGTATTTTTCCAGTCCGTCTTACCGGAAGGACAGATCGATGGCCTCAATATCGTGCCTCCGACACTAGCTCAGAGGTCCAACATACCTGATTACCTCGCAGCGGCGAAGGACCTAGAAGCCGAACATCCACGCATCTCTCGACTTAGTAAGTGTCCAAATTTTCATGGTTCCTGAGCGTACCTGTTGGTTAAGTGTCTGTCGTGTGTCCAGCTATAGATTTATTCTTTGTTTGTTCTTGTAACATGATTTCCACGCTTGCTTACTGTGTACAGCTTTCTCCCATCTTAGTATTTGATGGTTGGATAATCAGCGCCACGCTTATCCACACCTTCCGCGCTCCCATTTCCCGCATTTCAGTTCTCGATGCTGCTTACAAGAAGGCGATGGTTCTTGATCCCAACATGCAAGGCCGCGGAGTGCTCCAGTTCGTCACGGCCTTGCACATTCTCTTGCCCGTGAGTTGTCCATGCCTTCAACATAGAAACCGTGATTGGGAAGCGGAAGGAGAACGAGTAACGTTGCTGTTGTATGGCTGGAAAACGGGATGTGCACGAGTAACACCTAGATGCGTATCATGTCAAGAATCCGTCCGTAATGTGCGTTATTCGCCGAAATGTGCGTTTTAATGCGTGGCTGCGGTTGATGCAGGAGAGCGACATTGCGGCGGACCCGAGCAGGGACATGGACATGGTCCATGAGTTCTACACCGCGTATCGAGACTATGTCCGCGGGCTGGAGATGGATCCCGAGAATAATAAGTGCGTTCCGTCTGACACTCTAGCCTCGCGTTTTTGTACAGCAGCTCCAGCTTCTTTTTCTGCGCTTCTGTCCAACAACTCCCTTTCCCCACCGAGAATTCGTGTCGTTTGAGCCAGTCGTTGCGTTCACCACGCTCTGTTCATGCGGCTTTCATGACGAAATGGGGTGGATGCGTGTGGGATATGCAGAGAGGAGTTGGGCAAGGCGTGGAAGACGGAACGGGTCCTCATGGAGGTGACCGAGGGCCTCTCACAGACGGTCACGGGATCCGAGCGCAAGCAAGTACAACAGGTAAGCCTTGAACAGTGATTGGTGAATGCGACTCAGCAGGGAGAGATCTGATAGTCACCGAGCAGCAGTAAATCGTGATTGATATTTTGTGAGGAGGGAGCAAGGAATAGGGCCTGGAGGACAAGAATTGAAATTTAAATGGGAGAGTGGACTCGATCGTGGCATGCATGGCTTTAGTCAGTTAACCAGGCTCTTGACTAATTCTCCTCTGTTCATGACCAATTTCAGGAAATTCGGGAGGATAAGATGGCTGCTGCTGCCAAGACGCAAATCTTCACCCGCCAGAACTTCAACATGATCGATCTGGACGCACCCATTCCCACTGATGCTCCTTTGGTAAAAAACCCAACACCCATGCTTGTATTTTGTGAGTCTCACATTATATGTTGTAACCACCGGCTGACCTCACTCCTCTGGCTAGCTTGGAATGGAGTAGAGCTATATTCGTGGTAGTATTTGGTTACCACATTGGCCTCTCATTACCACAATAGCATCTGCTGTGTTGCATCCAATGCATCTGTTGACACTGGAGACGTCTAACGTCTAAATGCGTGACTGTGTTGGCGTGAGCAGTGGAAGAGGCGGGTGGGGGGAGCGATTGCGCTGCTCCATGACCTCAGAGGAGTGCCGAACCGAGGCCGCTTCAAGGACATGCTGCACTACCTGCAATTCGTCTTCGGCTTCCAAGTCAGTGCACCTGCTCTCATTATCGTGATGTCATCTCTGTTTGTTCCTGCAACGGCTGCAACTTCTCTGGCGTTCCTGTTTGTGTGACGGTTCTTCACCTTCTATCCTCAAATTTGTGTGTCACAACTTGGAAGCAACAACCGGCTCCCTTTCCTCCCCCTTTATCCCATCCAATCCCTAACATCCTCGGTCCACCGACCCCCTGATTTGCTGTGCTGTGCGCTGCTCTGCCACACCACCACAGGAGGACAACGTGCGGAACCAGAGGGAGCACATAGTGCTGCTGCTGGCCAACAGCCGCACGTACGATGAGAAGGGGACGCCCATTGCTGCTTCCATGTCCGATGATGCTGCTGTGAGTCATCACGTCAATATCCAGAGCGGGGCCGCACTGGTATCCTCAGGGTTTGGGTTCTACAGTCTTGCGGCTTTCATGTCCACCAATGCTGTGAAAATTCGCGTCCGTATGCATGACACCCTGGCAGCTGTAGAGTCAGGGGTCAGGTCGGGGTGCGGACTGCGCACACAGTAATCCGTGCGTCCTAGTACTTCCGAGTGCTCTGAACTGAAACCCTGGTGCACAACCCGAAACCCTGGCCCCCATCCGTTCATCCACCAGGCAATGAACCTGGCCCTTGATTCCGTTTCGTCAAAGGTGCTCGGAAACTTCCTTCGCTGGGCACAGTACCTCCACGTCGACATCCCCTACTTCACGTACGCACCCCTGATCTCGCCCTGCTGAAATCCACCCTCCTCCCTTTCCTTCCGCTCCCCTCTCCCTCCTTCCTCTTCCCCCAAACCCCCCCCCCCCCCCTCATCCCTCCCCCCCCTTCCCTCTCCCCCCCCACACCCACTTCTTCCTCTCGCATATTTGCATATCTGGTACGAGAATCTCGCATATTTGCCATCGCATGTCAAAACACGTCGTCTGAAATCTGACTCTTGCATCTCTGATCGTGCCATATATATCCTCCAGGGTTCCGGGTTTCGGGTGTAGGACTTCCTCCATGCTTCACTCAAAACCCCCCACCCCTCCCAAGAAACAAAGAGCCTAAATCCTCAACGGCACTGACGTGGCTTGCTTTGGTCCACATGTCTGGCTGGTCCTGACGTTGGATGGCCGTGACTGCGGTGTTGGTGTGGTGTGGTGTGGTGTGGTGTGGTGTGGTGTGGTGTGGTGTGGTGTGGTGCGGTGTGGTGCGGTGTGGTGCGGTGTGGTACGGTGTGGTGTGGTGTGGTGTGGTGTGGTGTGTGCCTGTATGTTGTGTGTGCGTATGCACTGCAGGGCTGAGCACCGAATGCTGCACACGTGCCTCTTCCTGCTCATATGGGGCGAGGCAGCCAACGTCCGATTCCTCCCAGAGTGCCTCTGCTACCTCTTTCACCAGGTAATTATGACACCAGGTAATTGTGACAGCGTGAAGCTTTTTCCTACATTGGTTGAGCGCTCGCTGCTATGCTCATCCCCTCTCTGGGACAATACATGCCTCCTGCCCTCTCTTACCCTATTTCCAGCTGGTTTCTTGGTTACAGTCAGTCAACCAGGATTGTCACAGTACATAAACCTTGATAAGGCGAAGCCCTGTTTCCCCTGTGCCCCTCCCACAACCCCGTTTCCCCCTCCCTCTTCCCCCCTTCTTGTTCAACTTCTCCACAAATTCATGGCCTCTCCACAACCTTCCTTCAAGTGACAACTGAGTCAAACTATCTTATACCACCAAGTCACGCACACGTCTTTCCATCCCCATCCCCCATGGCCACCACCACCTTGGGCAGATGGCGAGTGAGCTGGCGGGGATGATGCAGAAGACAGCCGCGGAGCACAGCCGCATGATGGGCACGGGGGGCGAGTACGCCTTCCTCAACAATGTCATCACGCCCTTCTACAGGATCCTCAAGCAGGTCAGTACGCTGCCAGTACCAGACTGGCAGCACCAGTAGGCTACCAGCAGCAGACTACCTGCTCTTGGCACAAACACAGAATGGCGTCTGAGCAACTCTTTAGTGACTTTGGGGGAACTTTGTTCGGACATTTGAACGTCTCTCACATGGGCTTTCCAGTGGCGTCTGATTTGAGCTGTGAACTTGATTTCGACTTTCCAACTCCTCTCCTGTTTCACCGTTCTGCGCTCTACTCACAACTGAATCCCCTCACTCACTCCTTGTCCTTTCCGCCCCATCACTGTCCCGCCTTTCTCTGTGTGAACCTGCACCACGACCTCCCTGTGCAGGAGTCGGACTATGCGGGCCACGGCAGCGATGCCAAGGGTCACCCTGCATGGCGCAACTACGACGACTTCAACGAGTTCTTCTGGTCTGCTGCTCGCTCCCTGCCATGCCACGCACACATTCCCTCCCTGCCACGCCACGCACACACTCCGTCCCTGCCACGCCACGCACACACCCCCTCCCTGCCACGCCTCGCACACACTCCCTCCCTGCCACGCCACGCACACACTCCCTCCCTGCCACGCCTCGCTCACACTCCCTCCCTGCCACGCCACGCACACACTCCCTCCCTGCCACGCCTCGCACACACTCCCTCCCTGCCACGCCACGCACACACTCCCTCCCTGCCACGCCACGCACACACTCCCTCCCTGCCACGCCTCGCACACACTCCCTCCCTGCCACGCCACGCACACACTCCCTCCCTGCCACGCCTCGCACACACTCCCTCCCTGCCACGCCACGCACACACTCCCTCTCTGCCACGCCACACACACACTCCCTCCCTGCCACGCCTCGCACACACTCCCTCCCTGCCACGCCACGCACACACTCCCTCCCTGCCACGCCTCGCACACACTCCCTCCCTGCCACGCCACGCACACACTCCCTCCCTGCCACGCCTCGCACACACTCCCTCCCTGCCACGCCACGCACACACTCCCTCTCTGCCACGCCACACACACACTCCCTCCCTGCCACGCCTCGCACACACTCCCTCCCTGCCACGCCACGCACACATTCCCTCCCTGCCATCCCTTCCCCCGCACTCTGCTCCCGCTTTCCACATCATACTTCCCCATCCATCATCCCGTCGCCCTGTCTACTCACTCGTCCTCTTGTCTCCTCACACTCTCCCTGCTCTCTCTCTTGTATCCAGCGCCTCCCTTCTCTCCTCACACTAACTTGGCATTCGTTTCTCCCTTTTCCTGTCTTTCTCCCTCTCTTCATGCCCTTCCACCTGGCCTCTCAGGAGCAAGCGCTGCTTTGAGCTGGGCTGGCCAATCCGCACCAGCCACGTGTTCTTCAAGCCCCCACCCGTCAAAAGCAAGGACCCTGGCAAGAAGATGGAAACCCCCAAAACCGTCACGGTCAGTACAGGAAAGCCATGACGAGCCCTCAGATTGCTGTCGTGTTCAATCCAGGCGAGTCACCTCAATTCCAGTCAGTTAGTGCAGTGCATGCACGAGCTTGCAACCCCCCAGATATCATGATTTCCGAACTCCTTACTTTCCTTCTTCTGACTCAACTGCCAGTAGCTACTTATCATTGTCCTTGGTTATCAAGTTTTTGATTGGTGATAGAGACTTCACTTCAAGCAGAGTGCTCTGCATCGTAGCTGCTGCATGTGATGGACGCCCTTCTTAACCACACACTGCTCCACGCTTGTGGTTTCCTCTCTGTGTGTGCAGGGAGAGGATTTCTCAAGCAAGAGCCGGCTGAGCAAGACGCTCTTTGTGGAGTGGCGCTCCTTCCTGCACCTCTACCGCGGCTTCGATCGCATGTGGGCCTTCCTGCTCCTCATGTTCCAGGTCTGTTGAGTTTTGAGTTGACTCAAAACTGGGCCTTCCTGCTGCTCATGTTCCAGGTCTGTTCTCCATGCATGCATGTGCTGCACCCCACACTGCAGTTGTCATGAAGCTTCCAACCCTCTCGCAGGTCTCCACTGCCCAACCCCCTTTAAAATTTCACTGCTAATTAAGCGGCGATGCCTAGTAACATATTACACTCGGCATTTGCTCATACATTTTCGATTCAGGGCAAAGCAATAACGGGGGCGGGACTGGTCCTCCACAATCATGAAGACGCTCTCCCTTCAGCTTCTAAGAATTTGCCGTTTCTTCAAGCCTGTCCCCTTGCTCCAACGCACATTATTCTCTTCTCTACCTGCAGGGTATGGCCATCGTGGCGTTCAGTGGGCAGGACGGGTCCACAATGCTCATGAAGGTGCTCTCCCCAAAGCCTTTCAAGCATCTCGATTCTCAACCCACTTACCCCCCCTCTGCCCCCTCTCTCTCTCCCACTCACATGCTCTCATCCGCCAGGGCATGGCCATCGTGGCGTTCAGTGGGCAGGACGGGTCCACCACGCTCATGAAGGTGCTCTCTGTGGTGCCCATGGCCGCTATCCTCCGCTTCTTCCAAGGTACGCTCCCTCCGCTCATACTGGATAACCCCATTCACACCAATCTGCACGTCCATTCAGGGTGGATTTCTATCACATCATCGGCGCTTTTAACCGCCTCACCTCAGTCCACTCCACAGCAATCCCTCCAACCCCTCTTCACCATCCCCCCAATTCCTCCCCGTGTTTTCCCATACTCTCTCTGATCTCGAACTCCTCACTGCAGTGCTGTTTGACATTCTGCTGTCGTTCGGAGCCTACCGCAGCATGAGTGTGCAGACCATCTCCCGCAAGTTCCTCCGCCTAGCTGTGCTCGGCGCCTGGGGGGGCTTCCTCTCCTTCTTCCTCATGTGAGACTTGCTCAGCTTTTTCAATCTCTTTCTTGAACTTTAAGGTCAACTGAAATGTAGCATTTTCTCCTTCTCTTCCCCTCCCCCCTCCTCTCCCCCCCTTCCCACCCCTTCCTGCTTCCCCATCATGTATTTCAATCAGATGTTTTACCTCAGCAGCTTCTAATGTTCTCTCCTCCTTTCTTCCTCCAAACACCCCCTACGCTCCACAAACAACAGCATGTATTTCAAGTCGGGCTTTGATTTCAGCAGCCCCTACCGCCCGCTCTTCCTCATGCTAGCAGCCGTCTGCGCCATCCCGGCTGTGGTTCTCTCGCCCCTCCCTGATCATCTGACTCTACTCGAATATCGCTTTTTCCCCTTTTCCCCATTGCCTTCCTTCCAAACACGCCCCACCCTCCCACTACCAGCATGTATTTCATCTCGGGATTCGACCCCAGCAGTCCCTACCGCCCACTCTTCCTCATGCTAGCAGCCATCTACGTCATCCCCGCAGTCGTCCTCTCGCTGCTCATGCGCTTCGTCACGCCGCTGCGCTCCCAGCTCGACCGCGTCAGCCACCACCGCTTCTTCCAGTTCGTCAAGTGGTTCTACCAGGTGGGTGGTGGTTCTATTAGGTGGATGATGGTTCTGTCCGGTGGTCAGTTTGTTCTGTCTGGTGGTTGGGGTGGTTCTGCCAGCCAGGCAAGTGTTTCCACCAGCTTCTTCGTCTTGTGGCTCCCCTGTTTCATGATACATGCTCGTACCTCTCTGTATGCCCATGATACCCTCAATCATCATTATCTCTTATCACCTGTGACCTCCTTCCTCTGTCTCTTGCCCTGCGCAGGATGAGGTGTACACAGGGAGGGGCATGTACGAGAGCTTCAAAGACACATTCCTGTGAGTGCGAAAGCGTGCCAAAGACGTCATTCCGTTGCCCCTCATCATTTTTTCCACTTGCCTCTCTCTTTGCCCCACATTTGCACACAACTGTACAATCACGCATGCCAACCTTCCTAGCTCTGACTCCCCCCTTCCTTGAATCCCAACCCTGCCCTCCATCTTCTCCCCGCCTTCACCCCCACCCCCCTTCCTCCATGTATCTCCGCTTCCTGTCCATGCATGCCTGCATTTTCATCCGTACATGCACACATACATGCACACAAACGTGCACGCATGCAGGTACTCGCTGTTCTGGGTGGTGCTGCTGCTGTGCAAGTGCCTCTTCAGCTACTACTTCCAGATCCTCCCTCTCGTTGGCCCCACGCGCTACATTATTGGCTTCAAGCACCTCAAGTATCGCTGGAAGGACCTCGTCTCTGCCAGTACGTGCTTTCTTGCTGCAAGTCTGTGCCTAGTCGCTGCAAGTATGTGACTTATCTCTTCGGAGTTGACTCAAAGCCACGCGCTACATCATTGGCTTCAAGCACCTCAAGTATCGCTGGAAGGACCTCGTCTCTGCCAGTACGTGCTTTCTTGCTGCAAGTCTGTGCCTAATCGCTGCAAGTATGTGACTTATCTCTTTGGAGTTGACTCAAAGCCACGCGCTACATCATCGGCTTCAAGCACCTCAAGTATCGCTGGAAGGACCTCGTCTCTGCCAGTACGTGCTTTCTTGCTGCAAGTCTGTGCCTAGTCGCTGCAAGTATGTGACTTATCTCTTTGGAGTTGACTCAAAGCCACGCGCTACATCATTGGCTTCAAGCACCTCAAGTACCGCTGGAAGGACCTCGTCTCTGCGAGTGCGTGCTTAACCTCTGCCAATACTCTCCTCTGCTGCATTGCCTTGACATTGTTCCCTCTGGCCTCACCCAACACAACCCCCCGCCCACCTGACCAGGCAACTACAACGCCCTCACGCTTCTCTCCATCTGGGCGCCAGTCTTTGTGGTACGCCATTCACATGCATCTCATACTCACCACATGTCTCTTATCCAAATGCATAGTCCACTAATAACACATCTATTCGCTGCATCTTCCCTCTCTTCTCCCCCTCCAGAAAGCTCCTTCTCCCCTCTCCCTCCCGCCCGTCTCCCTCGCCCCTGACCCTTCTACCAGATCTACTTGATAGACGCACAGATCTGGTACACTGTGCTGTCTGCCATACTCAGCACACTCATTGGCGCCTGGTGGCATTTGGGGGAGGTGAGCACTGGGAAAGATAAGCACCGGAAAGAATGTAGCTGCAGAAAGGGTTAACAGCTGAGAATCTGGGGAAAGTAAGCACAAGGGAGGTAAGCAGGTAGGGGGGGGGGAGGGAGGAATAACAAGGTGGCATGCGGAATCGTTCTGAAGGTGTTCACCTGGTGCCTTTCAGGGTTGTAAGCATCATGGGTTCGTTCGTTCTTTTCTTCTTCTTTCAGACATCTCGTACCTATCGCAGCGTAGCAACCACTGTGTACTTCCTCCGTGAACACCATTGCTCGTTTCGCAAATCCTCAATCCGTTCAATCCTACTGTCTTCCTCCTCCCTGCACTGCCTCCTCTATTCCTCCCCTCCCGTCCATCCACTCACTCCATATGGTATCAGATCCGCACGCTCTCCATGCTGCGGGCGCGCTTCCGCTCGTTCCCAGCAGCCTTCATGAACACAGTGCACCACCAGAACAAGTTCAACCGCACGCGGTGAGTGTCTCTTAAGTCAGCCGGAGGATCATGGATCAAATGGACTTCAATCAATGGCAGGTGAGGTAGAGTGTCAGGCGAGTGCCACACACATGGGATGCTGTGCCACACACATGGGATGCTGTGCCACACACATGGGATGCTGTGCCACACACATGGGATGCTGTGCCACACACATGGGATGCTGTGCCACACACATGGGATGCTGTGCCACACACATGGGATGCTGTGCCACACACATGGGATGCTGTGCCACACACATGGGATGCTGTGCCACACACATGGGATGCTGTGCCACACACATGGGATGCTGTGCCACACACATGGGATGCTGTGCCACACACATGGGATGCTGTGCCACACACATGGGATGCTGTGCCACACACATGGGATGCTGTGCCACACACATGGGATGCTGTGCCACACACATGGGATGCTGTGCCACACACATGGGATGCTGTGCCACACACATGGGATGCTGTGCCACACACATGGGATGCTGTGCCACACACATGGGATGCTGTGCCACACACATGGGATGCTGTGCCACACACATGGGATGCTGTGCCACACACATGGGATGCTGTGCCACACACATGGGATGCTGTGCCACACACATGGGATGCTGTGCCATCCTTTGACATCGTTCAGCGGCTTTCAGATTCATTGGCCGCTATCAATGATCTTCGTCTTTTCTCTTCCAGCCGCTCTCACTCCACACACACACACACACACACACACACACACACACGCACACACACACACACACACGAACCCCAACCAACTGCCCATTCCCCACCCCCGCCTCCTTGCTCAGCTCCACATCGCTGCGCTCATCAGCCCGCTTCCAGCCGCTGGGGTCGCAGCAACCGGCGAGCGGCAGTGAGCTGCTGCTGTCATCACGACGGGAGGCGTGCAAGTTTGCCATCGCGTGGAACGAAATCATCCGCCTGCTGCGAGAGGAGGACTACCTCTCCGACAGGTGGGGTGGGGTGGGGGTGTGCTGCACCTGCTGCTTTCTGCCTCCTACTGCCTACTGCCTGCTCTTGATCCTCAGACTTTCCTTTTCCTCCTGAAACGTTTCAAAAGTGATGCTTCCTCCTAATGCTGCTGCCTGCCTCCTATGCTCAACCTGCATTCATAAATTGTGATGAGTGGCCTCCATTCATCCACCATAACAGGACACCAAAACGGACTGTCTCTTGCACAAACTTGTGGCTTGTGTCTTGGTCTCTGTGAGTGCGTGCAGGGAGTACGACCTGCTAATCATGCCTGCTCTGCCTTCCAACGTCACAGTGGTGCAATGGCCGCTCTTCCTCCTCGCCAATCAGGTACTGCATCAGGGGAAGCAACTACCATCTGTCACTGTGGCAAAAATCCGTCAAGAAACAGCATGTGCTGCTTTGACAGGTCGTCCCTTTGGCACATGCGCTGCTCTGCACTCAATCTCTTGCGCTGCTCTGAACTCACTCTTTCACGCTGCTCTGCACTCACTCTCCCGCACTGCTCTGGCTCTGCTCTGCACTCACTCTCTCTCCCTCTCTCTCATGTTGTGCCCATCACCCTCTGCAGATCCTCCTGGCAGTCGGAGAGGCGTCAGGCCGCAAGGAGTCCCAATCAACCGTGTGGCGCAAGGTGACAGGCGACGAGTACATGCGCTGCGCCGTGCTCGAGGCCTACCAGAGCCTGCGCCCCTTCCTGCTCTCCATCGTTGAACCCAGCCGCACCGCACCCACTACTGGCACCGCCGCTGCTGCTACCCAGGAGGCAGGCAGTGGGGTGTACGAGGCGCGGATCATCAACCGGCTGTTTGACGATTTGGAGGTGGAGGGGAACAACGGCAGCCTGCTGACCACCTTCCGCTTCTCCGCCCTGCCTGTCATCCTCGACCGCCTCTCCAAGCTCACTGCTGTGCTCGTCAGTTCCTGCTGGCCCTGCAAGTCGATTGTTACCTGCCCTGCTGACTACTGCCTGATGCATTGTTCCAATGATTCCTGCTACCCACTCGGAATCTGTTGCATGCCCTGCCTGTCATCCTCGACTGCCCATCCCTCACTGCCATGCTGCTCAGCTTCCTGCTGCCATTCTCACCCTCAACCCGAAACCCTTATTACTCTTTTTATCCACCTCCCATCACCCCTCTTCCTCCCTCGCCTCTCCCTCCGTCCCCCCACCTCCTCGCCCTCCCCCTGATTCAGATCCAGGACCAGAACGAGATGACGCAGCGGGCAGCAGTGCAGGCGCTGCAGGCGCTCTACGACACGGTCAAGTTCGACTTCCTCTCCCCTGACCACCGGTGCGTACCTTTGGGGTTCTAGGGCTAGAAAGTTCTGGCTGGTTGCGCCATGTTGAAGTCACTTTGATGAGGCTCTAAAGTCAGTGCAGGCGCTGCAGGCTCTCTATGACACGGTCAAGTTCGACGTCCTCTCCCCCAACCACCGGTGCGTGGCTCAGGATTTCAGTCTGAAAATTCTCCTGAAATTCTGATAGGATGGCGGGTTGGGGCAGTTTGGTAGTTCTTGTGGTCCCAAATCGACTCCATGTGAGGATATTGGGGATGAGAAGCTGGGAGGTAGTCTATTTGTCCCTTCCCGGCTTCAACCAGCCTCGCTCCTGCTACCTCCTTTCGTCCTTCTTCCAAAGCAACCATGGGTGCATTATCAAGCAAGCCCCAGTCGTACCACCTGTGACGATTTTTTGTGGCGCCTAAAAAATCTCCTCCTGCCTCCTTTCCTTCCCGTCCCTGAGCAAGCCTGGAGGACGTATCGGGCAAGCCCCAGTCGTACTGCCTGTGATGAGTTTTGAGGCGCCTAATAATCTCCTCCTACCACCTTTCCTTTTCCTCCCAGAGCAAGCCTGGAGGACGTATCAGGCAAGCCCCAGTCGTACTGCCTCTTCGCAGCAGTGGCATGGCCGGCGAACCGGGCGGCGGTGAAGCGGCTGCACCTGCTGCTGACGATCAAGGAGTCGGCCATGGACGTGCCTCACAACCTGGAGGCGCGGCGCCGCCTGCAGTTCTTCACCAACTCGCTGCACATGCGCATGCCTGACGCCCCCAAAGTCGCCGACACACTTCCCTTCTGGTGCGTTGAGTTGATTTAATTCCCTCTAGCCTGGTACCACTGGGGGACTGCTCGGTAGCTCCTGGTTCTGGCTGGCGCTGTGCCTCTTTCCTCTCCAATACCGGTATGTGCGTTGAGGTGGCTGGGTGAAGCGGCTGCACCTGCTGCTGACGATCAAGGAGTCGGCCATGGACGTGCCTCACAACCTGGAGGCGCGGCGCCGCCTGCAGTTCTTCACCAACTCGCTGCACATGCGCATGCCTGATGCCCCCAAAGTCGCTGACACGCTGCCTTTCTGGTGAGTCAAATTGAAGCAACTCCCTTTAGTCGGTTATGACTGGGAGACTGCTTGATAGCTCCTGGTCTGGCTGGCGCTGTGCCTCTTCTATATGTGCCCTTGAGGCCGTACTACAGCAAGGTCGTGACCTGCTCTGCACTGACCCCTCCCCTTTCCTCTGCACCCCTGCTAATCTGTACCCCATTCTCTCTGCCCCCTGCCAGTGTGATGACGCCGTACTACAGCGAGATTGTGACCTACTCCATGGCGGAGCTGGTGAGGGTGCTCCCTTTTCTTATTCCCGCTTCCCATCCACACCCCCTGCCCACCCCCCCCCCCAGTGTGATGACGCCATACTACAGAGAGATTGTGACCTACTCCATGGCGGAGCTGGTGAGGGTGCTCCCTTTTCTTATTCCCGCTTCCCATCCACACCCCCTGCCCACCCCCCTCCCCAGTGTGATGACGCCATACTACAGCGAGATTGTGACCTACTCCATGGCGGAGCTGGTGAAGCCCAACGAGGATGGCATCTCCACCCTCTTCTACCTCCAGAAGATCTTCCCAGGTGCGTCTGTCATGCCCCACATGCCACATGCCACTTGTGTAGACTTGCCTCTTGCCACTTGTGACCATGTTCCACATGCCTGCGACAGCTTCTCTGCTCCTGCACGCACTGGGCACACTGCCTGCCACTGCGCATGGCCCATCGTGTGCTTCCAACTGCCCACTGCCCACTGCCCACTGCAGCACGTCCTTCTGCATGCTGCTTCTGTCGCCCTTGTTCTTGATGTCACTCAGCCACCCCTCATCCTAATCACCACCCCTTCCCCCAGACGAGTGTGCCCTGCAGCGTGTGGGCATGGGCAAGAAGGAGATGGATGTGCTTCTGCAAGCATGCAAGCACGTTTGAGCCTCCCCATTAGACACGCCTCCCCCCTTCTCCATCTCCTCCTCTGTCCCTCTCCATCTCAACTCTTCAAACCCAAACCCTTCCCTCAGACGAGTGGTCCAACTTCCTGCAGCGCGTGGGAATGGGCGAGAAGGAGGTGGAGGTGCAGCTGTGAGCCCATTACCACGTATGAGGCACCTTAATAGAGACACCCCTTTCCCCTTCCCCATCTCTCCTCCTCTGCCTCTCTACTCCAGACGAGTGGGCCAACTTCCTGCAGCGAGTGGGAATGGGCGAGAAGGAGCTGGAGGTGCGGCTGAGGGCGAAGGACGACATCAAGGAGCTGCGCATGTGGGCGTCGTACCGCGGCCAGACCCTCGCCCGCACTGTGCGCGGCATGATGTACTACCACCGCGCGCTCCGACTGCTCGCCTACATGGAAACGCCAAACTCCACAGGTGAGCGAGACTTGAAAGAGATGACTACAGATGGGTTGTTCCTTGCACCATGCATGGCATGGCATGGCATCACGCACTACCCCAACTCAAATGCCACATCCGAGGACTGGTATTAGAGATGGCTGCAACTAAGTTTTTTTACGCTCTGGCAGAAGATGCCACACTCAGGGCGTTCAGGCTGCTAGGCTACATGGAAAGCAAGTTGCCCCTTGTGCAGGCTGGACGCTGTTGGTCGCAGACGCCAGCACACCCCTTGCATCAAAGGAATCAATTGTATTCCTCCTTCATATGTTTTCCCTTTTGTCAGTTTCCACCCCTCTGCTTTTTACTCCTCCCCCCCTCTCCCCTCTTCCGCCCGTCAGACCTGGAGCTGGGAGCGGACGGGCTCCCATTGGACCCGGCAGACAGGCTGTATCTGGCGAAGGTGGAGCCAAAGGAGCTGGCGGACGTGAAGTTCACGTACGTGGTGACGTGCCAGATCTACGGCAAGCAGAAGGCTGACAAGGACCAGCGCGCTGCTGACATATTCAACCTCATGAAGGAGTGAGTGCGGTGGAGTGCGGTGGAGTGCAGTGGAGTGTGATCGAGAAGGGTGAAGAGGGAAACAAAGTGATATGTTGTGGTACGAGTGTACTGGATGGAATATCAAAAGGCCGTGCGGACATCCACAAGGTGAAGCATCGCATTGCTGAGGTGCTCTCTCCATTCCTCTTTTTTCACTATTTCCTGGAAACCCCCCCTCCTAACTTGACAACACCTGCACCCAGGCACGAGGCTCTGCGAGTGGCATACATCGATGAGGTAGTCACCCTCCCAGCTGACCCAAGTCGCCCCGATGCTCGCCCGAAGACGGAGTACTTTTCACGGCTGGTAAAGGTGGACACGTTCGGCAGCGAGCAGGACATCTACAAGGTGAAGCTGCCGGGACCGGCGAAGCTGGGCGAGGGCAAGCCGGAGAACCAGAACCACGCCATCATCTTCACGCGCGGGGAGGCGCTGCAGACGATCGACATGAACCAGGACAACTACTTTGAGGAGACGCTCAAGATGCGCAATCTGCTGCAGGAGTTTGCCAAAAAGCACGGGCTCAGGAAGCCATCGATCCTCGGCGTCAGAGAGCACATTTTCACCGGCAGGTGGGTGACCGTGAGGGGATTGCACATCTCATACGGTGGGTGAGCGCGTGCTGTTTTGTATAGAGGTGGTGAAAAGAGGGAAGCCGGTGAACCAAGCCAGAACCATGCCGTCATCTCCACGCGTGGCGACTGGAGAGGCGCTGCAGACGATCGACATGAACCAGGACAACTACTTCGAGGAGACGCTCAAGATGCGGAATCTGCTGCAGGAGCTTGCCAAGAAGCACAGGCTCAGGACGCCGTCGATTCTTGGCGTTAGAGAGCACATCTTCACCGACAGGTGGGTGAGGGTAACTGTGAGTAGGTTTGGTTTGGTAAGTGGGTGTTGGGAGTTAGCGAAGAAGCACGGGCTCAGGAAGCCGTCGATTCTTGGTGTCAGAGAGCACATCTTCACCGGCAGGTGGGTGACAGGCGAAGCTTGTTGGGAAATATACAGGAATGAGCACGCGCTTCTGTCAAACCCCGCCTTGTCAACCCTGTAGCTTTCCCCATGTACCTTGAGCTTTGAGGCATCTTGTCATATTGTTTGGTGCCTTGGATATTTTGGACGTTTCCCTGTGTCTTTGCGATACTTTTGAGAATTCTCAAAAGTGTCTTTGGGATAATGTACTGAAATCACTTTTGAGAATTCTCAAAAACGTTTCCCTGTGTCTTTGAGATCCTGTACTGTACCCCCCCCACCTTGCCTTCCTTCACTCCTCCCTCTTGTGCACAGTGTGTCTTCATTGGCATGGTTCATGTCCAACCAGGAGACCAGCTTCGTCACCCTCGGCCAGCGCTTCCTTGCCATTCCTCTCAAGTAAGTGTCATGCTTAGTTGCCAATGCCACCACTAGCTAGGATGCAAGTAAGTGCAACGTTTAGCCATTGAGCATGTGAGGCATCCACATGCCGAACAACATCACACGATGCTGACTTTACATTATTACTATTATGCATCCCTCGTCTATCTCAGTGTGCTTTGTAGTCTGCGTGACAGGATCACGGATGTTTCTGGAAGGGTCTCGTAGCCCCAAGGGGAAGACGTAACCCGTTTCGCTCTTCGCCCTCCCCTCCACCCTCCCTTCTGCTCCTACCTGCGCCCTCCCCCCCGCCCTCCGCCCTCTGCCCTCCGCCCTCTGCCCTGCCCTTTCCTCTGCTTCCGCAGGGTGCGCATGCACTACGGGCATCCAGACGTGTTTGACCGTCTCTTCCACATCACACGTGGCGGCATGAGCAAGGCGTCCAAGACCATCAACATCAGTGAAGACATCTTTGCTGGTACGCCATGAGTAGTCAGGTTACCATATGAGTAGCCATGTGTAGCTTCTGCTGCTGTTGCTGCTGCTATGCTACTCTAGTCTCTTCCATATCACGCACGGCAGCATCACGCGTGCTGGTTCAGGGTGCCAGGTGGTGGGTGGAGGTGCTTTCTCCTGAAACCATCGCCTAGTGTTCTTCGTTGTTTTTCATTCTTGACTGCCCTACTCTTGTCTACCTTCACTTCATTTCCTCCTGTCTCTTCTCCACGTTCCCTATCCGCCCTCACCAGGCTTTAACACCACGCTGAGACAAGGCAACGTGACCCACCACGAGTACATACAAGTGAGCCCTTCAAGTGCTGCTGCTTTGGATTCTGTCGTGCCGTCCTATGCCGTGCATCACCTGTCAGACTGCAAAGCCCACAATGATGCTATGACCACTTGAAAAACTCAAGGATAATAGTGCTTCTAAGCCGAAACCACTCAAGGATATCATCGTTTCACTGTCAAACTGCTCTGCGACGCCTTCTCTCTGCATAACTGCGTATGCCACCAAACTCTCTCTCTGGCTTCGCCTCTGGCTTCTCCTCATCTGTACCTCCCTCCATCCATCCATGTCTGTGTGTGCGTGCCAGGTGGGCAAGGGGCGAGACGTGGGGCTCAACCAGATCGCTCTCTTTGAGGCCAAGGTCGCCAGTGGCAATGGAGAGCAGGTGCGTGTGTGCCCACCTCACCGGCATGTGTGTCCTTTGTTGTGTCACTTGCTTGTGCGTGCGTGCCTTGACGCACCAGAAAGCATGAGGTGGCAGAAAGCATGAGGTGGCAGAAGCAATTTTTTCTCTCCTCACTTTGTTTCGAAACAAGGACCTTTTTTAAAGTGCACTCACAACGCAGCAACTCTTTGTGTGCGTGCATGTTCGCGCATGATTGTGCGTGTACGGGAGAGGAGAGAATGCATGTGCACATGCATGTGTGTGTATGCATGACTGGCCATGTATGTATGTGTGACGTTGTCTCTGTGTCTGTGCATGTATGTGTTATCTGTCTCTCTGTGTGTCTGTTCCTTCACACGTGCAGGTGTTATCACGAGACATCTGTCGGTTGGGTCAGCTCTTTGACTTCTACCGCCTCCTCTCCTTCTACTTCACCTCTGTTGGCTTCTTCCTCTGCACCGCTGTAAGCTACCATACCAGACCACCATAAGCCGCTTCCAGAAGCTTTGTTTTTTTTGCCTCCAGCCGTTGCAAAATTCGTTTTCTTCACCTCCATCTATCCGTGCCGTTTGCCCACCACATCATGTCAGTTAGCCCTCTCTTCAAGCCACACCTCCCTCTCTGCATGTTTTCCCCGCCCACACATCTCCTACCCCTCCACTGCAGCTCACTTCCTTCTGTGCCTTCTTGTTCCTCTACGGAAGAGTCTACCTGGTAAGCCACGCCACCATCCCCTACTCTCCACTTCTGCATGCATACATCACCTCGCAAGAGAACCTGCCCAAGAGCCCACAAGCTTCCCCTGAATCCCTCCTGTGCTTCTTTGGTCTTTGCTGCTGTTTCTCCATGACACCTGGACATGCATCAAAGCTCCCGTTTTTAGGCACCACAGTCTACTATCTTCCCCCACTAAACCCCTCATGAATTTGCATGGCATGTGTGGCTTGTTGCCTCTCCTGCGTACGCATGGGGTCAGCTCTATCTCTCATCTCTTTATCAATCCCTTCTGCATGCTGCTTCGATGTGTGTGTGTGACGACCCGCCCTCCCACAGAGTCTATCAGGAGTGGGTGCAACTCTCTCGTCGCAGAGTGAGAGTGTGGCGAACCTGGCGCTGGAGTCAGCCATCAACACGCAGTTCCTCATCCAAGCGGGATTCTTCACCGCCGTACCCATGATCATGGGCTTCATCCTCGAACAGGGCTTCCTGCGGGTGAGTGCACTGCAATGAGGCTCCTTTTTGAGAATTCTCAAAAAACATACACTGCAATGAGCCTCCTGCAGGCGTTCTAAGGGTGAGCAGGTTGGGGAGTCTATGTGCCTGTGGGTGAAGGTTTGGGTCAGCCATCAACACGCAGCTCCTCATCCGAGCGGGATTCTTCACCGCTGTGCCCATGATCATGGGATTCATTCATCCTCGAACCGGGCTTTCTAAGGGTGAGTCTAGAAGGCATGTTGGATGCGTAGCACACAGGGATTCCAAAAGCTATCTTACACAGGTATTGAAATCTAATCTTCTGCTTCGTTGGACTCTTCATCCTCGAACAGGGCTTCCTGGGAGTGAGTGCCTTGATGTGGCGCAATCAACAGGGTTTCCTGAAAGTGGTCCTTTCCTCCCACCCATTTTCCCAAACCCCTCTTCCCTAACCCCTCTTCCCTACCCTCTTCCCCCCTGCCCTCTCCCACATCCACCCACCAGGCGGTGGTGAGTTTCATAACGATGCAGCTACAGCTGGCGTCCGTCTTCTTCACCTTCTCCCTGGGCACGCGAGCGCACTACTTCCTGCGCACGCTGCTGCACGGCGGGGCCAAGTACCGTGCCACTGGCAGAGGCTTCGTCGTTCGCCATATCAAGTTCGCTGATAACTACCGCCTCTACTCA
This sequence comes from Closterium sp. NIES-65, assembly GCA_948144175.1. Taxonomy (NCBI): domain Eukaryota; kingdom Viridiplantae; phylum Streptophyta; class Zygnematophyceae; order Desmidiales; family Closteriaceae; genus Closterium; species Closterium sp. NIES-65. Next base: position 207,194 of record CANXME010000626.1, on the reverse strand, counting down.
CGCTCGCACTTCACATACGGGTGTGTAACACGAGGGCGCTTTTTATTGCGTGCCACATCTAGTTTGCTGACAGCTGCTGCCTCTACTCGCGCTCATACTTCATAAATGGTTCTGAAAATACAAGGGGAGCGAGGAAAAAGGGATGGGGGTGCTGATGGTGTACACCTGCTGTATGGGGGCAGTCGCTCCATCTTCTTCTCACTCTTGTCTTTCTCTGTCCACCGCCCCCGGCAATATCAGCAGCATATGCTGCTGGCAGTATACATGCTGTGCTGAGGTAGCAGCTACTCCACCCTCATCCCCCTTACACTGCCCCTCTCCCTTATGTCCATTTATGCTCGTGATGTGTTCCCCTCCCCGCGCAGCATAGAGGCCATAATGCTGCTGACAGTGTACATGCTGTACGGGGGCAGCAGCTCCAGCCTGGTCTATCTGCTCATCACCGTGTCTTCCTGGTTCCTGGCTCTCTCCTGGTGCTACGCGCCCTACATCTTCAACCCCGCCGGCTTCGAATGGCAAAAGTAGCTACCGCTTGCAACGTTTCCTCATCATCCGTTTTTCCTTCCTCACTCTTTTCCGCTTTAGTGTGAAAAAATTGTTCCGCTTTCGTCCTACTCATATCTTCCTTTCCCGTTCCTGCTGTGCCGCTGTGGTTTGACCGTGGCAGGACGGTGGCGGATTTTGAGGACTGGGTGGAGTGGCTGTGGTACAAGGGTGGTGTGGGAGTGAAGGGCGAGCAGAGCTGGGAGTCGTGGTGGGAAGAGGAGACGGTGAGTCGTGGTGGGACATGGAGACAGGGAAGCCATTCCGCTCATTGACAGGAGATTCTTTTAAATCTCCTCCGGACTCTCACACAAACTGCGTGCATGCTAGCCCCTCTACGCACTTGCTGCTCTGCCGTGCTCGTGCTTGCACCTGTGCATGTTTCTGCCACGTGCATCCATCAGACATGCCATGCCTTCATCTGGTCCTCTTCCTAAGCCTCCACACGCTTCCCCCCTCAACGCTTTCACGTGCTCCTTCGGCTAAGCCCTCCCATCTGTGTCTGCCCATACTGCCCATCTTGCCCTTGGTGCTGGCAGGAGCACGTGCGCAGCATCCGCAGTCGCATCATCCAGGTGGTGCTCAACCTTCGCTTCTTCTTTGTACCCTACGGCATTGTCTACCAGCTCAACGTGGCTCAGGGCAACACTAGCATTCTCGTGAGTTCTGGGCCCGTTTATGAATTCTTGCTTTAAATTGGCGCAATAGTCGCCACTCTTCTTTGTGCCCTACGGCATCGTGTACCAGCTCAACGTCGCCCAGGGAAACACCAGTATCCTCGTGAGTTTTCGTCGACTCGCAATGAAATCTGACTTTCTAGGTCGAATCTTTAGTCGCCACGCTTTTTCTTCGTGCCCCATGGCCTCGCCTACCAGCTCAACGTTGCTCAGCTCAGGACAACACCAGCATCCTCATGAGTGCCCTCATGCTGTGTGCCATCTGGCCTGATGTAGTCCCATCCCACTGTGGACTGCCATCCACACGTACTGTCACACTCCTGACAGTCACAGTTCATACTGTCACACAAGACGCATGTTTCGCGAGTTTAAGGCATACCATCGCCACCAAAGATGACCACGTCACAATCATCTGATTGTACCCACTGCCAGCCCCCCTCCTCCTCACTCATTGTACCATCCTTGTGCCTTTCTCTTTCTGTTCTCCTCACCACTTTCCCCTTACTGCCTGCTCCCAGGTGTATGCGTATGCCTGGATCATCTTTGTCGTCGTCGCTCTTGTCTTCTGGGTGAGTCAACAGAGAAGCGAGTGGGTTTCCCTCGCTGCATCGCCGCAGCTGATTTGCCGCATCTCGTGGTGCCTTCGCCCTGTCTTATCGCCCCTTGCTCTCGCTTCAGTCGTTCATCCATCTCAACCACAGCTTAAGCCCTTGCAAAAAGCTCGCTGCTTTTCTGTCTATCCATAACCATCCCCCTCACTCTTCCCCCCCCTCGCTTCCCTCTCCCTCGGCCTCAATCCTCTTCCGCCCCGCCTTCTTCTCCCCCTCGCCCACTCACCAGGTGTTCAACTTCTCGCGCGCGTGGGAGGCGCAGCTACCCATCCGGCTGCTGCAGATCACAGTGGCAGTGCTCTTCGTGACCAGCATTGCCGTGTGTGTCACCGTCACCTCGCTCACCTTTGGCGACCTCTGCTCCATCATCTTCCTCTTCATCCCCCTCACCGGCTGGGGCCTCCTGCAGGTATATGTTCTTCCTGTGTTACACCATCGTGCCCTCCCTCAGTCTTCCATCATCTTAGTGCTCCCCTCGTTATTTTCTTCCTCCCCTTCCCATTCTTGCATCGCCCTCCTCCCCTCCTGACCATCCCCCCCCCTTCGGCACCCTCCCCCGCTCCTTCTTTTCCCCCACCTTCCTACTCCAATTCCTCCCACTCATGTTCCCCTGTACCTCCTATCTCACCTCCGTCCGCATCTGGATTGTGACTGTACGGCAGGTGATTATAGCGCTGCGACCTGTGCACAACAAGCGGCTGTGGTGGTGGAGGCAGGTGCGCACCCTGGCGCGGGTGTACGATGCAATCATGGGGGGAATGATCTTCCTGCCAGTCGCTGTGCTCTCCTGGTTCCCCTTTTTCTCCACCTTCCAGACCCGCCTTGTCTTCAACCAGGCCTTCTCCAGAGGCCTCGAGATCTCACTTATCCTTGCTGGGAAACCCTCAGATGCTGCTGCCTAGGCCAGGATGTGTCATGTACAAAGGTGGTGTGGGTGATTTTTGTTTGGGTCTTGAAAGAGGAGAGAAGCGTGTTCTTGAATATTGCATATGGAACTTGTCACGAGGTGCTCTTCTGCATGCTGTTATCAGTACGATTTGTATGTTGCTTCTTACTTACCCCAAAGGTCGTAAACATAGAAACCTGATAGAGTAAGCAATTTGCAGTATAAAAGGAGAAAGCTCGGGTGGTATGCTTGATACAGAGTGTTGTACATCTGAGAGGCGAATCACGTGTGCAGATCATACATTTTTTTAGAAGCTTTCTTCACAGCAGAACTCTCTGATATTATGCATGGAAAATTTGTACAACAAGATATGACACTACTGAAAATATTATACGTACAACAATCAGCAGTTACCTGTTGTTACGAGTGCAATTGAGTGAACGAACGAGAATTGCACTATCGAAGCAAGAGTACAATGAGCGAAGGCATGAGCGAAGAATATATAGCGAAACTACAGTGGTAACGGTAATGGACTGTGGTTGTCGCGCGACGGGCCTGACACTGAGGTTGGGAAAAGTGTCGAAGCGGAGGCCCGGAGCGCGGGTTACCCGCCGAGCCGTGAGGTCGGGGTGCGACGTGCGAAGGTGGCGGGCGGATTGTCGATGCGAGGATTGCGAGTGGTAACGGTGCTGACTGTGGTGCTACAGTGATGTATGCGTTGAGCAGGGACGCGAAGTAAGGAAAGAGATTTTTCCTTACACTGCCCCCCCCCCCCCCCCCTTTAACGAGGTCCTCCTTACGAAAGTGCGTGTACATCCCTGAAATTCCGGCTGCGCAGATACTCGGTGAGGACGGGGTGGTGTTCGATTCTGTCCAGGGGAACCCAATTGTCTTCGGTGGGTGTACGGTCCTTCCAGCGGAGTAAGAGCTCGATCCTTCGGGCTCCTCGAGGGTCACGAACTCTGTGGCTCAGGATTTTTTCGGGGGTGATGATTGGTTCAGTCGGCGGTCGTGTCATGCTGGCTGGGCGATTGCGTGGGAGTTGGCTTGTGGACGGGACGTAGGGGCGAAGCAAGCTGACGTGGAACGAGGGGCTGACGTACCAGTCAGCAGGGAGGAGGAGGTGAGCGGTGACGGGTGTTATCATGTGGCGTATGCGAAATGGCCCGCAGTATCGGGGGCGGAGTTTCGGGGTGATGGGCAGTCGGAGATTTTGGGTGTCGAGTAAAACTAAGTCGTCGGGCTGGTAAGTGACAGGTCTGCAGTGGCGGTCGGCGTTGCGTTTAGCGATGATGTTAGCTTTTTTAATTGCGTATGCTGCCCTGGTCCGTGCTGCTTGCAAATTTTCGGGGAACTGTTGCGCGCGTGGAACCGGGTTGTCGGGATTCGGGGTCATGGGTACTGCTGGGTCTTGTCCGTGATTCAGGTAAAACGGTGACTGTTGGGTCGTGGCGGATGGGGCGTTGTTGTATGTGAATTCGATGAGTGGCAGTTGCTGTTCCCACGTGTTTGGGTCGTCGCACGTAGCCCGGATGAGCTGTTCCATGGTCTGATTTGTCCATTCTGTCTGTCCGTCTGTTTCGGGATGGTACGATGAACTAAACTGTAGTCGTGTGCCGAACTGCTGCCACAGGTTTCGCCAGAAGTTGCTGGTGAATTTCGTGTCTCTGTCGCTGATGATTGATGCTTGTATCCCGTGCAGTCGAACGACGGTAGAGATGAAGAGGCGGGCTGTTTCTTCGGCTGTGATTTATTTTTTGCAGGCTGCGAAGTGTGCCATTTTCGTCAGTCGATCGACGACGACCAGGATCGCATCATTTTCACTCGCCCCGGCCGGTAACCCCGTGACGAAGTCCATCGTCACCTGCTACCAAGCACGCTCTGGAGGTGGGATTGGCTGCAACTATCCCGCCGGCCGCTTCCGTGTTGACTTCATGATCTGGCAAGTGGGACACGATGCCACGTGACGCTGTACGTCGGTCAACATTTCGGGCCAGTAATAATACCGCTGCAGCTGCTGCCGTGTTTTCTCTACCCCGAAATGTCCCGAGGTAACCCCGTCATGTGCCTCCTGTAGTAGTAATTCCCGTAGCAGTGTGTACCCTGGTACCCAGATGCGCTCGGTCCCGGCATTAACGTAATAGACTCCCTTGGTTGCTGCGAACTGCTGCGAATTTTCCTACTGTGAAGAATGGGTCCGTTTGATATCCGTGGGTAAATAGTCTTGTCAGTAGCGGGCTGGTCTGGGCGAGTAGCATCGCGTGGATCTGGGCAGTGGGGCGGGTCAGTGCGTCGGCGATGTTCGAGGCTCCTTTTTTATAGGTGACTGTGTAGTGGAAGTTTGACTCGAGGAAATCGAGCCACCGAATCTGTCGTGGGTTGAGGTGGGGCTGTGCGCGGAGGTACTGTAGTGATCGGTGGTCTGTCCGTACTGTCACGTCTGCGCCGGTCAAGTAGCAGCACCACACTTTGAACGCATGCACGATCGCGAGCCTTTCGCGGTCGTGTATCGGGTAATTTCGCTCGGGCGGATGCAGTTTTCGTGACTCGTATGCGATGGGCTGTAGGCCGTTGCCGAAGTCATGTAGCAGTACGGCTCCAATGGCGATGTCGCTTGCGTCTGTAACAACCTCGAAGGGGCGGTGTGGGTCGGCGATGCGCAGGACGGGCGGTGAACAAAGAACATTTTTCAGGGCAGAGAAGGCAGCATGCTCTTTCTCCCCCCACGTAAAAACGACCCCCTTTCGCAGTAAATCCGTCAGCGGGGCGGTCAATTGTGCCATGTCGGGAACGAACCGACAAACATAATTAACGAACCCTAAAAAACTCTGCAGTTCCGTGATGTTCGTCGGGGGACGCCACGCTTTTACCGTATCCAGCTTCTTTGGGTCCATTTCAACTCCAGCCTCCGAAATAACGTGCCCCAAAAATTCTAGCTTGTCCTAAAAAAACTCGCACTTAGAGCCCTTGGTGAGTAGCCGATGTTCCTCTAAAACTTTAAATACTGCTTCGAGATCCGCTAAGTGCTGCTGCTTGTCGCGACTGTAGACGAGGATGTCGTCGAGGTAAACTATCACGCATTTATCTAAGAGTGGCCTAAACGCCTCGTTCATGGTCATCTGAAATGTTGCGGGCGCGTTGGTCAGCCCGAAAGGCATCACCGTGTACTCAAACGACCCGTACCTAGTCCTAAATGTTGTCTTGGCGCAGTCCGATGGTTCGACCCGAATCTGATGGTAACCCCCCCGTAAGTCTATTTTCGAAAACACCCGTGCTGTTCGCAGTTGGTCGATTAGTTCGTCGGCGCGGGGAATGGGTGTCAAATGTTGTAGCCTGTAGTGAGGTTTGTCTTAGGGGGTACAGAAGTTAGGGTTTGTTATATGTACCCCAACCAACATCAATGGCATCATCATTCCTCATTCTGACATGGTATCAGCTAGGTTAGGATCCTGTGGGATCCCGTTCCTCCGTTCTCCGTTCGTCGCCCTGTGAGTCCCCACAGCAGAATGGGGTTGCTGAGCGCCGCATAGGCCTGGTAATGGAGATCGCCTGCACCTCCCTGACTCACGCCCGTGCCCCCCATTTTTTGTGGCCCTACGCGGTCAGGTACGCCGCGCACCAGCTGAACCTCTGGCCACGTGTCTCTCGACCAGAGGTTTCACCGACCAGTCTTTGGACAGGGTCCCTTGGTGTTGCGTCGCGGTTTCGTGTCTGGGGGTGCTTGGCTCTTGTCCGCGACACCTCCGCGGACAAGCTCTCGCCTCGTGCCGTCCCCTGTGTCTTCCTTGGTTTCCCTGAGGACTCCTCTGACTTCACCTTTTACCACCCTCCCTCTCACCGGTTCTTTGACTCCCGTGACGTCCGTTTCGAGGAGTCCACTCCGTACTACGTCAGGTACCCCAGTCAAGGTCTCCAGGTTCCTCCTCCCCCCCTCTTCCTGACTGCCGCTCCCCCTCCTGTTCCCCCGGTACAGCCTCCCCCCCCTGGTCCAGCCCCGTCGGGTGTGTCCCAGGCTACCCCTCCTCCTTCGGTAGCCTCTCCGGTACAGCCTCCCTCCCCACAGTCCTCCTCGCAGCGTGCCGCAGGTGCTAGCTCTCGAGAGGTTGGTGCTGCGCCTGTTCCTGTACCGGTTTCTGGTTCTGGGGGTGGTGGAGTTGGAGTTGGAGTTGGAGCTGGAGTTGGAGCTGGAGTTGGCACTGGAGTTTCTGGTTCTGGGGGTGCTGGGGTTGGAGCTGGAGTTGGAGCTGGAGTTTCTGGTTCTGGAGTTGGAGCTGACCCGGTGGGTGCAGAGGACTCTTGTCGTCCGGGAGCTGATGCTGGTCGCGCGGACACTGGGGGTGAGAGTGCGCCTCCTTCGGGTTCTGGTGAGCCTGGGTCTGGAGCTGGTGTTAGTGCTGCCTCTGGGGGTGGTGCGCCTGGTTCTTCGGGGGTGGACTCTGGAGCTACCGCTGCTTCGGACACTACTCCGCCCCCCCACCCCTACCCGACTAGGCACCAGGCTCGTGTTCGCCGTGCCCGTGACGAGCAGCTGGCGTTGGAGAGAGAGGAGAGGGAGTTACAGCGGCTGGAGGAGCAGCAGCAGCAGCAGCAGCCGCAGGAGCAGGAGCAGCAGCAGCAGCAGCTGGACCCGCAGGAGCAGCAGTCCCAGCAGCAGCCGCTTCCGCAGCAGCAGCAGTCGCAGCAGCAGCAGCAGCAGCCACTTCCTCCTCCTGTCTCGGGTCTTCGGACCCTTGGTCTCCCCTCCCCTTCTCCTCCCTCCTCCGCCTCTCCTCCTGTCTACGGTCCCACGTTTCCTCCTCCTGACTCCTCCCCCGCTGTTTTCCCCAGTTCTCCGCCTTTGTCCTCTCCTCCTCCGTCTCGTTCTTGGGCTACTCGTCGCTCCCTCATCTCTGTGCCATGCTCCTCGCCCCTGAGGGTGACCCCGACGCCCTTGACATTCCGACTCCTCGCACTTACGCTGAGGCAGTGTCAGGGCCTTGGGCCTCTCAGTGGAGAGCTGCCATGGACGCAGAGATGGCCTCCTACAGATCCACAGGCACCTACGTCGATGAGGTTCCCCCCCCTGGGGCGAACGTAGTCGACGGCATGTGGATCTACAGGGTGAAGCGGCCACCGGGATCTCCCCCGGTCTTCAAGGCGCGCTACGTGGCTAGAGGTTTCAGTCAGCGTGAGGGAGTTGACTTCTTTCAGACCTTCGCACCTACCCCAAAGATGACCACTCTTCGGGTGTTACTACACGTAGCAGCACAGAGAGACTACGAGTTACACTCTCTCGACTTCTCCACTGCTTTCCTTCAGGGCAGCCTACACGAGGAGGTCTGGCTGCGTCGTCCCTCGGCCTTCACTGGCACCTTCCCTCCTGGGACCCAGTGGAGGCTGAGGCGACCTGTTTACGGTCTTCGCCAGGCCCCTCGTGAGTGGCACGACACTCTGCGTTCTACCCTCTCTGACCTTGGGTTCCAGTCGTCTTCTGCCGACCCGTCGCTGTTCGTTCGTCGTGGCTCCACACCGTTCTTTGTTCTGGTCTACGTCGACGACCTCGTTTTCGCCACTCCGGACAGGGTTGCTTTGGCAGACGTGAAGTCCGAACTGCAGAAGAGACACACGTGCACTGATCTTGGTGAGCTACGCCACTACCTTGGCCTGCAGATCACCAGGGACAGAGCCGCTCGCACCATTACACTCTCACAGTCACACATGGTGCAGCAGGTCCTTCAGCGGTTCGGGCTTCAGCACTCCACCGTACAGCGCACACCTCTCGCTGTTGACCACAGACTCACTGGTCCCTTTCCTGACAAGCCGTTTGAGCCTAGTGGTCCCTACGCAGAGCTTGTGGGTTGCCTCATGTACCTGATGACTTGTACTCGCCCGGACCTCGCCTTCCCTCTCAGCATCCTTGTGCGCTTTGTTGCGCCAGGGAGACACCGTCCTGTTCACTGGACGGCAGCTGTGAGGGTGGCGAAGTACCTAGCGACTACATCAGGCGTGGGGCTAGTTCTTGGAGGGCAGCAGTCTGTCGTACTCACTGGTCACTGTGACTCCTCTTACGCTGACGACGCTGAGACTCACAGGTCTACTCAGGGGTACTGTTTCAGTCTGGGTTCTGGAGTTGTTTCCTGGCGTTCCACGCGCTCCTCTTCTGTCTCGACCTCTACAGCTGAGGATGAGATTTACGCTGGTGCCATGGCGGCACAGGAGTTGCGTTGGTTGACCTTCTTGCTCGCCGACCTTGGTGAGCGGCCGAGCTCTGCACCGACCTTGTTCACTGACAACAAGGCGTCGATCCTCCTCTGTCGTGAGCCGCGACTGGAGAGCAGAGTGAAGCACATTCACGTCAGGTACTTTCTTCTGCGAGAGTTGCAGAGACGTGGACAGGCTCGCTTCGAGTGACTGGAGTCCGAGGCCAACACTGCAGACATCTTCACCAAGGCGCTTCCGCCTCGTGACCACCAGAGGTGTTGTGTGCAGTTAGGCCTTGTTGACACAGGTTCTAGTCATGTGTAGGCTTGAGTTTATTGCCTGCTTCGTCTGTACTCTTGCTATATATACTTGTGATCTCTTGGACTGGCCTTGTGGCCACTGTTGCTTGTGCTCAGAGAATGTGGTGACGTTGTGATCCACCCTGAGCTTTGTTTTCTTTTGGACTGGTCTTGTGACCGTACTCTTTTTTATTTTGCTAGACACCCCTCACTTAGGCTATGGGGGTGTGTCAAATGTTGTAGCCTGTAGTGAGGTTTGTCTTAAGGGGGTACAGAAGTTAGGGTTTGTTATATGTACCCCAACCAACATCAATGGCATCATCATTCCTCATTCTGACAATGGGGTACTGCGACTTGACTGTTACCCTGTTGAGCGCTCGGTAATCGATGCACATGCGAAACCCTCCGTCTTTTTTCGGTGTGAACAGTATCGGTGCGGCGAACGATGACGAACTTGGTCGAATAAACTGCTTTTCTAACAAATAATCTAACTGCTTCCTTAGTTCGTCGAGCTCAGGCTGTGTCACTCTGAATTGGCGCTGTACAGTTGGCTGTGCCCCCGGTTCCAACTCGATCCTATGATCATGCGCCCGCTGAGGTGGCAGCCCTTCCGGTAAGTCGTCTGGAAAAATCCCCGGGTACCGTTTCAACAGTTCCTGTAGTTCGGGCGGTACTGCTGCCAACAGTTTCTGAAAATCGCTCGGCTGTTCCGTTTCTCTCACTAATGCTATATCTACTGCGTACACGTCAGCTCCAGCGGCGACAACCCGTTTCATCGTGATGGCGTTGACGTGGACCGTTGAAGACTCGGGCGACTGCCAGCGAGGTAGCTCGACCCAGTTACCACTACTTCGCACGGTGCAGCTACCCGTCGTCCAGTCAATTCGCGGGTTATACCGTCGCAGCCAATCACGTCCCAGTACAATATCGTGCCCATCCAGTGTCGTTGCGAGCATTTCCTGTGTAAATCCGAAATTTCCCCCGCAGCGGACTTTGACTCGCTCTACCTTTTCCCGTATGGCTAGTGGCGTACCGTCGACTAAGCGTGCGTCTATCTCCGGTAAGCAACGGCTAAGTGTCAGCTGTAGTTTTCGTGCGGTTGCGGTATTAACTAAACTGTGGCTTGCTCCTCCGTCGATAAAAACCTTCACTGCTGCTCCCTGTATTTTCCCGTGGATCAGTACTGGGCAATCCGTCGCTCTACCCTCCTTATTCATCCGAGCCTAATCGATGGCGTGAATCGGTACTGTGACTCGGTGAGGGTCGGTGTGGTTGGGCGAGCAGGCAGTCTCATCAGTAGTTGGCCCAACTTCTACTGACTGCTGGCGTTTCCCTGCCTCCGAGACTCCCCCCCCTGCTCTGCTCCACGGCGCCTTAGCTCCTCCGGGCATTCGCTCTTGCGATGGCCCGGCCTGTTGCAAGCAAAGCAGCGCCCCTTAAACGGTGCGGCAGCTGCATTCGTTGCAACAGGTTTACAGTGGCGTGCTCGATCGGTCCCCGAGGACGATGTCCGTAGTAGGACCCCGGTCTCGGTCGACGTAGAATGTCGATTTTCTCGGCGAGCGCGAGAATCTCGTTGAAGTTCGAGAGTCCGCGCAGCATGATTTCGTGCGAAATATCCGGCTTCAGCCCTCCGACGTAACGGTCCACCCGCTCCGCTTCGTGCATGTAGCCGACCTACTCGCAAAGTGCGAGAAAACCGCTTGTGTAATCTTGAACCGACCCGAGCTGCCGCCAAGTGCGCAATCTCTGACGCGCTGAAATAGAAGCCGTGATCGGCTCGAAGCGCGCTCGAAGCCCTGCGCACCACGCATCCCACGTGCTGTATTGGGCGGTCTCGCAGAATGAACTCCAGGTGACAGCTGGACCCGTGGGCCCTTCCTCTTGCGACGGTGGCTCGTAGGCGCGTAGCGACGTCACGATGACTCGCCACCAGTCCATGGCGGGGCCCCTTAACAGCGAAACGGCATACCGAATCTTCGCTGCGTCCGACTCGACGTAATTGGCGTCGAAGAAGACGTTCATCGTGAAAACCCACGATTGAACCGTCGGACCTCCACGTTGGCTTGGGTCGAAGCAGGGCGGGCGTTGCGGCTTGAGTGGCATGGGTGCCATAATGGCCTGTTCGCCACTTGTCGCCGCGAACTCCACGTGCCGACGGGCTTCACGAGGCTCCCGCGGGCTTGGTGCGACCCTGTTTCCTCCCATGCCAGGCATCGGCTGGGCGGCGCCATCACTGCCTGCGCCTGAGCGCTGTCCCACGCTGTCGTGTTGCGTTGGTGTGCCGGACGAAATGACGATCGGCTCGTCCGATTGTGCAGATGCATTTGTCAGTGCTTGTGATGGCGCTGGAATGTTCACCGTGGATTGCTGACGTGCGGAGTCACGTTCCGCCGTGAGCGTCGCAATTTCGAGCGCCGAATCTTCAAGTTGGCGCACCAGACGGTCAAGTTGCTCCTGCGTTAATGTGGCGAGCGTGAATTCGGCCATGGCGGGGGTGTCGGGCGAGCTCAGCAAGAGCCTCGGTCGTGGCCGTGCGTGCTTACGAGAGAGCACTACGAGCGGCGGTGCTGTGTCGCTGAGAGACGTCTACCCCCCCCCAAAAAATTGAGATAGTGGGGAAGCGAAGGTGTGGGTGCGGTACGAGAGGAGATCGTAGGCTCTGAATACCAAGTGTTACGAGTGCAATTGAGTGAACGAATGAGAATTGCACTATCGAAGCAAGAGTACAATGAGCGAAGGCATGAGCGAAGAATATATAGCGAAACTACAGTGGTAACGGTAATGGACTGTGGTTGTCGCGCGACGGGCCTTGGACTGAGGTTGGGAAAAGTGTCGAAGCGGAGGCCCGGAGCGCGGGTTACCCGCCGAGCCGTGAGGTCGGGGTGCGACGTGCGAAGGTGGCGGACGGATTGTCGATGCGAGGATTGCGAGTGGTAACGGTGCTGACTGTGGTGCTACAGTGATGTATGCGTTGAGCAGGGACGCGAAGTAAGGAAAGAGATTTTTCCTTACACCTGTTCAGAATAATGAAACTGATGCAGAGTGTTGAGTCAGTCGCGGCTGGTTCTACACGTATAAGGTCCTTGCCCAAGGAGTGCGTAGCGTCAAAACTGTTGAGGAAAGTAGCCAAGCCTAAAAACGGTGCCATCGATATTACCTATTCAGGCCACGTTCTTCTCCCCCTTGGAACCCACACCTCGATTGGCGCCGCCGCGGTTCGGTGTAGACTCTCGCCACAAGCAAGCGAGGGGCGAGGCTCGCTTTCGATTGGCTATTGCATGGCACGAAAATAGAGTCAACCAGCCTTGCCCCGCTCACATATCGAACACGCGGTGCCGCTGCATTCACCAGTGCGAGCAAGCGCAACTTCTCCATCCATGCCGCAGTGGTGCGGCCTTGGTCATCCCCAGGGCCAAACCTTGCTGTCCATTGATTGGCTGGACTGAACGCCAGGCGAAGAGCTTCGATAAGTCAGTCAGCGAATCATCGTCATTCTTCGTCATCTCGTACACAGGAGGTGTCTTTTGGTGGGGGTAACAGCTTGGCAAGCATTTCGTTCGTACATGTGCAACCCAACTTCTTCCCCCATCCCACCCAATTCCCCTCTACCGTGAGGCCGACAGCTTGGGTTGACCAGCATAGGTAGCCCACTGATGAAAAACAGCTTCAATTCCTGAACACCCTTGGTATAGACGTTTCCTAGCATCACAACTAGGCGCCATTTCCACAGTCGGACCTTCCGAGACAAGTGCTATTTACCCGAGCTTCTATTTTCCGGAAAATGTTGTGACGTTGTTTTGGCTTTCCTGTTGGCAGCTTCGCCTGTTGATGGTGTCGAGCAGACATGGAATCTAGTAGCAAGGGAAAAGGGGATAGCAACGGAGAGCAATTAGGTTTTTGTAGAATATGCTTAGAGAGTAGTCCGTTACCAACGCGTCAAGAGACGAGCCTTTCAGCGATATTCAACTGCGGTTTATCGTCGTCTGACGACAGCCTGATTTCGCCATGTGCCTGCACTGGTATTTTTCTAACCCAAGCGTCCTGTTGTGAGCATCAGCGAAAGCCATGAGGTCGTTTGATTCTGAATAGCTTACGTAATAGGGACCGGATTTCCGCAAGGCGGTGAAGTCTGTTCATTGTGATCCCTGGTCGAGGTCCTGACTCGAGGTTGACGAGATGTTGATGCCGTGATCGTCGTAAAAGATTCAGGGATACGAAAATGATTCCTTGTTATGCTATTCACGTCCTCTAATAGTTGAAAGCGTATCGAAGCTGCTTAATCTCCAATGTTGCACGATTATCACCTCGTTGTGTTAACATACAACCGCTCATGCAGGCACTCAAGCGTATGTGCATCTTGCGTGTTTAAGAAGATGGCAATGGGCTGTGATGGCGTCTCGGCATCCTGGAACCAACTACACTCCGGCGCTTGTGTGAGTGGCCTTAACTCGGTTTTCTATTATGCTAGCTGAGCCATGCCGTTGCGTGTCTTTGTTGTGCGCTGTATAATTCTCGTTTTTCCGATACTCTTGTCATGTCCACTTGCAATTGTACAGATGTTCCGTCTGCACACAACGCTTCTCGGTAGCGCCTCCCCGTTTATCAATAGGTCTCAGACTGCTTCGCCTGATCGAGTTCTACTCGCGCGAACTCACTGGCTTCTTCGTATTCCTGGTAAGCCTCAGGTTTATGATGCTAACTTCTGGCTGAGCTTTTGCAAAAATAATTAAGAAGCTTTACATTGCGCCTGACACCCATTGTCATCGTGCAGGTTACCTGTTACGTCTTGTTGGTGTTTCACATGGAGTTCGCCACACTCATTTTCCAGCTCCACTCTCTACTTCACACCATTTCCAGGTTCGTTGATAAGCAGGATAAAATAAAGCAAGGCCAAAGAAACAGTTACTGATTACAATCTCGACCGAGCGGCATGATAAGATGACACTCGACTCTGCTGAAATGAAGCCGCTGCACAGATGCTATGAAATCCAAGCGGCCCTTCTGATAGCAATAACGAACGCGCGGTGATAACAATGCCATGTTATTTGTTCTCCCTATGCTACTACCATCAGAACACTCTGGCGTGAAGGCGCATCCGTTTCAGTACATCCTGGAATGCTTTTGGTTGCCTCTCCCTCTATGCCAATGGCAGCCTCCATCTTTTATCAATCAGTGGTACGATCTCCTAGTTGTCTTGGTTCTTCGTGTTACTATTCACTTGAGTTCCGCCTTTTTCACTAGCTTCTGTCTGCGTTAACCGAAATGAATGCAGGTGCTGTTGTACGACTACCATCCGTCAGTTGGAATAAGTGGCATTGTTATAAACAAGCCCATGCAGGTGCGTCCCATTCATTTAATTCGTTGCACCCTTCGTGATGCATTGGTTTTACCTAAGACTCCTAAATGTTGTGCAGGATGATGAAATAGGATCACACCTCTTGGACCTTCCTAAATCCGTCCAACGATCCTTAGCCAAGAACCAGCTCAACCTTGCGTGGGGAGGGCCAATCGGGCAGTCTGACTGGCTGTTGCTTGAACGCTGTCCATGCTGCGCCATGCCAGCGCGAGCAAGACGGATATGCTGCCGTTGCTCCTGTGCAAAGCTCAGTCATGCTCGCAGCCCTGATGGAGGCTGGTCGCGCCAAGTCCTGCCAGGCCTGATCATAGGCTCCGACCTACCCTCCATAAAGATGCTTCCCAGGGAACAGAAACCTGAAATTTCAGATCCGACGGTCAATGTTCGGTGCTTTCTAGGTCGGACGCACATTGAGCTGGAATCGAATTCCACGAATTACGTTTTAGTTGGCCGGGCAGGCTGGCAGCCTGGGCAGCTGGAAGCTGAAATTCGAGCAGGGTGGTGGTTGGTGAGGGCGGATGAAGCAGTTGCAGCAATGTCTCTGCCAGTGGAAGAGATGTGGAGAATGCTTTCTTTGGCTCGACCTCAAGATGAGAAGCCAGATGGTTCTAGTCCGTGGTCGGAGCAAAGTGGGAATGAGGATGATGATACTTGGAAGTTGCAGTGAGGGAATTTGATCCTCGTGCCTGCTTTCTGCATGTGACAGTTGTCCTGCATTGTGCCACTCAAGCTGTGGCATTGCATTGATCCAAATGGCTGAGGATCTGCTTCATTGTTTTGCTATGTTTGCTTTTTGTAGGGAGAAGTGCCTGTCAGTCTTGTGGCCCAAGCAATTTCTCTTTGCTTGGTGCTGCTCAATGTCAATAAAGAACTGTTTCAGTTGGCCACAGAACAGAGCACTGATGTCTCATAGATAAAGATACTCTTGACATGCATTCCTTCCATCATGGGTTATGCACTGCCCAAATACTGAATGTAACCCCACATTGGAGCCTCACTGGGTTGCCTGCTACTGTTGGCCCTGAATGCAATATGCAAACCGGGCTTTTAATTTGAGCATGTCTTCAAAATCAAATTAATTGAATATAACATTCTCAAGGATATCGTTGCTGGTAGGGAGGCGGTGGTTGTGGTGGAGGGGGTCCATGGCCCATCCCCTGGCCTCCATATTGCCCATGACCAAACTGCCCCATGAGACCCCCACCACCCCCATGAAAACCATCCCCTAAGCCACCAAGACCCATATCCCCCCCAGGCCCATACCCTGGTCTGCCCATACCCCCTTCCCCACCCATCCCCACGTCCATCCCATAACCCATCCCTCCACCCATCCCACCCAAGGGGCCTGGCCTACCCCCTCCCTCAAAACTGCCCTGCCCAGAATAACCCCCACCTGGCCCCCCACCTCCTCCCATGCCTGGATGTGCCAAGCCTCCAGGCCCGGCGCTTCCCGGGCCTGGCGGAATGTTTGGTGGGTGCCCATGGAGTGGTGGCATGGAGTGAGCATGAGGAGGGGGAGGCGCGTGGGGAGGGAGGGAAGGAGGAGGGCCGGAGGAGGAGAGGGAGTGTGAGGCATGAGGGTGGTGGAACTGCAGCTGCTGATGCTGCTGGTACTTCTGGCCCTGCTGCTGGTATGGCTGCTGGTATTGCTCCTGAAACTGCTGCTGCTGCTGGTAGGAGGGGCGTCTGTCGGAAGGAGGGAAGGGCTGGGTGCTGTGAGACTGGGAGTGCTGGTGCCGCCGCTGCTGCTGCTGCTGCTGCTGTGGGCGTGGCGGGTGGCGTGAACCAGACGAGGGAGGGGCAGAGGCAGGCCGTGGTGCTGAGGGGGCTGGCTCCTTAGCAGGAGGGGGTCCTGCTTTGTCAAAAAAACGGGGGGAAATGGCGGGGGGGCGAAACTCACACTCATGCACACTCGCACTAGCTCACAAGCTCACACTCACTTCCAAAAACAATCACACTCACTGACACTTACTCCCACTTAAGGGCGGGTCCAGCGCGTACGTTTACGGGTACTATACAGTTCATTCGTCGTGGTTTGAAACGATATCAAACGGTGCACAGCGGTTTTAAAATTGCACCGTTTTGAACTGTGATGCAGTACAGATTACCATACTGGATGAACTGTAATGTACGGAAAACGAACGCGCTGGACCCCCCCTAAAATCACACTCACTGACACCCACACACTCGATACCACTCACTTGCAATCACACCCACACTCACTCACACTCCTCACACTCACCAGCATAACCGGGAGTGGCGGTGGCAGCAGCAGCAGGGGAAGCAGTGTTGACTGATCCCATGGGGTCCTTCACAGCATCGCCAGGCCGGTTGCGGCTCCAGAATTTGGTGCTCTGGTCACGACTGCCGCTGCACAGCGTGTGCCCCAGCGGGTGCCATGCCAGCGACAGCACTGCATTCTCGTGTGCGTTTGTCACCTCTGCTGCCGGCCCGCTTGTGTTCGAACTGGGAGGTTGGAGGGGGCAAGGAAAGGGAGGGTAGGGGCTTTTGAGCCAGCTCATGTGAGCCCCGGCGGGGTGATTTTTGAGTTGAGGTGACTTTTGAGTCGACTCTGAAGTCACCTAGTTACAAAGGGAGGGTAGGGGCTTTTGAGCCAGCTCATGTGAGCCCCGGCGGGGTGATTTTTGAGTCGAGGTGACTTTTGAGTCGACTCTAAAGTCACTTAGTTACAAAGGGAGGGTAGGGGCTTTTGAGCCAGCTCATGTGTGCCCCGGCGGGGTGATTTTTGAGTCGAGGTGACTTTTGAGTCGACTCTAAAGTCACCTAGTTACAAAGGGAGGGTAGGGGCTTTTGAGCCAGCTCATGTGTGCCCCGGTGGGTCCCATGCCAGCCACAGCACCTCTTACTACTTCCCTCTCTTTTCAGATTAGTAGACTAGTGCTATAGATCGCTACTCTCAGTAGGCTTGCTGCCTTTCGAAACCTACGAGTTTCAACTCTGAGTGAGCTCATGTGTGCCCCGGCGGGTGCCATGCCAGCCACAGCACCTCGTTCTCATGCGCCCCTGTCATTTCTGCGTGCTCCTTAGTTCTCCCCTTGCACGCCCCCATGTGCTCACATCCTACAGTACTAGTGGCACCCCATGCCCCACCCATGCCCCACCATGCCATGCCCCACCCATGCGACACCCATGCCCCACCCATGCGACACCCATGCCCCACCCATGCGACACCCATGCCCCACCCATGCCCCACCCACGACCCACCCATGTCCCAACCAGTCCCCAACCAGTCCCCCACTCCCAGCTCACCCCACGAGCCAGAAGAGAATGCTGCCGTCAGAGCCGCCACTGGCCAGCAGGTCCTCGCGCACGGGATGCCATGCTATGGAAGCCACCTCCTTAGTGTGCCCCTTTAGTGCCTCTGTATGCTCACATCCTATTGTACTAACACCACCCCATGCTGCACCCATGCTCCCCACCGCACCCACCCCACGAGCCAGAAGAGGATGCTGCCATCGGAACCGCCACTGGCGAGCAGGTCCTCGTGCACGGGATGCCATGCTATGGATGAGACTTCCTTCGTATGCCCCTTGAACGTCTCCATTTCCTTGAGCGTGCGGATGTCGTACAGCTGGGGGGAAGGGCGGTTGGGTGCGGTGGGGTGGGGTGGGGTGAGGTTGACAACACATTGCAGTGCCCCTTGAACGTCTCCATTTCCTTGAGCGTGCGAATGTCGTACAGCTGGGGAAGGGCGGTTGGGTTCGGTGGGGTGGGGTGGGGTGGGGTGAGGTTGACAACACATTGCAGTGCCCCTTGAACGTCTCCATTTCCTTGAGCGTGCGAATGTCGTACAGCTGGGGAAGGGCGGTTGGGTTCGGTGGGGTGGGGTGGGGTGGGGTGAGGTTGACAACACATTGCAGTGCCCCTTGAACGTCTCCATTTCCTTGAGCGTGCGAATGTCGTACAGCTGGGGAAGGGCGGTGGGGGAAGAGGGAGGCAAGGGGGATGTGCCATCACGAGCTGATTGTTAAAGGACTTCAGAGTCGACTTTTTGGTTCCAATTTTTTGTGTCGACTTCTTGAGTCGACTTAAAAGGAGCACGCTCACCTTCACGAGCTGGTCATCGGAGGATGATGCAAGCCAGTTGCCGTTCTGGTTCCATGCCACTGACCGCACCGTGCGCTTGTGCCCGTACCTGGTAACGGGCGGGTGAGATGAGAGGTGGGTGAGAGGTGGGTGAGAGGTGGTGAGAGGTGGTGAGAGGTGGTGAGAGATGGGTGAGGGGTGGGGTGGTGGTGGGTGGTCGGTGATGATGCGAGCCAGTTGCCGTTCTAGTTCCATGCCACTAACCGCATGGTGCGCTTGTGCCCGTACCTGGTGAGGGAGGGTGGTGGGTGGGAGTTGGTGCATGGTAAGTGGAGAGTGGAGAGGGTGGTGAGGTGATTGAGAGGTGGTGTGTGGTAAGTGGAGAGTGGAGAGGGTGGTGAGGTCATTAAGAGGTGGTGCATGGTAAGTGGAGAGTGGAGAGGGCGGTGAGGTGATTGAGAGGTGGCGCGTGGCAAGTGGAGAGTGGAGAGGGCTGTGAGGTCGTTGAGAGGTGGTGCGTGGTGGGTGGTGGATGCTGCGAGATGAGCAATGCGCATTCTGTATGGTGTATAGTGCATGGTGCATGGTGCATGGGGCATGGGCGCATGGGGCATGGCGCATGGGGCATGGGCGCATGGGGCATGGCGCATGGGGCATGGCGCATGGTGCACGGTGGAGGGAGCGTAGCACAATCACAGCGCCAGACTCACAGGGTGCACACCTCGCGTCCCGTGCGCGCATCCCAGAGCTTCGAGTGCGTGTCCTTGCCGCCTGACAGGGGGGCAGCATGGGGGGGAGCGGAGAGCAGCTGTCAAGACCAGGAAGAATGGCAGAAGGAGGGAACTGATCAGCAAACGGATTGGATGGGGAGAGAATTGCATGCGAAGATGAGGGCATGTTGAAGGAGAAATGCCACGTGATTGAAGAAGGGTTTTGAGATGCCACGTGATTGAAGAAGGGTTTTGATCTCAAAACCCTTCTTCAATCACGCGGATTGGATGGGGAGAGAATTGCATGTGAAGATGAGGGCATGTTGAGGAAGAAATGGAGAAGTGCCTAAGATGACAAGGGAGTTGGAGGGGTGGGATGGGATGGCAGTAAGCAGACAGAAGTGATCTTTGAGTCGACTCAAAAGTCACCTGAGTTGGAGGGGTGGGGTGGGATGGCAGGCAGTAAGCAGACAGAACGTTCCACCACTAGCAGTCACGCTTTGATAGCAGCAGGCAGGGTGGAGACCGGTGGGGGAGGGCAAGGATGTGAACGCACCCGAGACGATGAGGGAGTTGAAGGCGGCTGACTTTTGAGTCAACTCACAAGTTGGTAGGTAGGGAGGGGAGGGATGTGGACGTACCCGAGACGATGAGGGAGTGGAAGGAAGGGGTGCCAGTCGACGCACAGCACGTTCCAGCGGTGGCCTTCTGTGTGCAATGCACTATGTGTGCAATGCACCATGTGTGCGTGGATAAGGAAGGCAGGCAGAGCAGCCTTACCGGAGAGGCACGGAGCAGGCGTACCTGAGACGATGAGGGAGTTCAAGGGGTGCCAGTCCACACACAGCACGTTCCAGCGGTGGCCTGCGAGGGTGACCTCGTCCTGGCAGCGCGCAAAGTCCCACACCTTGACCGCCGTGTCGTCAGAGCATGAGCAGAACTTGAGATCGGAGCTTGAAAAGCTGGATCAGGTGGGGTGGGTGGCAGGAAGGGAGGCAAAGAGGGGGACAGGTGGGTGAAAGAGTGGCAGACATGGGTGGGTGAAGTCCCACACCTTCACCGCCGTGTCGTCAGAGCATGAGCAGAACTTGAGGTCTGAGCTTGAAAAGCTGGGGTAGGTGAGGTGGCAGGGAAGAGAGTAGAGAGCGAGGGGGCAGAGATAAGCTGACTAACTAGGACAACCAAAAAAGACATTCAGGACACAGCAGTGGCACTTGACAGAAACGACAATACCTGACTGGCTTTCTGAAAGGAGAGAAGAAAGTACCAGACGCCCTGCACAGACTCCTTGTGCGCGGCGCGGTGGCAGGCATTCCGCTTCACCATGCGGAGATTGGTTTTTGAGGCGCCTCAAAACTTTTGAGAATTCTCAAAAGTGACTCCGGAGATTGGTTTTTGAGGCGCCTCAAAACTTGTGCGCGGCGCGGTGGCGGGCATTCTCCTTTCATCATGCGCAGATTGGTCCGATCGAAATACCTGGAGCTGTAAAAGGAAGGCAAGAAAGTACCAGACGCCAGACGCCCTATAAGGGAAGAACGCACATACCTGACGCCCTGCACGGACTCCTTGTGGGCCATGGCATTCTCCTTCATCATGCGCAGATTCGTCTGGAAGTACCTGCCAGTCAACGGGGTCAATGGGGTCAATGGGGTCAATGGGATCAACGGGGTCAAATGGAGTCAATGCAGTCAATGCAGTCAATGGGGTAAGCAGGAAGCAGTTGAAGCTTAATCAAAAGCACTTGAAAATCAATACAAGGGGTCTGAAAACTCCAAAACAGACAGAAGCTTCACGTCACGGTGGTTCGCCTATCGAGACAAGTCTCACTTGATGCATCCTGAGTCGTCCCCTGAAACCAGCCAGTTGCCGTTGTGACTCCACACCATGCTCCTCACGGCCACCTGGTGGGCCTGCACGGAACAGAGTAAGGAGAACGTGCTTGTGAGACGTCTCACAAGGAGGACGTGTCAGCGCTCCACAGCTGGTTTTTGAGAATTCTCAAACACCATGCTCCTCACCGCCACCTGGTGGGCCTGCACAGAACACAAAAGTAAGGAGCACGTGTCGTGACAGCACTCAGAGAATGCACCTCTGTTACCATAACGCACCTCTGTTACCATAACGCACCTCTGTTACCATAACGCACCTCTGTTACCATAACGCACCTCTGTTACCATAACGCACCTCTGTTACCATAACGCACCTCTGTTACCATAACGCACCTCTGTTACCATAACGCACCTCTGTTACCATAACACACCTCTGTTACCATAACGCACCTCTGTCACTATAACACACCTCTGTTACCATAACGCACCTCTGTCACCATAACGCACCTCTGTCACCATAACGCACCTCTGTTACCATAACGCACCTCTGTCACCATAACGCACCTCAGTTACCATAACGCACCTCTGTCACCATAACGCACCTCTGTCACCATAACGCACCTCTGTCACCATAACGCACCTCTGTTACCATAACGCACCTCTGTCACCATAACGCACCTCTGTTACCATAACGCACCTCTGTCACCATAACGCACCTCTGTCACCATAACGCACCTCTGTCACCATAACGCACCTCTGTCACCATAACGCACCTCTGTCACCATAACGCACCTCTGTCACCATAACGCACCTCTGGCAGAGAACGCGCCGCAAGCCATTGTAACAAGGTAGCCGGCTTCTGAGTCGACTCAAACCTCACCTCACCTGAATACCATGGCTTACGAAACATTTTCTTCCCCCCCCACCTGCATGAGCATCTCAAAGTTGAAAGACAGCCCGTTCCACAGCGTGAACTCGCAGCAGCACCCCAACCCCCCAGCAGCAACCTCAAGAACAGCACCCCCATCACTACCCTTCCCCTCCACCCTCTCCCCCCCGGGCCCCCACCTGCATGAGCATCTCGAAGTTGAAGGACAGCCCGTTCCACAGCGTCAACTCGCCGCAGCGCCCCCAAGAGCAACATCAAGAGCCCCACCCACCCACACGGCACCCCTTCAACCCCCACCCCCCCCACCCCTCCCCCCACACGGACCCACCTGCATGAGCATTTCGAAGTTGAAGGACAGCCCGTTCCACAGCGTGAACTCGCCGCTTTGTGACCCTGTCAGCAGCCGCCGCCCCGTGGGCGTCCACTGGCGAGGAGTTGGGGGGTTGGGGCGGGATGGGGTGGGGTGGGGTGGGGTGAGGTGAGGTGAGGTGGGGAGAGATGGGGCGGGGTGGGGTGAGGTAAGCAACGCGGAGAGGGGCGCGGGGAGAGAGGAAGGAAGACGAGTTGGGGTGTGTGGAGTGGAGTGGAGGAGGAGAGGGCGAGAGCAGGGGGAGGGGTTGGGCTGGGGGAAGAGCCATGTTGGAAGGGCATGAGGAGTTTTTGAGGCGCCTCAAATGTTGGAAGGGCATGAGGAGTTTTTGAGGAGATTGATAGATGTGCTGTGACGTGATGTCAGCGGCAGGGCAACAGTATGCAGCAGCCTACCATACCACCACCCCACCCCAACCCACCGCATCCCACCGCACTCCATCCCATCCCATTCCATGCCATGCCTTATCACCACACTGCACCCCTTCGTACCACGACTTGGTTGATGGGGCAGCGGATCTTGTTGGTGGAGGCGTGCACAAAGCGAGATGCGATGCTGGCTGCTGGGTGGTCCTCGTATGCCATGCACGGCAGCAGCTGCATGGGGGGGAGGGGTAAGGGAAGGGGCAGCGGAACGGAAGGTGGGGCAGGGGAGGAAGTGAGAGGTAGTACAAGCAGGCTCAAGAGACGCGATGCTGGCTGCTGGGCGGTCCTCGTATGCCATGCACGGCAGCAGGTGCATGGTTGGGAAGGAGGACATTGGGGAGGGGGAAGGACTGAGGAGGTGGGGGAGGGAAGAAGCGGGAGTGGTGTGCGGCGAATACCAGAAGAATGAAACAGGAGTGGTGTGCGGCGAATACCAGAAGAATGAAACAGGAGTGGTGTGCGGCGAATACCAGAAGAATGAAACAGGAGTGGTGTGCGGCGAATACCAGAAGAATGAAACAGGAGTGGTGTGCGGCGAATACCAGAAGAATGAAACAGGAGTGGTGTGCGGCGAATACCAGAAGAATGAAACAGGAGTGGTGTGCGGCGAATACCAGAAGAATGAAACAGGAGTGGTGTGCGGCGAATACCAGAAGAATGAAACAGGAGTGGTGTGCGGCGAATACCAGAAGAATGAAACAGGAGTGGTGTGCGGCGAATACCAGAAGAATGAAACAGGAGTGGTGTGCGGCGAATACCAGAAGAATGAAACAGGAGTGGTGTGCGGCGAATACCAGAAGAATGAAACAGGAGTGGTGTGCGGCGAATACCAGAAGAATGAAACAGGAGTGGTGTGCGGCGAATACCAGAAGAATGAAACAGGAGTGGTGTGCGGCGAATACCAGAAGAATGAAACAGGAGTGGTGTGCGGGCGAAGCCCACACTGACCAAGGCAGAAGCAGTGGGCAGAGGCCCAGAGGGTCAGAGTCGTCACGTGCGTCTCAGCTGTGACAGTTGAGGCAAATCAAACCAGCTCGAGCGGTTGGAGTCGACTCAGAGCAGAGCACACATTGAGGGACGAGGAGGCGGTGGGCAGGAGGTCCAAGTAGTCGCGGGCGTTTTGGCGGCGACAGTTGAGGCAAATACAGCCAGCCTTAAGCAGTTGGAGAGTCGAGTTAAAGCCCACCTTGAGTGAGGCGGAGGAGGTGGGCAGGAGGTCAGAGGCGTCACTTAAAGCCCACCTTGAGGGAAGCGGAGGAGGCGGGCAGGAGGTCAGAGGCGTCGCGCGCGTCCCACTGGCGCGCGCGCTCGTGCAGGTAGAGCGCCACCGTGGCGCTGTAGTCCACTGTTCGCCGCTGCATGCCCCGCCTCTGCATCCTGCGCGCTGGTGGTGGGTTGAGGGTGGTTGAGGGTTGTTGAGAGCGGTTGGGAAGGTTTGAGGGGGGACAGCTTGCCACGGTTTGGTGGCATGGGCGTGCAGGTAGAGCGCCACCGTGGCGCTGTAGTCCACCGTGCGCCGCTGCATGCCTCTGCGCTGCATCCTGCGCGCTGCACAGAGCGGCAGGGGGGAGGATAAAGGCATTGCAAGCATAAGGGCGTGCAGGCAGGTAGAGCGCCACTGTGGCGTGGCACTGCAGTCCACTGTGCGTTGCTGCATTCTGCGCGCTGCAGGGAGGAAGGGACGGAAGCAAGGGTTCGGGGGAACGGGGAGGAGGCAGAGGTGAATTGGGAGAAGTATCAGCGTACTTACCATCAAAGAACCCGCCTCTCCCACCGAAATCTCCGCCCCGTCCGCCACCATACTCCCCCCTTCCGCCATACTCCCCCCTTCCCCCATACTCCCCGCGCCCCCCAAACCCTGCGCCAGGATGAAACCCTCCTTCAAACCCCCCTCCGCGCCCAAACCCCTGCCCGGGGCCCCCATGCCCCGGCCCCCCTCGCCCCCCCGGTCCCCCCGGTCCGCCTGGGCCGGGGATACCGCGTCCGGGACCATGCCCCATCCCCGGTCCCCCGGGTCCTGGTCCGCCCATCCCCGCGCCCCCCGGTCCCGGTGGCCCCATCCCCGGTCCAGGCCCGGGACCCGGTCCGCCCATTCCTGGTCCGCCGGGCCCCGGTCCCCCCATCCCCATTCCCGCTCCGCGCCCCGGGCCTTGCGCGTGGCCGTATGCGAACGGCGGAGGAGGCTGCGCCTGCTGCGGCGGACCCAGCGGCCCTGGCGGCTGATTCTGCATTTGCGCTTCAGAACAAGGTTGTGTGCGGTGCGATCGGATGCGATGCGATGGCGAGGTTGCAGAAAGATTGAGTGCGACAAGGTGAATTTAAATCACTGCGAGATTGGGGTGTGGCGTTTGGTAGAGCAACTTTCATCCGGAATCGACATTAACTACCGGCCCACGCAGCAACACCGCTGATGGCAAGGCTACTTCTCTCGGAATAACCCCGTCGCACTGCCTGCCATGGATGGGAGCAGCAATGGCCGCTTGGGAAATCGTAAAAAACGTGCGGGTTTCCGGATTGAGCGCGGTGTGCTGGTTGGGAGTGTAGGGAACTTAGGCGAAGAAATATAGTACAAATAGATCGAGTTACCACACCACCCCAGCTTGGTCTGATTCGCCTGACTGGTTTTCAACGTGGACTCCGTTCGGCATTGCGAAAGGCTTCGCGTACAGCTCGTTTCGATTCGCCTGGGGAATCTTTTGAAACAAAGTTGACACGTTTCGCCTCGGCGTAACAATTTCTGGTTTCGCAGGAAATTCGAATAATGCAAGTGCAGCTTTTTCTGCGAGAGATATCCTTGTAGCAGTAGTAAAACAGCAGAAAATCTTGAATCCTAGCGCTCGTAGACGGGACGAACGATGGAGGTTCTAGAGAGGGAGGGCCACAGCGGTCCCCCGTTAGTAGACCATCTGCCGATTCCCGAAACGGAGGAGCTGCTGCTGCACCCGCCTCCCGACTTCCACGCGTCGCACGACGGCGCTTTCTCCCCTTATTCAGTGCGCTCTCCGCGCTCTCCGCAGCTACAGCCGCACTCTTCCCCCCCCGCCAGGCGCGCGCGGGGATCGCGCGGTCAGTATAGCGAGATTAGCGAGGAGGATTATAGCGAGGATGAGGACAACGATGGGGATAGCCTTTTGGATCCGTCAGGGAAGCGAGGGAAGCGACGTCGACCGTTCGATTTGGATTTAGATCGACCGCTGGGGCCTAGTTCGCTCCCTTACCCCTTTTCCCTCCTCTCCTCGTATTCGTCTTCGTCGCTCGCGTCGCTCTGCTCCGATGCGATTTGGCTCAGATGGCCTGTAATCGCAGCCGTTGCAGTAATCATCCTCGTTATAATCTTCCTCACTTCCCCTGCAGCAGTGTCCCCCACCACAACTACACCCCCATCGGACGGCTCAGATTCTTTTTATCCGTCTGATCTGGACGGCACAGGAACCGGCTCATCGCGAGAACCTAGAGGTTACCATCCGTTACCAGTCGACTCGTTTAAAGGCGTAGACGCGTCCACTCTAGATCCGTCTACGTTACCGTCAGGCGGACGGGGAGCGGGTGGAGGTGATTGGGGAACCGGCGCTGGCGGAAACTGGGGTGGCGGAAAACCGGGGGAAGACCCGCAAGAGGGGCTGTATCCGGACGCTAAGCCTGCGCGGGGAGGGGGAAGATGGGGGAAAGCGGGCGCGGGGGCAGGCGCGGGCGGCGGGGGACATTTGGGTGAAGAGGCGGCGGAAGTGGAGGATTATAGGGACTCCGCGGGGGTGGGGCGGGAGGGGGAGGTGGTGGGGGAGGATGCCAAGAAGAAGAGGAGCCGACTGGATGACGAGGTGGTGACGTGGCGAGGCGCGCCGTGGAGATTCGACGTTGGTGATTGGCTGAGCAGCTGCAATGGGGAGTCGGGGGTGATCAAGACCGTGGAGGTGGGTGCGGGGGGGAATAAGGAGGGAGGTGGGACTGGGGGAAGGGGAGGGTGCGGGAGGAGGGCTTCGAGGGGAGGGAAGCAAGGGGAAGAATGGGATTGGGTGAAGGTGCTCGAGGTTGGTTGTATAACCGCCAATGGTAAACGCCTTTCCATGTGTACATGACATGAAATGCATGGTTACCTCACCCCACGTGCGTTCATGCATCCGTCTACGTTTGCATGCATGCATGATGCATGGAGTACATTGGGTGCATGCGTGCTTGGGACGCATGGGATGCATGGGGTGCATGGCATGGCATGGCATGCAGGAGGTGTACGGCAACAAGTGCATGCAGGACTGCAATGGGGTGGGCACGTGTCACTACGACACTGGCCGCTGCCGCTGCCGCATTGGATACACAGGTGGGAGTTATTGTTGTTGTCAACAGTATAGTACTAGTGTTATTACTAGAAGTAATAGTATTAATAATAGTAATAATGATATTATTATACTGTTGCGAAGCTGCTTCTGTTTTCTCCTGTCACCGCGGTCTGACTTCCCAATAGCCTGCCTGCGTGGCAAGAATGGACTGTTCCCACATGGTTGCACTCTTTCTTGAGACGCCGCGAAATAGAGACTCATCTCTTGCATCACCCACCCGTGCACCGCCCACCCGCCCAACTGACAGGGGCGGACTGTTCTCACATGGACGCGCATCCCTGCTCCTCCCCACCCACGTCTTCTGCGGGAGTGGTGGGCGGGAGTGCGTGGGCGTGTGCGGGCGAGTGCGACCTGCACTCGGGCTTGTGCTTCTGTGGCGCTGCCTCGCTCTTCCCCCTCCGCCCCGTCCCTGACCCCTGCGGCTTTGCCCATGACTTGTGAGTGGACGGGGGGAGTGGTGGGCGGGAGTGCGTGGGCGTGTGCGGGGGAGTGCGACCTGCACTCAGGCCTTTGCTTCTGCGGTGCTGCCTCCCTCTTCCCCCTCCGTCCCGTCCCCGACCCCTGCGGCTTTGCGCATGACTTGTGAGCCACTTGCTGTTGTGCCTTGCTTGGCTAATGCAATCCACACTGTGAGTGCATCACCTGTGAGCAGAACACCACACCGTGGCCCCTCGACGTCCTAATACCCCTCTCTGTCATGCACTTCCCCAGCTGGTGCAACACGCGTATTCACAGCCCCACTTCCACTCTCCCTTCAATTTCCTTCACCCCTCCGAGCCTCTTTCCCCTTCTCTCCCTTCTTACTCCCCTTCAGGACAGCAGCGGTGGACAGAACGAGAAAGGACACGGAGGCCCTGTATGCCAACACCACGCACTACCCCGGCTGCAGCTGGTGCAACACACGTGTTCCCCCTCCCTCCATCTCCTCTCCTCCCCTCTCCCCCCCTCTTCCCTTCCTCAGAGCAGCAGCGGTGGACAGAACGCGAAAGGACACGGAGGCCCTGTACGCCAACACCACGCACTACCCCGGCTGGTGCAACACCCGTCCTGAAGCAGTGGGGGTGGGCATGGGCGGCAGCATGGCGATGGGCGGGGCGGAGCCGCGGGCGCGGTGCACGTGTGACTATGACGGGGCGGTGGGGGCATTCTGTCACGTGCCTGTGGCGGCCTTCTGTGTCAACCAGTGCTCGGGGCACGGCACGTGCATACGAGGCCACTGCCAGGTGCGTGCATACGAGGCCACTGCCAGGTGCGTGCATACGAGGCCACTGCCAGGTGCGTGCATACGAGGCCACTGCCAGGTGCGTGAGGCCACTGCCAGGTGCGTGGGGTTGGTGCCATGCACTGCAATGCAATGCAATGCAATGCAATGCCGTGTAGTGTTATATCAATCGCCAGTTGACCTGAAAACCGCTACCTTCTGCATCCCCGTCCTCCAACCCCCTTTTCCCTTCCCTTCCCTTCCCTTCCCTTCTCGCTCTTCACCTCTCCCTTTCACCCCTCCCCCCATGCACACAGTGCAACGAGGGCTGGTTCAGCGTTGATTGCAGCGTGCCCTCCCAAGCCACATTCGCCGACCCTCAGCTCCCGGCCTGGCTGCAGCCCTTCGACCAGGCCAAGAGGTTCGGCAGCGGCTCCGGCTCCCGGACCTCCACCGAGCCTGGCCTGGCTGCACAACCTCAAGCAAGAAAGGGAGGAGGGGGTTTGGGCGGGGGAGGGAAGAATCATGGTCCAACGGAGGAGGAAGAGGAGGCGGCCTTAGAGGCAGAGATGGGAGGGGAGGAGGGAGAAGAGGAGGGTGGGGAGGAGGAAGGAGGGGGTGGAAGAGCATATGGAGGGAAGGGGGCAAGGGGAGGGGAGAGAGGGGGAGAGGGAGATGACGAGCTGGGTTGGAGGAGGCGCAGGAGGAGGAGGAGACTTCTTGGGCTAGACGAAGGAGGAAATTCCCTGGGGTGGCAAACGGATAGGCAAGGTGCCTTGGGTGGTGGTGGCACGGGCGATTTTGTGGAGTGGGATGTGCCTGTTGCTGACCGTGGCCCGCATGACTCTCATGAGCGCCGATGGCTTAGGGGGAGACAGGACGAGGAGGACGGGGAGGGAGAGGGGGAGACAGAAAAAGATGCGGAGGGAGGGGGATATGGTGGTGAGGGTGCTGCTGATGGTGGGAGAAACGCTGCTGGTGATCGGGCAGGTGCAGGGGGGGCAGGGGGGGCAGCAGGGGGAGCAGTTGGAGCAGGGGGGCGGAACGAGGTGGTGAAGCGGCGGCCGTTGATCTACATCTACGATCTACCGCCGCAGTTCAACAGCAACTTGCTGCAGGGCCGGCGCGGCAAGAAGGAGTGCGTGCCTCGGCTGTATGATCGCCTCAACCGCACCGCCTTCCTGCCCGACCATATCCACGGCATGGAGGTACGTAGGGTCATTACACCCATGGCATGGCGGTTAGTAGGGTCATTACACCCATGGGCCATGGTTTTGGGGTTAGTAAGGTGATTACACCCCTGGCATGGAAGAGCTGCCATGGAAGTAAGCTATTTCATGAGTCAGGTCCCTTTTGTCTTTGCCTTGCAACTAAAAGCACCTCACATCCACCGTCTTTGTTTTGAGTCACCATCTATCCCTGGATCCGATCCCATCCCGTAAGTCCCATGCTCCTTCCTTGATTCCCTTCCTCCCTCCCCCAGATCGCCCTGCACGAGGCGTTGCTGGCAAGCAAGCACCGCACGACCAACGCGGAGGAGGCGGATTTCTTCTTTGTGCCCGTCTACGCCTCCTGCTTCTGGCTGCGCCTCACCAACGGGGGAGATGCTTCCGGCATCCAGCTCCTGGTAGGGCTCTCATCACACACTTTGAGACGTCTCAACCCTCGATTTCTTCTTTGTGCCCGTCTACGCCTCCTGCTTCTGCCTGCGCCTCACCAACGCCGGGGATGCTTCCGGCATCCAGCTCCTGGTATGGCACATTGTGAACCTTCACCGTACCTGTAATGAATGATGAAGGTTCACTCTGCACGAACCAAAACTAGTTGGCGCAAGTCGTGTATCTGTTATGAAGAATCGCTCTAAACGCTAAAGCAGTCACGCCACCAGGCCTCTTTCTCTACCTGAACCATGGGGTTCGTCTCGTTGTCCTAAAGCACACGCTCCTTCTGAGTTGATAGAAAAGGCCTCTGCAGCCCACCTGTTCCCCTCTGACAAGATGCTTCCGTTCCGGCATCGGGCTCCTGGTTGGGCTTTCTCACACAAGCCCTTTGAGACGAGGCTAGACACGTATCGTACCATGACGAATCCTCTTTGTGGTGTGGCTCAGTACGCCTCACATGACCTCAGCTCACCATTCACACACTTCCCTCTCCGCACATCTGCCCCCACCCTTCCCTCCTCTGCACTGCAACCCTTACCAGCCGCACGTGCAGGGCAGCTGGGCGTGGCATGAGGTAGAGATGTACACTGCATTGCACCGCCACATCGTGCATGCCTACCCCCACACACACCCACTGGAACCATAACACGAAGCCACCGTCTTCTCACGTCTTCCCCACACCCTCTCCTCTCTCCCCACACCCTCTCCTCTCTCCCCCTGCCAGCCGCACGTGCAGGGCAGCTGGGCGTGGCACGTGGCAGAGATGTACTCGGCAGTGCACCGCCACATCGTGCATGCCTACCCCCACTGGAACAGAAGTCGCGGCCGCGACCACCTCTGGGTACGCCGCTCTGCCCTGCCTGCTGCTCCCTTGCAAGCAAGAGCTCATGGGCATGGTAACTGTCAGATGCCTTGTGCTGTGCATTTCATGCTGTTTATGCCAATGCTCAACCCTCCCCCCAATCCAGTGGCGAATTGCATCGATATTGTTGTATCCGCCCTTTTGCCCCTCTTCCTCTCTCCCCCCCTTCTCCCCTCCAGCCCATGGGCACAGATGAAGGGGCTTGTTTGGCCCCTCAAGCCATCTGGCACGGCAGCATGCTCACGAGCTGGGGCAACAGCATGGCAGCTCACTCCCACTCAGTCAAGGCGGCACCGCAGCAGCGGTGGGACGACATACCCCTGACGCTGAGGGGCGGCCACCTGTGCTACTCCGCTGCCAAGGATATTGTGCTGCCAGCCTGGCTGCCGCCCAATGTGAAGCACCTGCATGAGCAGTACTGGCTCAGGTTGGCCTCTGAACCTGTGCGCAGCAGATGCTGCTTTTTCTTCGGAATTCTCCCGTTCCAACCCATGTTGCGACATTGTCAACCCCACGTCTATTACGCTCTTCCTCTCGATCTGATTCTCTCCACTCGCTCCCCTTTTTTTGCGAAGAGCAGGTCATTTGAGGAGAGGGAGCACCTCTTCTATTTCGCTGGTGACTTAGGATCTGAGTACAAGGGGGGCTCTCCTGATACCAGGTATAACCACTGCATGCACATGCAATCAACTGAGCCATTGAATCCGTCAAGATTAAATATCAAATGGCCAAGACCGGAGCACAGAAGTGTCCTTTCACTTGCTTCTTTTTCTGGACCTAACTCTTTTTTTTTTTTTTCTCGAATTTCTTGCCTTCTTTTCCTGCCTGCCGAGTGTGCAGGTTCAGCTTCGGCATTCGGCAGGCCGTGGCTCGAGAATTCGCCTCGGTGCCAAATAACAAGGGGCAGCTGGGGTCGCAGCAGGAGGAGGGGGTGATTGTGACGAATGAGAGGGGCAAGGGGCACAGCGCTCAGCTGGGCAACGCCCGGTTCTGCGGAGTCTTCCCCAGCAATGGCTTCAATGCTGACATGGAAGAGGCGATGAAGCATGGCTGCATCCCTGTCATCATTCAGGTGCATCCCAGTCATCATTCAGGTGCATCCCTGTCATCATTCAGGTGCATCCCTGTCATCATTCAGGTGCATCCCAGTCATCATTCAGGTGCATCCCTGTCATCATTCAGGTGCATCCCTGTCATCATTCAGGTGCATCCCTGTCATCATTCAGGTGCATCCCTGTCATCATTCAGGTGCATCCCTGTCATTCAGGTGCATCCAGTCATCATTCAGGTGCATCCCAGTCATCAGGTGTATCCCTGTCATCATTCAGGTGCATCCCAGTCATCATTCAGGTGCATCCCTGTCATCATTCAGGTGCATCCCTGTCATCATTCAGGTGCATCCCAGTCATCATTCAGGTGCATCCCAGTCATCATTCAGGTGCATCCCAGTCATCATTCAGGTGCATCCCAGTCATCATTCAGGTGCATCCCTGTCATCATCCCTCCTCTACCCCCTTACCCTCTTTCTGCCCTTTCTTTATTGATCAGGTGCCGCCCGTCTCCCTTTGAATAAAGCTATTCTTTCAGTGACTCCTGTGATTGTGCGTATGCCTATTGAATGTGTGTTCATGAGTGGGGATGGTGATTGGCGTTCATGGGTTGGGGGAATGGTGACTGGTGCGCGTGCATGCATGCTGCGTGTGTACAACAGGACGGCATCCACCTGCCATTTGAGAACGCCTTGGAATATGCTTCATTCTCAGTGCGCATAGAGGAAAGGGACATTCCCAACATGCTCACAAAGCTCAAGGTGCCGCCGATTGTCCGTTTGGACCATCCCATTCCCAGTTGGTTGGCTCTTGCCTTGTATCCCTCCTCCCCTCTCCCTCTCTCCCCTCATTACCCATACCCCTGCCTTTTTTTCCAAATTGTGAATGTGTATGACAGTGTTCTGCAATCATGCTGTCAGCGGGTCTTAGTCTTCTCCTTTATGATCATGTGCCCCATGCTTGTGCCAACAGGCTATCACTGCGGAGCATGGGAGTGCGCTGCAAGGTACAGTGCAGAAGGTGTGGCAGCGGTTGTCGTACCACTCGGTGATCGCACAGGAGGCCAAGAGGCAGCAGGACGAGTATGGACACAACGAGGCATGGGCTTTTGGCATCAGCTTGCTGAAAGACGACGACGCCATTGATACACTCATTGAGGTGTGTATTGCACCTTAGACCGAAGCTGTGCCTGTGTTTTGTGTCGTCTTGTGTCTGAGTTCATACTGGTACATGTAAGTGGTGTTTTTTCCTGGCTGTGCATGCTTGCAGGTGCTGCACTACAAGCTCCACAATGACCGATGGCGTAGAGTCTTCAATTACAAGCAGTCCCGGGATGAGTTGGAAAAGTATTTTGGTGTACCCAAGTCATGTCTTGTAGTGTGATGTACAAAGAAGCCGCCGGCCACTCTGATTTGGTTGTTGAATCATGTTGCTCAAGTTGTAGTTAAGCATCAACAAATAGCCTGAGTGGTGTTGATGCCCATTCAGTAACCACGTAAATCATACAAAATTGTCAGGTTGATTGTACCTGCAAATTGCTGTGAAAAAAAGTGTTCGAAGCCACACCTTATGTACGGCACTACAGTAGGTTTCTGCGTACAGTGTAGACGACACACCCTATGTCATCCCACCCACATCAGAGGCTAGGTGTCCTTCAGCCGACTTCAAGAGGGTACCAAGGGAGACATTGAAGTTAGCTCAAATCCCAAGGCTTCGCGATTCGGCATGGATCATCCTTCACCCACGAAATGGGCCTTTCGAATGAAGGTCCAGTGGCATTCAAATTCACCTTTCGAATCATGGCATGCAATTGTACATCCTTTTTTTCATAGTCTTCTCGGGTCACGCGACAGCTTCAGGTTTATCCTACTGGAGACATCATGGCGAACGCGGCTCCGCTTAATCCGTCCGCCGCGGCAATGGCAGCAGCACAGGCTATAGTAGCACTGCGAAAGGTCTCCAAAGCGGCCGCTAACGCCAACCTGAAAGTCCCGGAGAATGCAGCAACTGATGAAGCTCGTGCCTGCGAGGTTGAGCTTAGCCACTTCCGTAAGTGGATAGACGAACGTGGATGAAACTCATTCTTTGGCAAAACAAATCCTAACGCAACCTCACGCATTGTTTCAGGTGGCATGGACGACCGTGAGCTTAATCTCACGCTACACGTCACAAGCCTGACCCGTGCGATTACACGTGAACAGCTTCTTCAATTATTCTCCTTCTGCGGAACGGTTACAAGATGTGACTATCTCAACAACGACAGGTCCGTTGCTCATATTCGTTATTCGACCCCGGAAGAAGCGAAGGTCGCCTTGGACATGAACAACATGGAGATTGCAGATGTGAAGTTGAAGGTTGAGCTGGCGAAAACCGCTCAAGAAAGGATCAAGACAGCTTTGACAGCCTCTGCCAACGCAATTTCCAATTTCCTGCCCGGACATGAAGGGAGGGCGACCGCCGCGTTGCAAGAGATTGTTGCAAAGCCGATGTTACAGTTCCAGGAAGCGCTTGCTATGCAACAGAATGCCTCTCGAAAGTCTGCGGGTGCATGTCCCGCCTCAGCGGCAGCTGTTTTGGCGATGCAGAGAGCTAAGGAGATAAGCAAGGTCCTGACATCCAAGGCCTCACTGCACGACCCGTTGCAAAAAAGCAGGTCAGTCCTGGTTGCGTAGAACCCATTTAGGTTGATAAAAGTACGCATAGCTAATTGGTCATCGTTGTCAATGTTGCAGGTATGAGAACGTCAACACAGATGACAGGAAGAAGCCTGACTCTCATCCAAGACTCGGGCTCTCATTCAGGGATCGTTCTGGTCGTTCTGATTTTGGCACAGCACAAGGCAGAAGGAAAGGCTCTGGCCGCTCTGAGAATTTCTTGGTGCAGGACACAAGGAAAGCCTCCTCATACATTGGTTCAAAACGCAGACAGGAGTGGGCAGACAACTATGATTGTAAACACGAAGACAAGAGAAGAACATTCGTTCAGGTCAATCCAAGATCTCCGAAGACTAGCCAAGACAGATGGCAAATGGCACAGGGAAGGGCTCTCCAAACACGTGGCTTTGGTGCAGAAGAATAGCCCCAATGCATCTACCGTATCCCGATGCCATTCACAGAAATTCTGAAAGTAAGTATGAGCAATCTAGTTAATGTGCACGTGTACATGAAGTTATAATGGATGAAGCAAACAGATAAGATTATGCGTGGATGCCTTGAACAATGTGGCTTAAATAAGGCCATGGCGAATCTCAGCAACCACAACGTGCAGCTCTGGAAACAGGGCTAGAATGACCACCTCCATTAGTGCATGCGCCAGCTGCTTTACACACACCTGTGACTGCAATCTCCGAACAAATACGTGTGGTGGAGTGAGCAAGGTCACACAATAGGGCCGTCCAAGGCAAAGAGGGAAGCGAAACAGTGTTAGGAAAACTACCACACAGCGATGGCCCACCTGTACAAAGCTGAAGAGGTCTGAAACTGATCGCTGATAATGCCGCAGACCAATCAGTGGAACAATTGAAGCAGGTGCCATTTCTGCATAAAAGACACAAGAGAGGAATCAATCAGTGCAAATTCACATATTATAAACCAAAAGGCAGCTCATCCCTGTTATAACGACTTACCAAGCAGAAGCTGATGAACTCTGGCAGCCTTATCAGCAGCCTCCAGTCGCTGCTGGAATGACTCAGGAGGTACGTTGAGCCCAAGAGGATCGGGACGAGAGACAGCAGGAGCAGACGAGCCTGTCCGGGAGCTCGAAGCTGCCACTGAGGCCCGATAATTTGGGTGGCGCGAGTAGAATATACCATCCGGCCACAACCTCTGACGTGAATAAATGAGGGCGTTCAATGTCGAAAATATTAAAAAAAAAATCAGAGATGGCATGCAAGAAAAGCTAATACAACCTACAAAAACAAAGAAGGCTAGGAAGCATAAGTGAGGTTGACAGTGTTGGGGGTTGAGGGGGAAAGGGGAGCAGGGGGGTGAGGTGGGGTTGACAGAAGAGGAAGTCATGGGAGCGATAATGAGGGTGCACAGTGAACAGCTCCAGACCTGGTGCAGGGAGCGAATGATGGTGGCAACGGTGGATTCAGTGCGGAGTTTCTGGATCTGCGAGAGCAGGAAGTCATCAATGGCATCCCCCATGCTCAGCTCCAACACCTGCCTCGCCACCCACACCACCTGCCGCCTGTCAAGGACGAAGGGGGTGTAGAGCAGGGAGAGATGGAGCGTGTAACTTGGTGAGGAGAATTTGGCCTGAAACAGCAACACTAGGATCTTGTCAAGCTCGTCCGATCCTGCCTAGGCACCTTCACCAACCTGTTCCAGAGCTATACCACGGCATCAATCAGCCTTTTCATTTGGAATGCCGTCAGATACTGACCTAATCCAGCCGTGGTCGTCGAGGTGCAGCAGCACTTCCACCAGGCGCAGGAGTGGTGCACTCAGCTTCGCAGCAGTCCACTGCAGCACGGCACAGCATGGAATGGCATGGCAAGGCATGGCATGGCATGGCATTGCATGGCAAGGCATGGAATGGCATGGCATGGCATCCCCCCAGCCAGGCATGTCCAAGATGCATGGGTAGGGAGGGAGAGAGAATGAAACTCACATGATGGATGGAAGGTGCAGAGAAGACGAGCAGCTAAAGCGGAAACAAACAATAAGTCATGCACGTAGCAGTTCACACGCTGGCCTGATTCTGCCAATGAACTGTGACTTACATCAGCAGGAACGGTTGCATCCAGTGCACTCCCCCCATCGTGCCTTCTGACAGAACCATCCCTTTCCTCGGTTCCTCGATCCACGGCTCCTCCTTGCTCTGCTGGCACATGCAAGCCACGTCGAGGGACTGCTCCCACCACCACCCCACCCTCACCCTCCTCATCACCATCACCATCATCCTCACCATCACCATCTGCTTCAAACAGCCCTGCCGGAGCTTCACCTCTCCCAACAAAACCTGACTCGCCACGCCCACCTCTGATACCATCCCCATGCCCATCCCCAGGCACACGGGCAGCACCCTGTTGACACAGGTCATCCTCAGAGGTCTCACACGAGCTTCCATGCTGCTGCACCTTCTGCTGCTTCACCCCTCCTTCCTCGTCCCCTACCCCCTGCGCCCGCTGAAGGTCATACTCCAGGCCGCCAAGGCTCTGTCTCGATCCATAGCTCAACACATCGTCCTCCCCATCCGCATCCCTCTCCCCGCCCATCCCTTCACCTCCACCCCTCATCCCTCCATCCACCAGACTCCCACCGATCGTGCTCCCACCCCTTGGCCCCACACGCCTCTTCAACCTCCCGTCAGCCTCTCTCCTCCCTCCCTCACTACGAATCTCCCGCCCAGCCCAAGCATCTCCTCTCTCCTCTCCCGATACCCCACCATCGCCCTCCTCCTCATCCCCCGTCTCGCACCCTTCTTCTCGAATCCCCTCTGACCACTCCCCTACTCCCTCCCAAACCGTAGAAGGACGGCCCTTCCCTTTCACCATCCTCAACTCCTCTCGACCGTGCAGCCCCACTATACACCCACCACCACCTCCTTCCCCACTCCTCCCACTACCATCACTGCCAAATTCTCGTCTCTGTCGTCCAATCGCTGCTCTTCTAGCCGCCTCCTCCTCACCCACCTCCCCCACGTGGCGGCTGCT
Organism: Closterium sp. NIES-65; assembly: GCA_948144175.1. Classification (NCBI taxonomy): domain Eukaryota; kingdom Viridiplantae; phylum Streptophyta; class Zygnematophyceae; order Desmidiales; family Closteriaceae; genus Closterium; species Closterium sp. NIES-65. The sequence continues at coordinate 169,603 of CANXME010000626.1, read as the reverse complement.
GGTTGGTCGGGAGGGGCGGTGACTGTAGCGAGGGGAAGTGGCAACAGAGCTAGTGTCATCCCCGTTAGTAGCAATGGTGGAGAGCAGCTGCAGCTGGGACGTGCTTTTAACGCGCTGCCACTGCACATCGTCTGTCACCTCGTCCACACTCACTACAAGGAGGAAAGGGGGGAAAAGGTGAGTGAGGAGAACAAGGCAAGAGAATGGGAGGGAAAATTTAAGATGTCTCAGACATTGTTTCCCATGTGCTGTCACCTTCTAGACGCTCACAAGAAGGAATAGAAGCAGTGAGGAGGGCAGGGTGGGGGAACGGGAAAGGAGAGCAGGGCGGGAGAAAGGAGGAGCGGTGGGAAAGGGGGGGGAGGGGGGTGGTGGTGGAGGGATGGTGGAGAGGGGTTGAGAGGAGGGAGGGAAGCGAGTGGAGAAAACGGAAGGGAGATGGTAAGGTGCACCAAAAGAGCGTAATAGGGAGGGCAACATCGACAAAAGGAGGGGGGAGGAGGCAAAAGGAATCAGATCATGCAGCAGCGGGGGAGGAATGCTCACAGGCAAAGGAGATGGCCTTTGACACGGTGATGTGGGATTCAAACGCCTGAGGGAGCACAGGGGGGATGGGGGGGATTAGAGCCTTTTTTTTTTTTTTTTTTTTTTAATGCGCCTCAGACACACCCTCACAGGCGAAGGAGATGGCCTTTGACATGGTGAGGTTGGAGTCAAAGGCCTGAGGGAGCATGGGCAGAGTGGGGACCATTCAAGGGGTTCGGAGACGAATAGACAGGAGAGCGAGGGACGAGAAGCAGTGGGGGAAAAGCGGACAGGGGGTAGTTGGGGGGAGAGATCACTGGAGAGAGATGGGGGAGAAAGACAGGGGAGAGAGATGGGGAAGAGAGATGGGGGAGAAAGACAGGGGAGAGAGATGGGCGAGAGACATGGGTGGGAGAGAGAGATGGGGGAGAGCGATGGGGGGAAGGGAAGGGGGGAGATATTGCGGAGAGAGGTGAGGGAGAGAAATGGGCGAGAGAGATCGATGGGGGAGAGCTATGAGAGGTAGAGATGGTGTTGAGCAATGGGTGGAAAGATGGGATGGAGATAGGGATCGAGAGAAGGTTGAGGGAGTATGGAGGGAGAGACAGGTGAAGAGAAAGGGTGGGAAAGCAAGTGTGGTGGGAACGGCATAGCAGCAAGGAGGTACGGTGCCACAGCACTGCAGCACAAGACACCACACCCCGCCACACCGCACTACCACAACCCACCACAACACCCCACCACACCACCGCACCCCACCACACCAAACCACACCCCCCCGCACCCCACCTTGGAGTCAGGGGAGAGGAAGTCGATAACCTCTGGTGATGTGGCCAGCTCCTCGCGGGCGATGATGCCCTGCCAGGGCGGGGGGGACGGGTGGGTGGATGGAAGTGCAACAAGGGAGAGGGAGGAGGGGGGTAAGGGGAGGAGAACTTCACTCACATAACTTTGATTTCCTGGCAAGGTGACTGGGTGGCAGAGCATCAGGAAAGGGGGAGATCGAAATACTAGCATGCAGTTTTGATGCGTCGCATGGGAGGGCGGTGGGGGGTTAAAAACCTGGGAACCAACAAGAGGGTAGTGAGGACGAGATGGGTTGATTGAGGCGGAAGAGGAATTTGCACACCCGCACGTGTGGGTGAGGGTAAGCGTCCACCCACCTTGACATAAGCGTGCAGCTGCAGCAGGCGGTCGCGAATGAGCTCCTCGTCGCGCCCGCCGTGGAAGAACCGTTTGGGCGGCAGCTGCAGGCTGCTTGCTGACGGGCTGCGCCGCTTCAGCTGCTGGTGCAGCTGCCAGAAGTTGCGATACCTGGGGGGGTATGGGGTGGGTGTTGTGGGGAGAGGGGGGGGGGGGGGGAGAGGGGAGACGAGGAGGGGGGGGGGGGGCGATGAATGAGATGGTATGCCGGAGTGAGTCGTTGGCAGCTGCAGGCTGCCTGCTGTGGGGCTGCGCCGCTTCAGCTGCTGGTGGAGCTGCCAGAAGTTGCGATACCTGGGGGTTGACGAAGAGGGGTGAAGTGGAAGGGGAGAAGCGGGCGGGGAAAGGGGAAGGGAACGAGAGAAGAGGAAGGGGAGGGGAGGGGGCTTTGGAGTGGATGGAAGGGTATGTTGGGCTAGTTGGATACCAGGGTATGAGCTACTAACGTGTTGATACCACTTGATAAGTCGATTTTTGAGTCGACTCAAAAATACCACTTGATGTCGCACGCAGAGGAGACAGTGCCAAAGATGGTGGAAAACGGAACACAGAAAGGGACACAGAGAGAGCACAGGGGCACCATGACACACAAGGGCGAGCACATGGGCTCAAGGAAGCAGGAGTGCATGCACCTGCGTCGGACGATCCAAGCGGAGCCATCGAGGCCCGTGACTGCAATGGAGTAACCCACTATGGCCTCGCCCCTTGCCTCCGCTGAGAACGCCCCCACGATCTGCACATGCATGGAAGCATGCATGCATGGAACGGAGGCACGGATGGATGGATGGATGGATGGATGGATGGATGGATGGATGGATGGATGGATGGATGGATGGATGGATGGATGGATGGATGGATGGATGGATGGATGGATGGATGGATGGATGGATGGATGGATGGATGGATGGATGGATGGATGGATGGATGGATGGATGGATGGATGGATGGATGGATGGATGGATGGATGGATGGATGGATGCATGGATGCATGGATGCATGGAGATAAGTACATGACGTGACAACAAGATTGCCAGCTGGAGTGGCCGCCCTCCTGTCCGCCTACCTGCAGCACATCAGCACACACACGTGCATGCATGCACGCACGCACGCACGCACACACGCACACTCCTCCCACCCTCCTACCCAGCCAGACAACCAGCCTTAAAGCCAGCCAGCCAGCCACCCACACACACTTGCAGCAAGCGTGCAACATAAATGCCTGCACACAGCAGGCCACAGATCCACCCTAGCTGCACACACCCCCTTCACATTGCCAGTCCACACGCACTCAAACCAACAGATTCCCCAAAGTCCCCCACCTGAGCTGCACACACACACACACACACACACACACACACACACACACACACACACACACACACACACACACCCTTCGCGCTACCACCACACGCACTCACCAAACAGATTCCCTAAAGTACCCCACCTGTGCGTGCATCTGTCTGCCCTCTCCAAACGCACGCATCTCCTTGCTTCCCTCCTCGCCCCTGCTCCCACCTGCCTGCCCCCTGCTATCACCCCCCTGCCCCATGCCCAGGTACTGCTGCATCTCCAGCTGCGCCTGCTCCTCCTCCCTCCGCTGCTGCTGCTGCTGTAGCCACTCACTCTCCAGCAACCATGCCGGCCGCAGCCCTTGCCCCCTCGCCTCCTCCCCTACTCCCCCCACTCCCCCCACTTCCCCCATCCCACCCCCCACTGCATTGCCACTGCCCCTGATTCTACTACCAGGGCCGTCCCATGCACGCATCGCACCGCGCCCCTTCTTCACACGCGCGCTCAGCAGCATCCCTCCTCCTTCTTCCTCTTCCTCCTCCTCCTCTTCCATGCCCAAGCCCTCCAAGTCTAAGAAGGTTCCTGCCGTGTACTTCCCTTCCCCAGGCCCGTATCCCGATTGCCATCCCTGCACCGCCCCTTGCTGCTGCTGCTGTCGCCACCTCTGCTCCTGCTGCTTATGCTCCTGCTGCCGCTCCTCCTGCTTCTCCCACTCACGCCTCTCCCTCACTCCCTCCACCTCCTGTTCCTCCTCCCACTGCCGCACCACACTCAACGGATCCCTCTCTGCTGCTTCAGCCAGCAGCACCCTATCATCCCCACTTCCACCACCACCCACTCCACCCACCTCTCCACCACTCGTCCCTCCCGTCCCCTTCTCACCTGTGCCCCCACCAACCCCACCTCGCATCCCAAACGCACCAGCCAGCCCAAACGCGGCTAGATTCCGCTCCACCCATCCAGCAGTGGCAGCAGCAGCAGATAGCACCGACCGCGCATCATGCCCACCCGCATCCCCCTGTGAGCCACACCCTGCATGACCCCCTGCCCCTGAAACGGAACTCCCCCTCCCACGCCCCACCCGTGCACGCATCCCCCCCTCAGGACCCATTCCCCCAGCAGCTGTGTTTGCAGCTCCAGCCGTGTCCCTGCCTGCACCTGCTGCTCTGCCTCCCGGGTCTGACCTGGGCCCTGCGCCTATGAAGCTCAGCCAAGACCCCGCTGCTGATGCTCCTGCTCCTCCTGTTGCTGCTGATCCTGCACTGGGCCTCGTCTCGCCTTGGCTCCAGTTTGCCTCTCCGACCGCTCCCACTGGTCCTTTTACGGCTGCACCCGCTGCAGTAGTCCCTGCAGCTGCAGTGGCCACCTGTGGTTTACCCACTGTACCTGTGCCACCTGTGCCACCTGTGACATCTCCTGCTGTTGTTCCCCCTGCTGCTGATGATGATGACCAGAACGCGCCGGTGGCCCACACACCCGCCCAGCCGCCTTGTGTCTGCGACTGCTGCGGCCCTGACACCCCCTTCGTCGCCCCACCTGTACTCGAACCCACTCCCTGCCTCACCCTTCCAGCCTCGTTCACAGCAGACAAAGCCCCTCTACCTCCTCCCCAAGCTGCATCCACCCCTCCTCTTCCACCCCCACCACCAACTCCTCCTCCTCCTCCTCCTCCTCCTCCTCCTCCTCCTCCTCCTTCCCCGTCCTCTCCAGCTCCTCCAGCGCCCTTCCTCTGCATCATCTGCATTGTACCAGGCGACTGCTCCACCAGAAACCCCAGCCCGCGCACCGCCACCCCAATCTCCAGCTCCTCGCTCCACCTCCCGCTGCATGCGCCATCGTTGCGGTTACCACCGCCATTGTTACCACCACCTGCACCAGCGTTACCAGCAGCAGTTCTCCTGAAACCGCCTAACTCCTCGTCCGAGCACACACCCTCCCATAGCATCTCGCGCTCCTTCTCCTTCGTTCTCCTTCCAGCACCACTGCCTGCGGTACCAGCAGCAGCTTTCGTGGGGTCAGTCATCCCTCTCTCTTCCTTCACAGACCCACCCCTCCAAAAAATTTCCCCCTTCACAGGCCTCTCTCGCTCTCGCTTGCCGTTCCTCGTCGCCTCATGCGAGTGCAGGGGGGCAACCTGTGGGGGAGCAGCCTGCTGCTGCTGCTGCTGCTGCTGCTGCTGCTGCTGCTGCTGCTGCTGCTGCTGCTGCTGCTGCTGCTGCTTGTGAATCCCCATAAGGAATCCTTGCTCCTCCCCTGGCGCAACTCCTCCCTCCCTCTCCCCATAGTAGACCTCCTGGCAGCTCTTACTGTGTCCAACGCCCTTGCTACAACCGCCTCCTTCCGTCCCGCCCTTCCATTCTGGCTCCTCGCAGCCATTACGAATAGACTCCTTGCTGCTGTGCTGTGGTTCCCAACCACCATTCTCAACAGATTCCTCCTTGCAGTGGTTCACAACAGCCTGCGTGCTTGCCTCGTGCCTGCGTGCGTGCGTGCTGTGGCTGTGGCTGTGCCAGTGGGAGTGGGAGTGAGAGTGCACCCCATCGGTGTACCAGAGCTTGTCAATCTGCTCGCTATCCAGCACCTGCAGCTGCCGCTGCTCGTACCGCTTCAACGCCTGCACAAAGTCAGCATCGTCACCCGGTAACCGCATTGCGACCTCCTCACCCTTGCTCCTCCCACGTCCTGCACCCACTTCACTCGCTTCACACGGCTCGCTCTTCACCCGGCCAAACACCTTCCCTTCCCCCTCCCTCTCCCTCCCTGCCTTTCTCCCGCGCCGCGGCCCCACCCCGTCAGCCCCTTCAACCGCGGCCACAGCAGCCCCGTCATTGGGATGGACAAACGGACCAAACGCATCACGGGGAGGAGGCGGAATGTGATGAGATAAGCCTCTAGCAGCAGCAGGTGCAGCAGGCTGGGCATAGCCCGAATCGCTTGAGGGCTGGTGGGAGCGCAAAGAAAAGCCGCCGTGCTTCTCGCCGCTGCTGCTCAGCATGCCTTGGCTTCCCGAACCACCACCAGCAGTCGACCCACCCGACCCCCCAAACCCAGGAGAGCCATTAAAGCCACCGGAGGGGCCAGAGGGGTGCGGAGGAAGGGGTGTGGCGGCAATGAGCTGAGGGGCCAGGGACGCCATTGAGGAAGATGCACTCATAGGCTGCAGCAGCCCAGGGGAACGGCCCGGGGGAGGCTTATCCTGGGGAGGCATGGCATGGGGAGGCGCAATCTGAGGCGAATCAGCCGCTCCCGACCCTCCACCAGGTCTGCGCTTCTCTCTTACTCCTCCACCACCCCGACTGCCACCAGGCCCAGCACCCGCAGCAGCAGCAGCACCAGCAGCAGCAGCAGCAGCAGCAGCAACACCGCCACCGTGACGAGCAGGATAAGAGCTATCAACATCAGGGGAGCCGTCTTCCTCATCCGTGCTGAAGCCCATGCCCACCACGCCACCGCCGTCACTGGTGCCCTCTGCCAGGCTGTCATCGTCCCCCGCACTGTCTCCCCCCAACCCCAATACAGCACGCCGCCGCATGCTGCTGCTGCTGCCCCTACCACCAGATGCACCTCCCCCGAATGCACCTGCCCCGTACGTCCCACCTGGACCAGATACGCCTCCCCCGAATGAGCCTCCACTGGGCGACCCTGTGGCCCGCATGCGCCTGCTGCGGCTGCGAGGGACTCGCCTCCTTAAAGAGGCACCCATCCGAGAGCCCTTGCCCTGCAACGATCCGTGCTGGGGTGAAAATTCCTGCTGTGATTGCCCATGCTGCTGCTGCTGTTGCTGTTGCCACTGTTCCTGCCGTTGCTGCCGCTGCTGTCGAAGGGAAGCGGCCGCAGCACTCAGCGGGGAGACCGAAGCAGTCAGGACCGGCGCCGATGCTGCCGAACCTACACCTCTGCCGCCCACACCTGTTCGCGCTCCACCTGACACTCCTGCCCCTCCTCCCATCGCTGCTGCTGCTGCTGCTGCACTGGCAGCTACTGTTGCTGCTGCCGCTGCTTTTGTGGCTGCTGAGGCTGTTGGTGGGACAGCGGCGGCAGGGGCTGAAGGAGGAGCAGAGGGTGGTTGTGAGGAGGAAGAGGAGGGATGCTTGTCCAGAAAGGCGAGTATGGCATCGTTGATCACTCTGTGGTGTGGAGGACAGCAGATAGCGAGATCGGGGGAGGGGGGGAGGATGGGAAAGGGAGAAGAGATTGGGGCAAGAAAGAGCGGGAGAAATGAGGGAGCACAAGCATACGATGCCAGACAGAAAATGCTTGAGCACACAACAGGTCAGGTCGCTACAGATGTGGAAGATCTAGAGCAGCACGGTGCTGCTGGAAGCATAGAAAGGTTTCAAGGACGGCTTTACTGGGGCTGCTGGCGTTCTCGTATGAGTTCTTGGAGGTTGGCCTGCTATTAGGGCGCATTACTTGGCATGCTTGAGAGCACTACCTACCGCGGGTTGGCCTGCTTGAGGGAGGGCAGCAGCACGCAGCAGGAGAGGAGCTCTCGAGCCATGCAACGCACCACGTTGCTCTGTGCGTCGCTGGCTGGCAGCACCAGCGCCAACAGTGCTGCCACTAGCTTTCTCACCACCTGATGCATGCATGCATGCACACGGACATGCACAGATGCACATGCATGCATGCACTCGCACATGCAAATTTACATTCATGCACATGCATAAACACGCACACACATGTGACACCCATGCACACACGCACACACGCACGCACAGACACGCACACGCGCGCACACACACACACACACACACACACACATACACACACACAGGTGAGAATGGGGGTCTACCAACACTAATCGGAGTAAAGTGAGAGACATGCTGTGTGCAGGTTTTCACCCCACCTTGTGCTTCCCACCCACCTTGTATTCGCACTCCACAGAGAGGCATGCAGGGTGCAGGTCGCCCGACGCCCCCAGGGTGTGCTTGAGGCGCTCCTCCCTCTCCCCTGCCGCCACCCGCCTCCACTCGCCCTCGCCCTCGCCCATGTCCGCACATGCACGCTGGTACTGCTCCATTGCCCCCACCACCGCTCCCACCACGTCCCTGGCAGGAAGGACAGGAAGCAGAGAGCAGGAAGGTGAGGGGTGCAAGGTGCGGTAGAGTGGTACGGCTTTGCATGACCAGCAGCAGCACAATGGTGGATGCATCACATCACACGCAGCAGAAATATGTGTGTCTAGTAATAGCATGCATGCACACAAGCAAGCAGGAAGCAGAGCAAGCAGAGGCAGAGCACCTGGTGAGCAGCGCAACGAGGTTGACCCGCTTGGCCCGCCGTGCCACCTCCCCCAGCACGGCCAGCAGCACACAGCGCAGCTCCTCCGGCATCTCCCTGTCCGGCGTCAGGTACGCATAGAACTGGTTCGTCACAAAGTCCCTGGGGTGGGGGAGATGGGGGGGAAGAGGGAGGCAGGGGTGGGGTGGGTTGGTAGAGGATGGAAGAAGGGGAGCAACACGTTAGGTGCCACCACAACCTCCGCAGCTCCTCCGGCATCTCCCTGTCCGGCGTCAGGGAGGGGTTCTACGCATAGAACTGATTCGTCACAAAGTCCCTGGGGTTGGGGGGGAGGGAGCGAGTGGGGAAAAGGAAGGATGAAGAGGGTGTGTGTGTGTATGTTTGTGTGTGTGAGAGTCTTCTTGTAACGAGTATGCACCTCACTCACCGTATAATGGAGCGCACAAACTCGTCAAGGGAGGCTTCCACCAGCGGCGATCCCACCAGCGTCAGCCCAGCCGGCTCTGACGGCCGCGGGAGGGCGTCGGCGGTCGTGATTGGCTGGAAGGGCGCGTGCACCTGCTCGTAGTGCACACGTGGCAGGCTGGCATTGGCCCGCGCCTGCACCTCAAGCATGAGCCAGCGAGCAGCGGCGAGGATCCCGAGGGCCACTGGCAGGTTGAGGAGCAGCGAGGGGCTTGTCACTGGCGCGGGTTTACAGGTAAGGTGACAAAGGGAGAGGTGTGGAGAGGGATGGAGGAGAGAGGGGGGGTCTCAACTCAAGGATCCCAAGGGCCACCGGCAGGTTGAGGAGAAGCGAGGGGCTCGCTACTGACGCGGCATCAGATGTAACGGGAGGAGGAAAGCGTGGATGAAAGGGGCGGAGGTGACACAGGCGAGCGCAACAAACGTGATGACTGGCAGCTGGGAGGACATGGGACCACCTGGGATAACGACCACCGGGACAAACAACAGCAGTTTCCGACTCCGACCACCAGAGATGACTACCATCGGGTCGTTAATAATCATAACAGTCCTCAATAGGTCTCTATGATGATCTTATGCGATAGGGCACACGCGATATAGTGTTCTTACGCGACATGGCATACGCGATAGTGTTCTTACTACGCGACATGGCATACAAGATATCATGTTCTTACGCGACATGGCATACGCGAGAACGACAGCAACAACAATGAGCAGCAGTCCGCGCGTGCGAACCTCCTCCACCAGCTCTTGCACGTGCCGTATCCGACCCATCTGCACCCATTTGTTCGCTCTCCAACGCGCCAGCCGCCAGACACCCGGTCGCACACGCACGGTCCCCCCCGACCCTAGCACCTTGCACGGCCGGCATAGCAGCGCGGGAGACGGTTTGGTTAGGACTGCGCTGCAGCATCGACATCTTAAAGTCGGCATTGTGAAAGCCTTAGGGAAGGAACCCGAAGAGCTACGGCGTGGATAGCCACAGGTAGCCTTACTGATGCCTGATGAGATAATTTTTTTACGGCTCAAATGTCACCTCATTCTGTAAGCCTTTGGGTAAGCCTTGCTGCTGCTAAGCGTGTCGAGCATAGCTTAGTGTTGCTTCTTGAAGCTAGGTTAAATACACGCGAGCAGTGGCCTTATATTAGGGTTTACTTCACACGGTGCTGCAGCGTCAGTGTCGGCTAGGTGCCATGACATGTCGAAGCCATGAATCACTGCTGCATCTCTTTATCTAAAAGGCACAATAAATGGTGGAAGTCGGGGGAGCACGAGTCAGCAGCAGCAGTTGCACTCATCGCACGTCGCGACATTTTTCACGCTGACGCTGACATTTCCCTTCGCATAGAGTACAGTACTTCAACGGGTGTGTGTGTGTGAACAGTTCTGCACTCTGATCATTCAGCCAAAAACTGCTTCAAACATCTTATGCAGACTCTGACGAGCATTTTGCAACGCACAAAAGCCGTACCTCTTGACTTGACACTATTTGATTGTGTTATTTACAGCTTGATCGTGCAAACTAGGTCTTCATTTGACAGCTGTTATGCAGACTACGGACGCGATATATACGGTACACGAAACTTACAGTCGCTCGTATTAAGAATATGAATTAGGTATGTACAACAAGCTCAATACCTCAATTCATTTGCCATGTGCCACCATCAGCACTATTGTCAAACAGCCCTAAAGGCGAGGACAGCAAAAGAGGAAACGTCTCCTTTGACCCATCTGCCAGCAATTTCCCAGCCCTTCCCCTCTTCCTAGCCCCATGCACCATCAGGCTGACACTTAGCGTCTCTCCTGCACCACTCACAACATTTTCATTCCTTTTATCGGGGATGACTCCAGATCGAGCACCTACATCCCCTCTATTAGCTGCTCTGCTGCTGTCACCTGCACCAGGCGCCAGAGACAAATGAATATCAGGGACGGCTTGCCGGCCAGCGGCAGGAGACGGGAGGAACCCCGGCACAGCACCCACAAGCTCATGCATTGCCCTGGCCGGCCCAACAGATGCTCTTTTCCATAGTCCTGCTGACGCTGCTGCATGCTGCTCTGCCGCTGCTGCTGCTGCTTCAACTGCCGTGGGGAGAGCAGCGGGCGTGAATGCAACAGGAGGGAGTGCAGCAGAAGGTGGTGGTACTAGGCGTGGGTCTGCTGGAGTAGCAAGCGAGAGCCCAGTTTGGCCACACCTTGGCTCATGACGAGCCAGCTTATGAGGAGTCCGCCCTGCTTCTCTTGAAGCACCACTCTCTCTGGTGTCTCTGGCGTGTGTGCTGGTCCCGTGTCCTGCCCGCTGCATGATCTGCTCTGCATGCTCATCCACTGGCTCTTGCTTTGGCTGTGTCATGTGTGGTTGCTTTTGTTGTTGTTGTTGCTGCTGCTGCTGTTTCCGCAGCTCCTGCCTCCGCTGCCGCCCCTGAAACTGCTCCTCCCACTGCTGCTGCTGCTGCTGCTGCTGCTGCTGCTGCTGCTGCTGCTGCTGCTGCTGCTGCTGCTGCTGCTGCTGCTGCTGCTGCTGCTGCTGCTGCTGCTGCTGCTGCTGCTGCTGCTGCTGCTGCTGCTGCTGCTGTTGCTGCTGCCGTTGTTGCTGCCCCCACTGCTGCTGCTGCTGCTGCTGCTGCTGCTGCTGCTGCTGTTGCTGATCCCACTGCTGTTGTTGCTGCTGCTGTTTCCGCTGCTCCTGTCTCCGCTGCCGCCCCTGAAGCTGCTGCTCCCATTGCTGTTGCTGCTGCTGCTGCTGCTGCTGCTGCTGCTGCTGCTGCTGCTCCTGCTGCTGGACTTGCATGTGCGTTTGCCACTGCAGAGAGGCCTCACCAGCAGCAGCACCTTCGCCTCTCCCCCCCTGCATGGCCTGCTGCAGAATAGCAGACAGCGCAGCAGCAGCCACCATCTCTGCCCCCATGCCCCCTCCCCGACTAGCCACCCCTCCAGCAAGTCCAATCGCTCCAGAAATCACACCTGCCACTCCTCCTTCCACCCCACACTCTCTTCTCACCAAGCCACGCCCAGGAGAAGAATCACACCCCCCAGACCTATCACCCGCCCGCTCCCCAGTTCCCCCCATCCCTGCCGTGCCGGCCTCCTGACCCCCTCCCATCCAACTACTGGAGGCCAAGGCGTGCAGCCATCCCGTGTTCTTCTCTGCAGAAGGGCGATCGGCTCCCCACATTGAAGACAGCTGCAAGAGCTCATGCGAGCGCAGCCCTGCAGCGGCCGCTGCTGCTGCGGCTGCTGCAGAGAGCTGTGAGTGCAGCCCCGCAGCTCCCGCTGCTCCCAGTGCGCCCACCGCACCCACCACCGCCACCTCCGCCTCGCCTGCCTGTGGCACTCGCCCTCCTCTTGTTACTGCTGGTGCGGCTGTCGCTGTTGCTGTCGCTGAGGATGCAGCAGTTGCTGCTGCAGCTGCCGCAGCTGCTGGTGCTGCTGCTGGTGCTGCTGCAGGTGCTGTGGTGGCTTCTGCTGCTGCGCGTTCAGCTGGTGCGGACACAATGAAACCCATTACATGCACAGAGTAGGGATCCGAACCACGCCTGCCGAGCGCCAAATCCCCAACCTGCAGCCTTTCCCCTACCCCAGCCTCCGGAGCTGATGCTACTGGTGCTGCTGGTGCTGCTGGTGAGGCTACTTCGTAGTGAGGTGTGGCAGTCGGGGCACAGGTGGAAAGGCATGCGAGAGAGGCGCGAGTGGCAGGCAGTGAGGGAGCCCACAGGGACGCACACTGAACAGAAGACGTGGCAGGAGGAGGTGACAAGAGGGAAGGGGGCGGGAAGGGAGCAGGAGAAGGCAAGAAAAGAGGAGGAGGCAAGGAAGGAGGCGGGGGAAAGGGAGGAGGACGGGGCAAGGACAGGGAAAGAGGAGGCGGAGGAGGAGGACAGCCAGGAGGAGTCTCTGCCAGGGTGTGCCCAGCAGCGGATGCAGGTGCAGCCCCCAGCACCACGGCACCAGCACTGCTGCCCTTGGGGGTTGCCGAAGCTGCGGCACCAGCACTGCCCTTGCTGGATGGCCGCGCCATGCCAGTGTTGGCCGCGCTGCCCCCCTGTTGCACCATACCGCCACTGCTGCCCTTGGAGGTTGCTGCCCTTGTTGAAGCCAGCCTTATCCGCGCCGTGCCTCTCGCTCTGCCTGCCACACCACCTGCTGAATCCCCGCCTCCTGTGCCCTGGGGCTGGCTCGAATGGGGCTCCTGCTGCTGCTGCTGCTGCTGCTGCTGCTGCTGCTCCGAGCGTGCAAGCGTCTGCTGCCACGTGGAAGTGCTGCCGTGCGGTGGGGGGAGGCTGAGGCTTAGGCTGTGTGGGGAGGGGAGGGCGTGAGAGATGTTGCTGGCGGCGGCACCCTGCTGGTGTGCATGCAGGATGGCCTGGCGTTGGTGCGATTGGTGAGGGAAGATGTGAGGGGAGTAGTGAGGGACGCCGGCCCCACCCTCGCGCTGCTCGTGCCCACCACGGCTATAAGAGGACCACGCTGCTCCCGCTGTTGCTCCCGCTGTTGCTCCTGCTGCTGCAACCACAGCCGCTCCCGCTGCTGTTCCGGCTGCTGCTCCCGCTGCTGCTCCCACAGCTGCTCCTGCTGGTGCACCTGCTGCTCCTGCTGCCCCTACTGCTCCTGCTCTTCCTGCTCCCCCTGCAACTCCTGCTCCATCTGCTGTACCTGCTGCACCCACCGCACCAGACCCCCGCGCACAGAGCATGTGGCCGAGAATCGCTCGAATCGTGGTGGGGGGGGCGTTTTCAGGTGGTTCTAGAGTCACCTGGTGGGACAGAACGCCCCGGAGCGTCGCAGCAGCAGCAGCAGCAGGAGGAGCGGCAGAAACAGCAGCAGCAGGTGCAGCAGGTGCAGGAGCAGTAAGAGGAAGAGCAACAGGAGCAACAGGAGAAGCAGCAGGGGCAGCAGGATGAGGCCCAGGCGTGGAGGGGTCCATGCGGGCTTGCTTAAAGGACATGTCAAAGCTGAGACGTTGCTGGTGAGACGATGAGTGGGGTAGCGGTGATGGATGGGAGTGATGTGACGGGTGGGAGAGAGGTGATGGGTGGGGTAGCGGTGACGGGTGGGAGAGAGGTGATGGGTGGGGTAGCGGTGACGGGTGGGAGAGAGGTGATGGGTGGGGTATCGGTGACGGGTGGGAGAGAGGTGATGCTTGGGTGTGAGGTGATGCGCCATGATGTAGATGGAAGGGAGCTGTGATGGCGCTGTGCTTGACAGCCCGTGCGCGTGGAACTTGGGTTTGCTGCGCAGTAGTACAAGTGCCAAGCCCTTTGTCCATACTGCAATCTCTTTCTCCTTCCCCCACCGCCGCCGCCACTGCTGCGTCCTCTTCGCCCTCATCACAGGATGGGACGGCCTCCAAGTCAAACGCCCATCGCTCTCGGGGCAACTCCGGTGGAGACTCTGACGCATGGTCTTGTGATGCGGCAATGGCAATGCCATGATGGAACGCATTGGCAGCGTTGCCTTGGGATGCCATTCCTGAGGACGTATTCCCCCCTGCAGCACCCAGAGACCAGGCACCAGCAGCAACGCCAGGACTTGCAGCAGCAAACACCGCAGCACTCTCCTCTCCCACGCCCACCCCACCACCCTCCGACCCCCCCTTCTGAGCCTCTGCCTCCAGAGCAGCCGCAGCAGCCAGAGCAGCGGCCTTACTGTCAGCAGCGACTTTCTTCCACCGCCTCGACCTGCTCCCCCCGGTTCCAGGCACGCCCGCGGTTTCCCCCACGCGGAAGTTCGTCCGCGCGTTGGGTCCCCGCACGGCCCTGGCGGCGGCGTCGAAGGCGTGCGCGGCCTGCACGGGGCAGGAGAAGGTTCCCAGCCACTTGCGCACGCCGCGCTGGTTGTCCTTGATCTCCGCGATCCAACGGTTGCTGCCGCGGCTGCGCACGCCCGTGTAGCGGATGGCGTGCACGTGCGGGTTGAACTGCGCGGAGACGGAGTTGGTGAAGCAGGAGCAGGGCGGGATGCCTTCCAGGTCCGTGAGGAGCGAGGGTGGGAGAGAGGAGGAGAAGGACGGTGCGGGGATGTGCGGGATGGTGATGGAACCGCTGCCGCTCCCACCTCCTGTTGCTGCTGCTGCTGCTGCTGCTCCTGCTCCTGCTCCTGCTGCTCCTGTTGCTGCTGCTGCTCCTGCTGCTGCTGCTGCTGCTGCTGCTGCTGCTGCTGCTGCTGCTGCTGCTGCTGCTCCTGTTGCTGTTGCTCCTGCTGCTGCTGTTGCTGGCGCTGGCGCTGCTGCTGACGCTGGCGGTGCTGGCTCTGCAGTTGGTGTTGCTTCTCCTGCTGCTGCTGGGGCAGCTGCTAGTTGTGCGGCAGTTGAAGAGGGATTGGATGCCGATGGAGGGCCCGTGAGGGGAGGAGGGAGGCTTACAAGAGCAGAGGAGCCGCTCGGAGGACCTCCGGGGGTGGTCATTGCCTGTCGGTTGCTGCTGCTGTCTGTCTGAATGGGGTACATCTCAGGAGCGGCGGCAGCATGTGCAAATGTGTCAGTAGTAGTGGTAGTGGTAGCAGTGATACTAGTAGCAGCAGCATTGATTATGGAGGGAGCAGGGGCAGGCAGACGGGTCCGTGTTTGTGCTAACTGCAGTGCCAGAGGCATCGGCAGCCGAGCTTCTTGAGCCTCCAGCTTCTGATACTTCTGATGCACACCATGATCATCCCTGTGATGCGTTCCATGATGCTCCTGATGCTTCCGTTGCTCCTCATCATGCTGCTGCTGATGTTTCTGATGCTTCAAATGCTCCAGATGAACTGCCTTGTGCTGCTCTCGGTGCTGATGCAACGGTTCTCCATGGATCATGTATCCGGATTCCTCATGACCGAGATAAGCGCCACCATGAGTAGTATCATGATTCTGTGCGTCATCATGACCATCCTGTGAGCCATCATGACCATCCTGTGAGCCATCATGACCATCCTGTGCGTCATCATGACAGCCGTCCAGTCCCGCGTTACCACCATGACGGCCCTCCACCATCATGACACTACTACCCGCTCGGCTGCAACGACGCTGTTACTGACGATTATAATGGACAGAAATCCGTTTTCCTTCCCTAGTCCATGTGCGCCTCTCCGCGGAACGACTAACGAAGTGGCACCGCCGCACTCATTGGACCCATTTGTAATAACTTTTTTTTCTCCTAGTTATGTCCAGACGGTTCGAATCTGTGAATTTAGGGCGTGTGATGGTGGGCAAAGAGGTCCGCTGCCATGTGACGATGACGCATCGGATGCGCACTGCAAGCATGCAGGAAAGAATCACAAAACATGGTTTCTAGCACTAAGGAAAAGTATTACCGGCGGGTTTGTCGGAACGGCTGCAAAAGCAGCAACTCGGCGTTGAAAATGTGAAAAGTATCAATCATTAAAATGTCTGGACGGCGCTAAGTAACTATACTTAGGTATAGCTCTGACACGCATCCGCCTGAAAACGACCTAACTTAGGTATAGCTCTTCGTCCCATCAGGGACGACTGCAGACACTGTTGGTCAAACTTGCAGTCGAAGCCGTCACGGCTTATACTCTAAGGTTAAGTGACATCGCCGAAAATTTCGGAACGTTGACACGCAGTCCCTGCCGAAAATTTCAGAACGTTGGCACGCAGTCCCTAGTGGTGCGGAGTGGGTCCCAGAATAACTCACTTGCACACGAAAGTTGCTGGCTTAGGAAGACGGACTACAAGAAAGTAGAGCATGTCAATAGATGGGATGGGATGGGTGGTTGAGGTTAGTGCAGCTGAGTTGTGGGTCATCTGAGGGCAGAGGAGCAGCGATTCTGAAAGTTGGACTGTGCAACGTCAGGAGGAGCAGCCGCTGAAAACGACAGACGGTGGATGCAACAGAGAACACAGAGGGTGGCTCGTTCTGTCCCTAAGGGAATTTGCGTCATATGGATTCTATTCGAAGCTTTTGCAGTCGCAGTTTCGGCTTTGAAGCAGTGATCATAATGCAACCTCTCATATTTTTGTAACTACAAAAAATCCATTTCCCTCACATTGAATACAGTAAAACTCCACCTAGAAATTTTTTACCATCTGTAACCTAGAAGGACCAAACCCAAACACCCAAACAAACTTCTGCTGCTGAAATCATCTACAGCCATACGTCCACCAAGTATGGACTGTCCACCTATGGTACTCCCCCCCACAAACTTCTACTCTTCACCCTTTTTATCCATGCAATCCATCTCAGACTCAACAAGCGTACATGCTGCTCGCAAAAGGATCACTCGGGCCTGTGCCGTCTGCAAATCTACCCCAATCGCGGCTATCAATGACCCAACCAAGAAAGCAGAGAACTCCGAGTTTTTGCCCCTTCCCACACCTCTGTTAAGAACCACCTTTAAATAAAGTTAAGTCATTCCCGAATATGAATCCAAATATTGACCGAAAAAATGAGCATTGTATAATCCTTCACTTGAAACGTTGTAACAATCATAATAAAGGATACATTTGAATGAATGGCAGCTTAAAAGATACCACATACAAGAATAGGAAGAAAATTTGCATAGAGAAATGTATCATAATTCAATATCATATTGTCATACTCGTATATTATATAAAAGAACTTCACATATTAGGAAAGATACATTAGAGTATTTGACTGTTATTACATGCAATAAAAAATTCACACATTGTATTTTTATTTTTTTTGCAGATGAAATAGGCCAGAAATCATATCAAAATGTTCAATAACGTTGGAAAACATGATGAAGGAATCATATTATATATATAACTTATAATCAATTAACTATCTTTGCATGCATGTAGCTGTAACTTTCCAAAACTGCTGGTTCTGATGCGTTTATTTCGCTGTAACAACGTTTTGGGTACGTAATCTCTTCTCCTGAGTTTGATATTTGTCTTCATCACATTTTCTGTTTTGTGGGGTTTATATCTATCTCCCAATTGAGACGACAAGTGCCCAGGAAGCTGATTAAATTACTCCAGAAAGTGGTGACTACTACCATACTAAGTAACTCCAACGATATTATGATATCTGACGTGATCAAAACTCTCCTTCGTCCCCCCTCTGCTGCCATCCTGTGATGTTGCCACGTCACGCAGATGCGGTTCTGGCCACCGGCCTGGAACCACAGCAGGCAAGACGAGGCTGCCTTCAACTGTGCAAGTGCCCTCCCATCACGCGGAAGCTGGTCCTTCCGCCGCCTGAATATTTTCCGCCCCAATATTTGCTGCTGGCCAGAACCAATATTTTCCGCCACTTGTGGTGGTGGCGGCAGGGTCTTGGGGACAATGCATTGCATTCACCCCACAACCTATTTTTGTCTTGGACAGAGAAAATCGAGTGCGGAAAGAGAGCAGAACAACACAGAGGAGAAATTTGCGGGCTGTAGGTTCGGGTCTCACTTCGACTCGTTGTCACTCAGGCTGGGGGTTCGATACCCAGACGGCCAGACGGCCTTGGCTTGAAACAAATACAGACCATCTTAACAGAACTTCACCGGATCTTCGTTGATGATTTTGTTCTGTTTTTTTAACCGATATAGAAATCGTTCCAAATACTGATACTAATCATTTTCAACCCAACAGATGATCAGAGTGATGTCGATGACTATTTCAAAATCATTACCACAAGTCTAAAATGGTGTATTGATGCTTAAATAGGATGACGATATATCGAATTTAGAGTATGAAAGTTTTATAAATTACCAATATTGTTTTCTTACGGAGTTAGAAATGAGTATCCAATCATATCATAAGATGGAATCTTTGCTTTGATGATTAAAAAATTGGATTTATTCCAGAACTGTCATCATAACATAAATATTATATTCATATTTGGTCAAAAACATAGTAGTTGCTACTTGGAATGTTTCCGTGAAGATTGAAAGACTTGGACGCCGGTTTTCATAAAACCAGAAAAATAGACTATGTAAAACACTAACGCAAGAAATGTGTATGAACTGGTTTGGACGCGAATGCTTGGTTTGGTTGGAACACGAGCAAAACAGTCTGCGCTGGCCCATCGTCAACCTAATGCAAATGATTTGAGGGGCAATGGGTTCACCGTCACTTTGTATCCAAGGTCGAAACTGTTGATCCCAGCTGCGTCAACCTCACATAATCCAGACAGGTCTCAGATGTCATACACAAATATGGAGATTCGGCAGCTCAGCAAAGATGGAAGAACCGCCTCCCTCTTACGTAAGTACCCCTCCGCACACCGCAGAAACAAGCGAATGTCACACATTTGGACTCCATCTTGTGTCCTTCGAGATATCCCCACACATCGACAAAATTCCATTAGGTGGCTTGGTATGTCCAGCCTTCACCACACGAAACCATCCAATCCCACCCCGTGCGTTGGCGATCGACGTGTGTGTTCCTGACCAATTGCAGGCTTCCTTCTTCACGCGGAAACAGCCACTTGCGGCGCTCACTGTTTGCAACCACCATCAACAACGTTCAACCGCGTACGAAACACCGTAGCCCTGATTACACACGATAAACCCTGCTGTGCCTTGTAAGATAAGGGTCAACTTTGAGCGTCACCTAGCCATCTAACTGGTTGCTGGAATTGAATTAGGAAATGTAGTAAATTCAAAATTTCATTGGTTTCCAAACCATCACAATCTACTACCTTTATGGGTCTCCATAAATTTGCAGCATTCGCCCATGTGCTTGTATTGTGGTCATAATTACTTCGGTATGCGCTTCATTGCAAGTGATGGGTGTACTTGTAGTAGTTATAGTATGTGTTTATATTCACAACATGGAATTGGTAGTGGCAAGCAACTAGAACTTACACATCTACTAGGTGGCATCAATTTTGTCACTATGTTATAGTTTTGGGTCAAAATATCAAGAGCTTACGCAATAAAAATTTGCGCCCTTTCAGACGTGATATCCAATACTTTTTTCCAATATGCTTATAGGCCACTCAGCCCGTGTATGACTGTGGAAAATAATATTTCCGAATGCTCAGAAATCCATAAAATTAGAAGAACACCTGGGTCGCGCGAGAAAATATGATTAAGGGGGCTTTGGTCGACGTGGGTTTAGACCCCGAAACTCGGCACTGATACTCTCATAAACTTTCATCTATTGTCTTTTTAGCTTTAATTTTTAAGCTACGGATGGTTGTGTGGGCTTGTCTCATTCATATAAAAAAAAGTCAGCTGTAATTTGATGATTAAATATATTATAGTTGTCAGAATGTATTTGCTGTCTAGCCTGCAGTATGGTACTCTGTAATGAGTATATCCCAATTTAGGGTGTTGTACTTGTATCCCAACTCTTGCTAGTGAATCACATTCTCCTTCTCAACTTTCTCGACATTCACCTTACACCCTAAAACTTAAGCTACTAAGGCACCTGAACTATGGCTTCTAAGCCTACTACACTGTAGAACTTTAACATGTTATCAGAGCTTAACACTCCTGGCCTGTGGGCCCACTTGCTTCCGCTGCCCTACTGTGTGTCGCGCGCCCCGTGGCGCGCGACCTCCTATTTTTCTTCCCGCCACGCGCCCCGAGCGCGTGGCGGTTTTCTGCCCGCCGTGCGCCCCGAAGGGCGCGGCGGGTTCCTCTCTCGTCGCGGCGTCTTGGGGGCCTGCGCCCCGGCCCCGAGCGTCGCCTCGTCGTGGCGTTTTGGGGGCCCGCACGCAGGCCTCTCCCGTCGCCTCGTCGCGGCGCTTTCGGGGCCCGCGAGCCGGCCCCTCCCGTCGCCTCTTCGAGGCGTCTTGGGGGCCCGCGCGCGGTCCCCTCCCGTCGCCCGTCGAGGCGCTCTCGGGAGCTCTGCAGCAGCCGCTCCAGCAGCAGCCGCCCCTGGAGCAGCCGCCCCTGGAGGCGCCGACGCTACAGCAGCCGCTCCTGGAGCCGCCGCCCCTAGAGCAGCCGCCCCAGCAGCAGCAGCCCCTGGAGCAGCCGCCCCAACAGCAACAGCCCCTGGAGCAGCCGCCCCAGCAGCAGCAGCCCCTGGAGCAGCCGCCTCAGCAGCAGCAGCCCCTGGAGCCGCCGCCACTGCAGTAGCCGCCCCAGCAGCAGCAGCCCCTAGAGTAGCCGCCCCAGCAGCAGCAGCCTCTGGAGCAGCCGCCACTGCAGCAGCCGCCCCTGGAGCCGCCGCCCCTGGAGCAGCCGCCCCAGCAGCAGCAGCCCCTGGAACAGCCGCCCCAGCAACAGCAGCCCCTTGAGCAGCCGCCCCAGCAGCAGCAGCCCCTGGAGCAGCCGCCCCAGCAGCAGCAGCCCCTGGAGTCGCCGCCACTACAGCGGCCGCCCCAGCAGCAGCAGCCCCTGGAGCAGCTGCCCCAGCAGCAGCAGCCCCTGGAGCAGCCGCCCCAGCAGCAGCAGCACCTGGAGCTGCCGCCCCAGCAGCAGCCCCTGGAGCAGCCGCCCTAGCAACAGCAGCCCCTGGAGCAGCCGCCCCAGCAACAGCAGCCCCTGGAGCAGCCGCCCCAGCAACAGCCCCTGGAGCAGCCGCCCCAGCAGCAGCAGCCCCTGGAGCAGCCGCCCCAGCAGCAGCAGAACCTGGAGCAGCCGCCCCAGCAGCAGCAGCCCCTGGAGCGACCGCCGCTGCAGCAGCGGCCCCTGGCCCCTGCAGCAGCCGCTCCTGGACCCGGTGCAACCGTGGGGGGGTGGGTGTGGGGGTGCTGGTTGTGGGGGTGTCGGTTGTGCGTGCCGTCCCCTCCTCCTCCTCCTCCTCCTTCGTCTCCCACTGCTGCAGCTCTCGCTGAGGGGGGTGGATGTGTGGGAGTCTGCGGTTTAGGGTTTAAGGGGGTGCTGTGGGTGTAGGGCTAGGGTTTGAGCAAGGGGTGTGTGAGAGGGGCGTTGGGCAGCTGGGGGAGGTTGAGTGGATGCAGCAGTCTTGTCGTCAGCAGCAGTCCGGAGGCTACAATCTCCGGTAGTCGCCAGTCGCCCGTGGGTCCGTTGCTCGTCTGCCGCTACTTTTAGCCGCGGGGCCAGTTACTCCAGTAGTCCGGAGCGCTATTCCGGTAGCCACTGAGCCAGCAGCTCATCTGTGTGTCTGCAGCGTCAGCAGTCGCCTCCCATCTTCTCTCCTCCACAGTCTCTCCTCCTCCTCACTTGCCCT
The DNA here is from genome assembly GCA_948144175.1 of Closterium sp. NIES-65. Taxonomy (NCBI): domain Eukaryota; kingdom Viridiplantae; phylum Streptophyta; class Zygnematophyceae; order Desmidiales; family Closteriaceae; genus Closterium; species Closterium sp. NIES-65. Next base: position 147,837 of record CANXME010000626.1, on the reverse strand, counting down.
CTGTGATTAGCTCTAGCCTTACTTACCTATTGTGAACTCTTGCTCTATGCTTGCTCATTGTGCTGATTACACCCCACTTTGGCTATGGGGGTGTGTCAGAATGTATTTGCTGTCTAGCTTGCAGTGGGGTACTCTGTAATGAGTACAACCCAATTTAGGGTGTGGTACTTGTATCCCAACTCTTTCTAGTGAATCACATTCTCCTTCTCAACTTTCTCAACATTCACCTTACACCCTAAAACCTAAGCTACTAAGGCACCTAAACTATAGCTTCTAAGCCTATTACACTCTAGAACTTTAACAATAGTTTTCTTGGGGTAGTAGGTATGACATTTGGTGATCTAAGGGTTTATTATCTATAGCAATGCGTAGCACTGGGTTCAACAAAGAAGTGGTACATAAAATATTTATTTCTTGGTGCTGCATACTACACAATTCATTTCCACCACCGTATTCCGTCGGATATACCATCCGGATCTTGTCATAATGTATATATTTTGAGGGAGGGGGGGGGGGGGGGTCACCCTAAACGACATACTATTGGAATATTTGTTTTTTCTTAGTGAACACCAAGCCCGCGATAACGTGTTTGGTAGGATCAATCTGTAAAATGCCAAACCGCTCCCATTATGTCCAAAAAGTAAGGGCCAGAATTATGTGCCAAGCACGCTGATCAGATACAATGCTGAAATCTCAACCACACCTCGTATTCTATTCTTGCGTGCATCATGCACGGCATGGTTCCCTCCTATCAAGAAAGACTGCTGAAAATTGATTCGAAACAACCTTATAAGAAGAAAGAGGGGTCTTACAAAAACTTTCGGATAAAAAGGGGGTATGACAAATCAATGTCCAATACAGCAGCCACCGCCACATAAGATGCCCGATGGTCCTCTATTTTATGAAGGTGGTACATCGACGGAATCGCGGTATAATAATGTATAGCGATGGTGACGATGAGAGGTAAGGACGACAAGGCATTTGCGATCGTGACGATCGAATGTGAGGCCGACGAAGGGGAAGCATGCGTTTTTTGAAGTGGACACTAGAATGGCCCGAAGTGGTCTCTCCAAAGGCTATATCTGTCGTCCTGGGGGACTATGGTTGTGCTAACTCATGACAGAAACTGTCAAATTATATTGCATATATTGTTGTAGCCTGTAGTGGGATAGCCCTTATAGGGTACAACCCTTATTAGGGTTAGTACTTGTATCTCAATGTTTCCTAGTTTATCCATTCTGTTTTATTGATTTTGACAGGGTATCAGAGCATGTCCTAATCTAGGACCGTTTTTTTTAGGGCTCACTGCCATTTCTGCCCCAAGAGCTGCTGCCGTCTCACGCTGCCCTGCCCTGCCCTGCGCACCCCACGCATCCTGCTCCCTTGCGCGCCCCGCGTGCCCTGCTTCCCGCGTGCCCCGCGCGTCTTGCTGCCTAGCGCGCCCCGCGTGCCTTGCTGCCCTGTGCGTTCAGCGCGCCTTGCTGCCCCGTGCTTAGCGCGCCCCACTGCCCTGCGCGTCTTGTGCGCCCCGCTGCACTGTGCGCCCCGCCGCTCTAGTGCCCAGAGCGTCCCGCTGCCCTGCGCGCCTCGCTGCCCTGCGCACCCTGCTGCCCTGCGCGGCCCGCTGCCTTGCGAGCCCTGCTGCTCTGCGTGACCCACTGCCCTATGCGCCCTGCTACCCAGCACACCCCGCTGCCCTGCATGCCTTGCTGCCTAGAGCGCCCTGCTGCCCTACGCGCCCTGCTGCCCCGTGCACCCTGCTGCCTTGCGCGGCTCACTGCCATGTGCGTCCTGCTGCCCAGCGCGCCCTGCGTACCTTGCTCTCTTGTGCGCCCAGCTCGCCCTGCTTCCCGATGCTTGGCGCGCCCTGCTGCCCTGTGCGCCCTGTGCGCCCCGCTGCCCTGCGTGCCCGGCTGCACCACTGCCTTGCGTGCCTTGCTGCCCAGAGAGCCCTGTTGCCCTGGCGCCCCGCTGCCCTGCATGCCCTACTACCGTGTGCGGACCGCTGCCCTGTGCGCCATCCTGCCCTGCGCGGCCCGCTGCCTTGTACGCCCTGCTGTATCTAGTACGTTCGCCCGAGGAGGGGGAACTCTGTCAACATAGGTGTCTGTGGACCTTCAATATGTTATATCTGCGCCCATGGCTGCTATACACTGAGAGGCCTAGGGTCCCAAATCTGCCCTAGCGTAGGTGCGAGGGGTTCAGATGTCAAGAGCGCATGGGTCACTCTCAGAAGTCGGCAGCATGGAACAGAGAAAAGGAGCAGTGACCAGCTCGTACTACAAGTCCTCTAGGATGTCAATGCCAAGGGGAGAAGCACCCTTGATGGATGGAGGAAGGGGAGGAGCAAAGACCAAGTGAGTTGCGTAAGGGAACGGGTGGAGGCAAAGTCAGCAAAAGCATTGTCAAGAAGAGAGACGAACGGAGGAGGAGCGGCAGGGTCAGTAACGAGGGAGGAAAAAACATGGGAGACCATAGGCCAAGTGGCCTTGAGGATCCCAGAGAATGGAGGAGAGGAGACAACAAAGGACGACGGAGGAGGTGAGCATAGAGTGGATACCGGGAAGGGGAGTTATGAAGCAAGCATGAGAGGGACAACATGTTTAGTGGTAGGAGTAAGAAGTTGGGTCAACAGACAGAGGAGGAAAGAGCTGTGAATAAAGAGGAAGACTAGCAAGAGATGAGAAAATGGGAGGAAATGTGGGACTGTAGACTCGTAGAGATGGTAGGGGAGGAGCAAGTAGTCGGTCAAGCGAGGGATAAGAGAGACCAAGAAGCTGAAGTGCAAACGCAGGCGGCGATGACCAGAGAGCAAGACAGCAAGGATTGCAGAGGCAACACAAGGATTGGAGAGGCATGAGAGCAAGGTCTATGCGAGATCATTGTCAATGCATTTAAGACCTGGGATATTTCGATCAACCTCGATGGGACCAAGAATCACCTGGTCATGTCTGCGTTCGTTCACTTAGTTGTTTACTCGTGCTTGCACTACTTGCTGGTTCACAGGGGAATTTGGCAAGAGTTCCTTTAGCAAAAGTTCACAACAATGATAGTAACAACATTGGCAACACAGACTACATCAGAGCTAGCTAGGCTTGCTGGTCGACCTCCAGCGCAGCATGGTCAACTGCGCTCCAGCGTAGCAGCGCTCGCACCGCTCCAGCGTTGCAGAGTAGCGGTTCGCCAACGTTGCAAGTCCACAGTGTGCCAACGCTGCAGCAAGTCGGCTGCACAGCGTTGCACGCGCAGGACAACGGTGCACCTGTTTCCCAGGCGCGTGCAGCTGGTTGGTGCTCCACATCTTGTCACGAGCACCGCGCAGACACCTGGCAGACTCCACGCCAGCAAATGCGCCTACCAGCCACGTCAACCTCGGGATACCACCCCCGAGGTTAGCCTCGCAGAAGTCACCCCGGCGACCTTCGCACACGTCGCCCGGGTATCCCGGTCAACTAGGCAACCTCGCCTGGTCGGTCGCCGGCTACACCAAACCCGGCGTCCCAAGGTCGGCGTTCTGGCATCCAGGTCGGCGTCCATACGCCCAAGACGCCGTCTATGCGCCCGGGTCGGCGTCCAAACGCCCAGGACGCCGTCTAGGCGCCTGGGTTGGCATACAGGCACCCAGGACACCGAGTCGACGCCCAGGATGCCGCCCAGACGCCAAGGGCGGCGTCCACCTACTCGGCGCCCTACAACCAGGCGTCCCCCTAGCTCAACGCCCTTGCAGTGGCCCCCATGCCCACTGCTGTAGGTTGGCTGCACCCCCCCGCACACCCGACCACAAGGTAGGCTCCGCCCAAGCGAGGACAGGGCAAAAAACTACTCCCATTGACACTCCCCTGCCGCATTCATGCTTGGGCCCCAGCCCACACGGCAGCACTGCTCGGAGAATAGCTCGGCGGCGTGCACACACCACACAGCACACCGGTCACCGCACCAGCCATGCAAATGGGCATGGCACCTACTGCTGCACGTTGTTGTCGCCGTCGCTGACTTTGGCCAAGCGCACCTGGCCGATCGCGACGGAGCACCAGGTGAAGGCCGGATAGTGCAGCACATTCGTCAGGAAATCGGCCGGCTGCTCAGCGGTCGAGATGTATTTCAGCGAAAACTTCCCGCGCTTCACCATGTGCTGCAGCCAGGCCTGTCACCGCTCCATGTGCTTGAGATTGCCCGTCAACCCCATGCCCTCGGGGACCGTGATGGCCGACTTGTTGTCCACCTAAAGGACCGTTGGCTTCCCGGCATCCAGCTGCCAAAACTCTACGAGGAGGAAGCGAAGGCGGCGTCCCTCCTTGCCGGCTTCAGTAGCCGCCACGTACACCGGCTCGGTCGACGACAGCGTTGCGCACTTGATGCGCTGGCTCGACCAGGAGAATGCGGCTCCTCCGTAGACGAACATGTAGCCTAACGTTCTCGTCCTATTCTGCTTGTCGCCGGCGTTGTCGGCGTCCACATAGCCGACCAGCTCCAGCGACTCTGGTCCACCATCAAACTCCAGAGCGGTGTTGCGCATGTTGGCGAGGTAGGCGAGGCATCGGCCGACCTCTTGCCAATGTTGGTTGCTCCTCACCGTGAGGCCGCTTCCTAGCTTGCTACAGGCAAAGGCGATGTCCGGCCTCGTCGTCGTCGCCGCAAACTGCAGCGAGCCAACCTTCTGCGGTACTCCTCTTCCTGTCGCTCCTGTGCCTTCTCGTCGTCAAAGGTGAGCTCGGCGTAGGCGTCGACCGAGACCGGCGTCTTCGGGGTGCGTACAGTCCGCTCTTTGTCGAGGAAGCACCTACGCAACTTGTCGGCGTAGCCCTACTGATTCAACCACAGCTTTCCCGCCGGCCTATCGCGCACGATCTCCAGCCCGAGGTACTTGTGCACTGGCGAGATCTTGCGTAGCTCGAAGGCGGCCTCCAGCAGCTCCTTCATCTGCTTCAGCATCTCGGTACTGTTGCTGGCGCCAAACAGGCTGTCGACGTAGACCAGCACTGAGCAGGCCACCTTGTCGTCACCGACCTTGAAGTACAGAGCCTCATCAACTTGGCTCTTCTCCCACCCGGCCCCGACCAGCACGTCGTTGAGAGCCTTGTACCATAGCAGCGGCGACAGCTTCAACCCGTAGAGGCTCTTCAGCAGCTTGCACACCCGGTCGGTCCCAACATTGAAGTAGGCCGACTGGTGCATGTAGAGCACCCGGTCAAGCTTGCTCTACAGGAAGGCGTTCATCATGTCGAGCTGCATCAGGTTGAGGTTGAGGACGGCGACGATGCTGAGGAAGATCCTTAGCGTGACGTAGCTACTCACCGACGAGTACGTCTCGTCGTAGTCGGCGCCATACACCTGTGTGAAGCCCTTCACAAACAGCCTTGCCTTCTCTCGCTCGACGGTGTCATCGATGTGGTACTTTGTCGTCAGCACCCACCGGTTCTTCATGATATTCACTCCCGGCGGGCGTTCGACCAGCTCCCACGTGCCCATGTCGATGAGGCTGCGGGTCTCCTCCATGGCGGCCTTCACCGCCTGGCCCTTCCAGCTCGCCAATGCCTCCTTCACCGACATCGTAGAGATGTCCCAACGATGCTCGGGGTCGGCGTGCATGTCGGGGTCGAGCTCAAGCAGCTCCTCATCGTCCTTGGCGTCATCTTACGCCAAATCATCGGCGTCCACGTCGTACACCGTGGTGAAGGCAACGGGGATGAAGAAGTCAGGTGGCCTCAGAAGTCGGCCCGTACGCCATGGTCCAACCTGGACTTCCACCACGTCGCTGTCGGTAGACTCCTCAGCTTCCACTCCATCGTCACTGTCATCGCTGCCCTCAGCATCCTGCTGCACCACGGTCGGCGTTCCAGCCGACGTCTCCCCTTCGGTCGGCTCCTTTGCCAACCGCCCGGTTGGCCACTGCTCCATGGTCGGCTTCGCTGCTCCCTGATCCCCTCTCAGCTGCTGCCTTGCCACAGCCCCCTTTGCCGAATTCACCACCGTCGACTGCACTTCATCAGCCTGCATGTCCTCTGTCAGCGTCGACTTCACCCCCATGTCCACTTGTGAGACGTCACGTCGGCACCCGGCGATGCTCTTGGCCGGCGCCATATGCGACGCCCCACCGCTCCCCTTATCACCGAGGGCCGACACCAAAGCCAGCTCGCGCAGGTCGGCCACAAGGGGAGGGGCAGAAGGGGTAGGGAAGGAGAAAGGGGAGGGGACATCCTCAACATCCTTAGCAGCAGGCTCATTGACCTCGGCGAGCAGAGGGAGCGTCGCCGACGAAGTGCCGTCGGCGCGGTGGTTAGCGTCCGCCATGACGCTGGCCCGTGCGCCGACTTCCACACCTCTAGTGACATATTCTCGTAGAACACCACGTCCAACGTGGTGACCATTCGGTTGGCGGCGATAACAAGGAGTTCCCAGCCCTTGCTCTCCTCCGACACGCCGAGGTGAAGGCCCCACTTGGCCTTCGGCTTCAACTTCCCACCACGCTGCTGCTCGGGGACCAAGAACTATGCCATGCAGCCCCACATCGGCGCCAGCGACAAGTCGGGCTTCTTCCTGGTCAGCAGCTGGTACGATGTAGTCCCCAGCGGTAGCGTCAACCTCTCGAGGCAGTTGCGGACCCAGACAACTTACCGAAGTGCCAGCTGCCACCAGTGGTGCTGCACGCCCATGTGCAGCAGCATCGTCCGCACCGATTCCACCACCGTCTGAGAAGAATTGAACGAGAATGAAATGAGTATGAACGAAGTGAGTACAAATAGGAAACCCTAATTGTGTTGTACCCCCTATGGGATACCCCACTATAGCCTACACAAACAAGTAAGCTATATGTTCTGACACACCCCCATAGGCAAAGTGGGGGAGAACAAGGGGTCACAAGACCAGTCAAGCAAAGCAAAGCAAAGCTCAGGGTGGATCACAAAGTCACCACGCATTCCGAGCACAAGTTCAAAGGCCACAAGGCCAGTTCACATGCAAGATCATATATAGAGGTATACAAGAGTCAAGCAAGCAAGAGCAAGAGTATATATATGCGAAGGTACAAGCAAGGTCAAGAGGAGAGCAAGTGAGGCAAGACAGGCACAAGACCCAACTGCGTGCAGCAACGCTGATGATCACAAGGCGCAAGTGCCTTGGTGAAGACATCAGCAGTGTTGGCCTCAGAGGCCACGTACGCAAGTCGCAGCTGTCCACGCTGCTGTAGCTCACGAATGTAGCGAAGAGCAATGTGCTTCGTTCTGTGCTCCAGTCGCTGCTCTCGACACAAGGTCAGCATGGCCTTGTTGTCTACGTACAGGACTGGAGGAGAACGAGGCTGCTCTCCAAGGTCGGTCAGCAGGTAGGTGAGCCAGCGTAACTCCTGTGCAGCCATAGCCCCAGCGTAGATCTCAGCCTCACAACTGGAGCCGAGAACAGAAGACGAGCGGGTAGCCCGCCACGAGACAGAGCCGGAACCAAGGCTGAAGGTGTAACCCTGTGACGACCGCTGCGTAGCCTGGTCGTCAGCCCAAGAAGCGTCTGCGTGCCCAGTGAGGACCACTGGACTGCGCCCTCCAAGCACTAGCCCCATGCCCGACGTACTGCACAAGTAGCGCAACACCCTCTTCGCTGCAGCCATGTGCTCTGGTCGGTGTCTCCCAGGAGCAACAAAGCGTGCGAGAATGCTAAGAGGGTATGCGAGGTCAGGTCGTGTGCAGGTCATCAGGTACATGAGGCAGCCAACAAGCTCTGCAAACGGGCCACTCGACTCTACGGACTCATCCGAAGGCAGAGCTGAGAGCGAGTGGCGAGTAGGCAGAGGAGTGGCCTGACGCGAGGAGTACGTGAAGCCGAAGCGCTGAAGGACCTGCTGCACCATGTGTGACTGAGTCAGGGTAATGGTGCGGCGTGCTCTGTCCCGGGTGATCTGCAAGCCAAGGTAGCTGCGCAGTTCACCCAGGTCAGTGCACGTGTGTCTCTTCTGCAGCTCGGACTTCACGTAGGCGAGTCCAGCAGTGTCAGCTGTGGCAAAGACCAAGTCGTCGACGTACACGAGGATGTAGAACGGCGGCAGAGAGGTGTCGGTGCGCAGAAACAGCGACGGGTCGGCAGTGGAAGGAGCAAAACCAAGTGCCGCGAGCGTAGTCCTCAGTGTGTCGTGCCACTCACGTGGCGCCTGGCGGAGACCGTAGACTGGACGCCGGAGACTCCACTGGGTACCAGGAGGGAAAGACCCAGTGAAGCCAGGTGGGCGACGCAGCCAGATCTCCTCGTGCAGGCTGCCCTGCAAGAAAGCTGTGCTGAAGTCGAGAGAGTGCAGCTCGTAGTCACGGTGAGCAGCAACGTGCAGCAGAACCCGAAGAGTGGTCATCTTCGGGGTGGGGGAGAAGGTCTGAAAGTAGTCAACCCCCTGCCGCTGACTGAAGCCACGAGCCACGTAACGCGCCTTGAAGACAGGCGGAGAACCCGGCGGCCGCTTCACCCTGAAAATCCACATGCCACTGACGATGTTCGCCCCAGGAGGGGGAACAGCGTCAACGTAGGTACCTGTGGACTTCCAGGAAGCCATCTCTGCATCCATAGCTGCCTGCCACTGAGAGGAGTAGGGACCCTCTATCGCCTCCGCGTAAGAGCGCGGAGTCGGGATGTCTGGTGCATCCGGGTCTCCCTCAGGGGCTAGCAGTACAGACGCGAGACGAGGTGAAGCGGCGGCCAGACACTGGAACTCCTCCTGCCTGTCCTCAAGGACGTCCGTGCCAAGGGCACACTCACCCCCGACGGACGGAGGACAGGCGGACTCAGACTCAGTGACAAGACGAGCAGCGTAGTCTAGACAACAGCGCGCAGCAAAGTCGACAAGCTCAGTGACAAGGGCAGACGCAGCAGACGACTCGAAGGAGGGGTCAGTGACAGCAGTAGCCAGGAGACGCGTGACAGTAGGACTGGCAGCACGAAGAGAGTCCGACTCCGGGTCGGCAAGAGCAGGAAGAGAGGAAGCAGGAGGAGAAGGCAAAGGGGCGCGCAGAGGAGCAGTGGACGGACGCAGTGACATCCGGTGCGTGCCAGGGACAGGAGGAGGACGCTGACGCGACCCGCGACCACTAGCGCGCTCAGTACGAACAGGCGACACAGGACGAGACGCAGGCTCACGACGCTCAGTAAGACCTCCAGTCGGACCAGCGTAGGGAGAAGGAGCAGGCAAAGGGGAGGCAGGCTGTAGCTGTGGCTGTGACCGGACAGGCTGCGGACCCTCTAAGGGAGGAGGAGGAGGAGTAAGACCAAGAACCTGCTGCAGGAGCGGAACGAAGTACGGTCGGGGCCGCGCGGCGACGCTAGAAACAGCATGAACAGCACCAGCAGCCCCGGCAGGAGCACCCACTCCAGCAGCACCACCAGCAGCACCACCCGAAGCTCCAGAACCTCCAGCAGCAGCACCAGGAGCACTGTCAGTCGGACCGCCAACGGCAGGCTCAGCGCCAACACCCTCAGCAGGACCAGCTCCAGGAGGACTCTCAGACCCAGCAGCTCCAGCACCCACAGTACGAGCACCGGCAGGACGCGCGGTAGCAGTACCCTCTACAGCCGAAGAACCACCAGCACTAGCAGCACGCCTCCAGCGTCTGGCAAACCACTCACGCAGCTCCTGTGGGGAGAGTGGCTCCCGGCGAGACGAAGCACCCCCAGGCACAGCACCTCCAGGCTCAGCACCCCTAGACACAGCACCCCCAGGCCCAGCACCCCCAGGCTTAGCAACCCCAGGCACAGCACCCCCAGGCGCAGCACCTCCAGGCTCAGCACCCCCAGGCACAGCACCCCCAGACTCGGCACCTCCAGGCTCAGCACCCCCAGGCACAGCACCCCCAGGCTCAGCACCCCCAGACTCGGCACCTCCAGGCTCAGCACCCCCAGACTCCGCACCCCCAGGCTCAGCTCCCGCAGCAGCACCAGAGTCACCAGTGACCTCGACAGGCTCGACCGCGTCTACCTGGGACACACCTGAAGGGGCAGGACCCTGAGGGGGGAGGGGGACTACCGGGGGGGGACCTGGTACCAAGAAGAGCGGGGGTGGGGGGAGGGACAGAGTGCGGTAGGGGAAGAGGCGGTAGTAGGGTACCAACTCGTCGAACGTGACGTCCTGGGAGGACAGAACACATCGAGAGGTGGGGTGGTAAAACTGCCACCCAGGGGCGTCGGGGGGGAACCCCAGGAAGACGCAGGGAGAAGCACGAGGGGACAGCTTGACCGCAGACAGGTCGCGAACAAACGCCCGAGATCCCCAGACCCGGAACGCCGACGCATCCCCAACCTTCCCCGTCCACAGCAGGGCTGGGGAGGTCTCCGGTCGAGAGACCCTGGGGTGGAGGTTGATCTGGTGCGCAGCGTAACTGACCGCAAACGGCCACAGAAAATGGGGAGCAGCCGCATGCATCATGGACGTACGAGCGACATCCATGACCATGCCAATGCGGCGCTCAGCAATCCCATTCTGCTGTGGTGAGTCCGGAAGCGTGAAGGTCTGACGGATGCCTCGCGCACGACAGTAGGCACTCAGGAGGCCAGAGGAGAACTCTCCGCCTCTGTCCGAGTGCAGACGTAAAACAGGGAAGTCAGAGCCAAAGCTCCTCCGAAGCTGGAGACGAGCTGCGCGGATCCAGTCGATCAACACCTCAGTGACCTCACCCTTGCTGCGCAAGGGGAAGACTGTGGTGTAACGCGAGTAGTCGTCAACCACCAGCAGGAAGTAGCGCTCCTGACCCTGTCCACGGACGCGGGCTGGGCCCCACACGTCCATGTGAAGCGTCTGCAACGGGGCCTCTGTCGGAGGAAACTGGGAGGAGTGAGGGGCAGCACGCTGGCGCCCCTCGACACAGGGGACACAGGTGGGGCCAGGGCCCGGAGGAAGGGGAGGGAGACACCGGGGAAGACCAGACACAAGGACTCGCGAGGCCATGCCTCTGAGCCGAAGCAGAGAGGGGTGGCCAAGGCGGTGGTGCCAGAGGAGGGTCTCGTGAGACAGACGACGACACGAGCAGGGGGCAGACTCAGGACCAGAACTGGACGCTGCAGCAAACACCTGACCAGACGAAGGGATCCTACCAGACTCAGCACCTGGAGGAGAAGCAGTGGTCAGTGTGTAGAGGCTCGACCCTGGCCGACGTGTAAACGTAGCCAGGTGGCGACCTGTATCCGCCTCCGTGCAGTGGGTCACCCGCTGACGAGCAGGGGTGAACTGGTGGACACCCGCATCCTGGAGGTCAGCACCACTCACCAAGTTCGTCGAGAACGAGGGGAGGTAGAGACCAGTCAGGGTGCCAGAGGGGGCCGCCGGACACGGGAGGACAGTGGAGAAGCGAGACAGGACAGGCCCCCCAGAGGGGTCAGCCAGGGACACCGCAACCGGCCGACTCAGCGGCGTGAGAGTGGTGCGGTCCCTAAAGAAGGAGCGAGACGCTCCAGAGTCAAGGGTGAAGGTGTGAGAGGCCGAAGCCGACACAGTACCTGAGAGGGCAGACTCACCAGTACCTGAGAGCACAGACGCACTGGCACCTAGAGCAGCAGCCTCACTAGTACCTGACGCGGCAGTACCAATGCCCGGGTCGGGCGGGAAACACCGGTAACAGTCATCCTCATCACTACCAGTCACAGCATACATAGCAGAGAGAATAGCATCAAAATCAAGATCATAAATAGCTACACCAGCCCTAGACAGCTCTCCCCAGCGGGGGATCTCAGCGGCCTCCGGAAACTGCTGACGCCAGGCGTCGGTCAGGCGGCCAAAGCAGCGGCGGGCTGTGTGGGCGCCTCCACACCTCTCCCCTGCACGGTCACCTGTGCGAAGAACGTAGGGGCAGGGACCAAGCGCACCACCACGCTGACGCTGCAAGTACCACTCACGGAGCTGCTGAGGGCCGGGGACGGTGCGAGAGCGCTGCTGCTGCTGTGGCTGCTGCTGCGGCTGCTGCTGCTGCTGCTGCTGCTGCTGCTGGCGCTGACCACCCTCAGAGCTGCTCCGCTGGGACGAGCCACTCCGACCCCCGCCTCCACCGCCACCCCCGCCTCCACCGCCACTCCCGTCTCCACCGCTACCTCCCCCACCAGGACCGTCGCTCACACCGCTCCCACCGCCTCCTCCGCTACCACCTCCGCCGCCACCTCCGCCTCCACCGCCGCCACCAGTACCTCCACTCCCGCCACCACCCCCACCGCCACCCCCACTCCCCCCGCCACCCCCACCGCCTCCTCCACCGCCCCCTCCAGCTCCACCCGCTCCCTTGCCCCTATTGCCCTTGCCAGAGCGGCGTCTGCCGCTGGGGGCAGACGCCGCGCCGACCGACTCAAAACCAGTGAGGTCGGCCGCAGCGGCAGAGGCGACAGAGGGCAGTAGGGGGGAAGGACCACACCCCTCAAAGATGGGGGTGCGAGGGTCACCCCGAGAGGCCCCTACAGCGACAATACTCTTCTCAGCCGCTAACAGGGACTCCTCAAGGAGATCGACAGTGAGAGTGGTGGGACAGACAGAGAGAAACTGGTCCCTAACGGCACGAAGGGACTCAGGGAGACGGGTGACGAGAAAGTAGAGAGTGATGTACATGGGAGGAGGGTTCGCAGCGCGGAACTCAGCAGGAAGGGCAGCGCGGTAGCGGGTGTCACTAGCACGGAGGTGGGTAACGAGGTCAGCAACAGTGGGAAAGGAGGCGAGGTCAGGGAAGAGAAACGGTAGCATGAGGCGGCTAAGGGTAGCGGAGGAAGGGGAGGAGTAGCGTGCAACTACAGCGTCGTACAAGGCCTGAGCGGTCTTGCACTGACTAAAGTGGGCACGCTCAGAGGAAGGGAGGTGGCGACGCACAGCAAGACGTGCAGCAGCATCGCGGGTCGCCCACTTGGAGCGAACGGCAGAGTCAGCATCAGCAGGTGGGGCAGGGACAGCGCCAGAGACAAAGTCAAAGAGAGAGACCTCATCTATCGCATCACATAGTAAGTACAGCTGCAGTTCTTCAATCCAGACGGCAAAGTCAATGGCCCTCCCCTCAGCGTCAAAAGTAAGGACATTGGGGGTGGCCATGGCAGCAGCTGAAGGTCTCACCGGGCTGGGAGAGTCGGGTAGTGCAGCAGCACAGGAACACAGCTCAGGAACAGCGGCACGGCTCGGGCGGCTCGGGTTGCTGGGGCGGCGCGGGCGGCTCGGGCGGCTCGGGCGGCTCGGGCGGCTCGGGCGGCTCGGGCGGCTGGGGCGGCTCGGGCGGCTCGCGCGGCTCGGGCGGCTCGGGCGGCTCGGGCGGCTCGGGTTGCTGGGGCGGCGCGGGCGGCTCGGGCGGCTCGGGCTGCTGGGCTGTACGGGCGGCTCGTGCGGCGCTGGTGTCGCGACGGGCGGCTCACTGGCGGCTCGCGGGCGGCTGCACAGGCGGCTCAGGGACGGCGGCGCGGGCGGCTCAGGGAGCTCACGGGCGGCTGCGACGAGCGGCTCGCGGGCGTCGGGCGCGAGGGCGTTGGGGCGACGGCGGGCGGCGCTCAGGCGTTCGGGCGGGCGGCCGTAAGGGTGAAAGGGCGGGCGGCGCTCGGGCGCTAGGGCGGGCGGCCGGCCGTCAGGGCGCTCGGGCGAGTGGCGCACGGGCGCTAGGGCGGGCGGCCGTCAGGGCGCTAGGGCGAGCGGCGCTCGGGCACTAGGGCGGGCGGCCGTCAGGGCTCTAGGGCGGGCGGCGCTCGGGCGCTAGGGCGGGCGGCGCTCGGGCGCTAGGGCGGGCGGCGCTCGGGCGCTAGGGCGGGCGGCGCTCGGGCGCTGGGGCGGGCGGCCGTCAGGGCGCTAGGGCGGGCGGCCGTCAGGGCGCTAGGGCGGTTGGCGCTCGGGCGCTAGGGCGGACGGCCGTCAGGGCGCTAGGGCGGGCGGCCGTCAGGGCGCTAGGGCGGGCGGCCGTCTGAGGAGGGAGCAGCGGGAGCGCGACGGTAGGGGCGACACGCAGGGTCGCTAAAAAAAAAATAACAAAAGAACGCGCGCCTCGGGGCGCGCTTCGGTGGGCCCTAGGAACAGTCCCTAGGAGGGGACCTGCTCTGATTCCATGAGAAGAATTGAACGAGAATGAAATGAGTATGAACGAAGTGAGTACAAATAAGAAACCCTAATTGTGTTGTACCCCCTATGGGATACCCCACTATAGCCTACACAAACAAGTAAGCTATATGTTCTGACACCGTCCTCATCTCCCGCTCCGCTGTGCCGTTCTGCTGCGGGGTGTACGGGAAGGTCAGGTCGTGGAGGATCCCCTTGCCGTTCACGAACTTGGTGAACTGCTTCCCGAGGAACTCCCCTCCCCAGTCAGAGCGCAGCATCAACACTGACCTTTGCGTTTGCCTCTCAGCCACTGCCAGCCACTGCATGAACTCCCGCAAGCATCTGGCTTCTCGGCGACGAAGGCAAGGCCTCACCCACACGTAGCGGGTTGTGCGGTCCTTCAGCAGCAAGAAGTACAGGCTGCCGTCTTTGGCAGCCACGCGGAATGGCCTGCACAGGTCGATGTGCACGACGGCCAGTACGTCGTCGGCGTTGGAGCCCTTGTGGGGAAAGGTGTGTCACGCAAGCTTCCCGCCGACGCACGAAACACACGGTGAGTTGACGCAAGACACCGACTTGAGGTCCGGCCCGGTGGCAACCTCGTGCATCGCCGAGCTCCGGATGGTGTCCATGCCGACGTGCGCAAGCCTCGTGTGCGGCCTTCCCGGCCTTGCCTTCGTCGCCGAGACTATTGCCCACAGCGCCAAGACCTCCGTCGAGGGAGTTGTTGACGTCGCCAAGTAGGGACGCAAGTAGGTGCAGAGGACACGCCCGGTGTACGTTGCCCGACCGAGCACCTCTTCCACCACCGAGACGAGAACCATCCCATCGCTGTCCTTCTGCAGCTTCATACTGGTCTCCTTCAGTTGGCCGGCCGAAAGCAGGTTCGCTCGCACGCCCGGGACATAAAGCACGTTGGGAATGAGCACCTGCTTCCCGGCCCTCCCCTGAAGAGCGTTAGTGCCACAACCCTTAACGTCCTGCAGCGCCCCATTGAAGCCACGCCTATGTTCTGGTTTCTACAATCATACCTGGTGGATGCATGCCCCTGATTCAACCTCTTAACATGAGCATGAATCGCACTTTCAAGGCCGAATTGAGGAAGTTGTACAATGAGTGGATTGCCACAGAGAGGATCGACACCCTTACGCCTGTAGGCGAGTGTTGCATGTTTTACAACAACAGTTTGAGTGCATGCTATCGCTCTGCTCCACGCCAATAACGCATGCAATTGTGTATGCTCTCGAATGCCAGAAGTCCTTCGCACGACTCTAGTAGAGCTCTTGCTTCGCTAAATTGTTGTATCGTGGGAGTGCAATCCCAAGGAGCTTGTGTCCAAGGCAATCAAGACCACATGCACCAGCAACAACCCCAACAGCAGCGAGGGCCACCTCGTCCTCGCTCACATGAGGGATGTGACGCAGGTGGAGGTCCATGACAACGTCCACATTGCACCTGAGGTGGAAGAGTGGGTGAATCCAATTTGCGGACACGTGGCAGAGGAGGTGGAGGACTCTGCTGCTGACGATGCATCTGATAATGAGGGCGACAGCAACCACGAACGACCCTAACAACCTGAGCCCACATTATCAGGGCAAAACTACCTGATTACCCTAAAATCAGGATGCAGTTTTGAATTTGCCCTGTGATTTCAGAATAGTGTCAATTTTAACCCTGTGGTCTCGGAATGTTGTTATATGAAATGCCCTGGACATTGAGGATGGCTGTGCTGTTCTTCCCTGAAGCGTCAGGATGAATGTGGAGGCTTGCCCTGACGCGTTTTAAGGAGGGGAGGGGGGGGGGGAATTCCGTTCCCGGGGAATCTTTTCCTCGTGCCTTTTTCCAGCCTTCGCACGATTCCTTTTACAGTTCCGATTCCCTGCAATGCACTAGCCAAACCCGTCAGATTGGGAACAGGTTGGGCAAGGCAACACTCTCGTCTCCTCGTGTGCCATGCATGCACCCTTCCAGTGTGTCAAATTATATATGCATATTTAGGTTATCCAGACTGCATGGAGGTTAGCATTAGGGGGCACAGAAACTTCCTCGACACCCTAATCTTGTACCCCAACCTTGACCTAATCTCATCATTCCCTTGACTTAGTCTTAACATGGTAACTAGAGCATGAGGTCTCTAGGACCTTAGAATCGGGCCCACCTAAGTGTGTTATCACCTGCCTGCCTTGCCTACTGCCCGCGCGCGCCTCGGCTGCAGCGCGCGTCACGTTTTTTTTTCCCGCGCGCTCCTTGGTTTCTAGCGCGCGCGTCACTGTTTTTAGCGCGCGCCACTGCTGCAGAGCCGCGCGCCGGCCCGCGTCGCCCGCGCAGCCCGCGTAGAGCCCGCGCGCCCCTTACCCTGCCCGTGCGCAGCCTCCTTAGGCCCGTCGCCGCACGCAGCCCGCAGCCGCGCGCGCTGCCTGTCGCCACGCGCAGCCAAGAGTCGCACGCAGCCCGTCGCCACGTGCAGCCAGGAGCCGCGCGTAGCACGTAGCCACGCGCAGCAGAGTGCCGCGCGCAGCCCTCAGCCGCACGCAGCCAGCACTCGCACGTGCCCTACTCGTGTACCTGCGTGTGAGGCTCACTGCTGCCGAGCCCGTTGCCTTGGAACTGTGCGGCCTGCTACTGTCTAGAGCACCACCTTAGGAGCTCGAGTGCAGCAAGCTAGTGCCCTGCACGTTGCTTGTAGTGCCTGCTGCCTACTACCTCTATCTTAGCCTACTGTCTACTGCCTGCCTGCTGCCATTATGACGACGCCTAATGTTCTCGCGTTCGAGCCTGACGGTCGCCCCATAGAGTTCGCTGTGTGGTTAGACGATCTCCAGTTGTTCCTTCTGACCGATGCCAAAGAGGGCGTTTCCCTATTCAATTACGTGTCTGGAACTGCCGTTGCTCTTGCTACCGATGCTCCTGCTCTCGAACGCTCGCAGTGGCGGACTCGCGATGCTGCTGCACGCCTCGCTATTAGGAACCACCAGCCGATTACTGAGCGCGCGCATTTCAGCCAGCACAAAACTGCTAAGAAGCTGTACGAAGCTGTAGTTGCGCGCTACTCCTCCCCGGACACTGCAGCCATAGGTCGGCTCATGCTACCCTACCTGTTCCCCGACCTTTCCTCGCTCACCACTGCTGAGGACCTCATTTCCCACCTGCGCGCTACTGACACTCGCTTTCGTGCCGCCCTTTCAGCCGAGTTCTGCGCCGCTAACCCCCCCCCCCCCCGATGTACTTCACTCTCTATTTCCTCGTCACTCGCCTCCCTGACACTCTTAGCTCAATCAGAGACCACTTCCTTGCGCTAGCACCTCCTTGCAGCAGAGAAGAACATCCTCGCTGTAGGTGCTGCTCGTGGCACTCCTCGCTCTCCCCTCTTTGAGGGGTGCTCCCCCTCCCCTCTCACCCCCTCCTACGCCTCCGCAATTGGTGCTCACGACTACCTTGGTGCTAAGGAGGTCGGAGCTGTTTTCGCTCCTAGTGGGAAGCGTCGCAGCAGCAGGGGCGGCAGGGGTGGCAGGGGCGGTGGGGGTGGCGGTGGACGTGGCAGTGTTGCAGGCGGCGGGGGAGGTGGAGGTGGTGGGGGTGGTCGTGGGGGTGGAGGCGGTGGAGGTGGTGGTGGGGGCGGCGGAGGCACTAGGAGCCGTGGAGGGGGTAGCAGCGGCGGTGGGGGAGGAGGGAGCGGGGGTGGTGGTGGTGGTCAAGGCCAGCAGCAGCCGCAGCAGCAGCAGCACCAGCAGCACCAGCAGCAGCAGCAGCAGCAGCAGCAGCAGCAGCAGCAGCAGCGTCAGCGCCACACCCCCACTTCCCAGCAGCTTCTTGACTGGTATGCCGGGCGTGGGGCTTCTGAGGGTCCTGGTCGCTGCCCCTATATCATTCGCACAGGTCCCCTCACTGGTCGCTAGTGCACAGGTTATCACACTGAGCAGCGCTACTTCGCTCAGCTTAGCGACGCCTGACGCACCAAGTCCTGATGTACTGAGTTCCCCAACTGGGTAGAGCTGCTTAGGCGTGATGTACCTATCTTTTATCTTGACTATGAGGCTATTCTTGCTGCTATGTATGCATTGTCTGTTAGTGCTGAGGGTGACTGCTACTTGTGTGTGCCGCCGGATCCTGGTATAGTCCCTGGTATAGCGCCTGTAGCACTAGGTGCTTGTGAGTCTGCTCCCCCTGGTACTGCGCCTGCACAGGCCTTGCACACTATTACACTTGACTCTGGTGCTTCCCGCTGTTTCTTTCGCGACAGTACCACAGTCACTCCCCTCCCTGCACCTGTTCCTGTCTCACTGGCTGACCCCTCTGGGGGCCCAGTTCTTGCACGGTCTTCCACCGTGCTTCCGTGTCCGGTGGTCCCGTCTGGTGAGCTGTCTGGTCTCCACCTCCCCTCATTCTCTACAAACTTGGTGAGCAACGCTGTCCTCCAAGATGCGGGGGTTGACACCTTCACCTCTGGCCGGCAGCGTGTGGCGATTTGCACGTGCTCCGAGACCAGCCGCCACCTAGCCACGTTTCACTCGTGCGCCAGGGTCCAGTCTGTACACCCTCACTACAACGTCATGCTCCGCCCCTTTGTCTCCCCAGTTACACGCGTCTGCTCAGGTAGCTACCTAGTGTGAGTGTCGCCGGCAGTCGCACGACACTCTCCTTTGGCACCACCGCCTTGGTCACCCCTCCCTACCTCGCCTGCGTAGCATGCACTCTCGCTTCCTGGTCTCTGGCCTTCCCAGGTCTCTGCCTGCCCTCCCTCCCTCGCCTGCGCCGCCCTGCATTCCTTGTGTCGAGGAGCGGCAGCGCGCCGCTCCTCACTCCTCCTCGTTCCCTCCCACAGAGGCTCCCCTGCAGACTCTCCACCTGGACGTGTGGGGCCCAGCCCGCGTCCGTGGACAGGGCCACGAGCGGTTCTTCCTGTTGGCTGTCGACGACTACACGAGTTACACCACGGTCTTCCCCTTGCAGCGCAAGGGGGATGTCCCTGATGTTTTGATCCCCTGGATCCGCGCTGCTCGTCTCCAGCTCCGCGAGCGGTTCCAGTTGACAAAATTAGAAGAAAGAAAGAGGAGTGAACTAGCAGAAATGGGGATACAAATAGCAAACCCTAGAAGGGTTGTACTCGCTATAGAGCACCCCACTACAGGCTAGAGCATAAGATAACATTCTGACACACCCCCATAGCCAAAGTGGGGTGTAATCAGCAGAGCAGGCAAAGCAGTACAAGCTCAGGGTGGATCACAATGTCACCACACATTCTGAGCACAAGTTTAAGAAGCAATAGTTTAGAGTTCATAATTATGAGCAAAGCTAGTGGTAGTCACAACGGGCAAGTGAGGAGGAGGAGAGAGAGTGAGGGGAGAGGAGATAGGAGGCGACGGCTGAAGCTGCAGACACACGGGCAACAGGAGGCAGACTGGCACAGCGGCTACCGGACAGCGCCCGGACTACAGGAGTAACAGGCCCCGCGGCTCAAGTAGCGGCAGACGGGCAACGGACCCACGGGCGGCTGGCGTAGAATTCTAGCTCACTGGGCTACCGGGACAGCGCCCCGGACTACAGGTGCTGCTGACGACAAACTGGCAACCTCCGCTCATCCTCCCGCACACAGTCCCACCCCCCTGATACACACCCGCTGCTACACCGCTAGCTCCACTCCCACGCACCCCCCTTAAACCCTAAACCCCAATCTCCCACACAACCACCCCCCTCAGCGACAGCTGCAGCAGTGGGAGACGAAGGAGGAGGAGGAGCAAAGGGAGGAAAGCACACCGGCCACCCCCATACCCGCCACCCCACAGCTCGCCCCTCAGGTCGCCACGACAGACGACGGGAAATGGGGGGGGGGAGGAGGGGGGGGGGGGGGGGGGGGGGGGCGCGAAGTGGGGCGGCGGGGCCACGAAGTGGGGCGGCGGGGCCGCGACGGGTCGGTGGCGGGGCCACGACCGGAGTTGGCGGGGCCGCGACCGGAATTGGCGGGGCCGCGACCGGAGTTGGCGGGGCCGCGACCGGAGTTGGCGGGGCCGCGACCGAAGGCGGCTGGGCCGCGACGCGAGGCGGCAGGGCCGCGACCGGAGGTGGCAGGGCCGCGACGGGTCTGTGGCGGGGCCGCGACCGAAGGTGGCGGGGCCGCGACCGGAGTAGGGCGGCGGGGCCGCGACGGGTCCCCGTCGCCCGTCGCGACGCCTCCAGAGCGGGACGCGGCGAACGCCGCGAGGCAGACGCCCGCCGCGCGCCTCGGGGCGCACAGCGGGCAGAGAACCGCCGCGCGCCTCGGGGCGCACGGCGGGCAGAAAACCGCCGCGCGCCTCGGGGCGCACGGTGGGAGGAAAAAGTAGCAGTGGAAGCGAGGTGGTAACCCACCCATAGGATCGATCCAAGGGGATCGACCTGCTCTGATAGCATGACAAAATTAGAAGAAAGAAAGAGGAGTGAACTAGCAGAAATGGGGATACAAATAGCAAACCCTAGAAGGGTTGTACTCGCTATAGAGCACCCCACTACAGGCTAGAGCATAAGATAACATTCTGACACCAGTCGGACTTTCCTTTCTTGCGTCTGCACTCTGACAGAGGTGGTGAGTTCTCCTCAGACCTCTTGGCAGCCTTCTGTGCGGAGCACGGCATCCGCCAGACTTTCACGCTTCCGGCCTCTCCGCGGCAGAATGGGGTTGCTGAGCGTTGCATTGGCTTAGTCATGGAGGTCGCTCGTACCTCCATGATCCATGCGGCTGCCCCCCATTTTCTGTGGCCGTTTGCAGTCGGGTACGCCGCGCATCAGCTCAACCTTTGGCCCCGTGTCTCCTTGCCGGAGACCTCGCCCACACTCCTGTGGACGAGGAAGGTTGGCGACGCGGCGCGTTTCCGGGTCTTCGGTGCTCGTGCCTTTGTCCGCGATACCATCGCGGACAAACTCTCCCCTCGCGCCATTCCTTGCGTCTTCCTTGGCTTTGTCCCTGACGCGCCTGGCTGGCAGTTTTATGACCCCGCCTCGCGCCGTGTCTTTCCGTCTGAGGACGTCACCTTTGACGAGCCGGTCCCCTTTTACCGCCTCTTCCCCTACCGCACTGCTCCTCCCTTCCTCTCGCCGCTCTTTCTCGCCCCAGGTCCTCCCCAGGTAGACCCCCTCCCTGCGCCACGTCCTGCTCCTTCATGTGTTTCTCAGGTAGACCCTCCCGTCCCTGCGCCTGTTGAGGTCATTGGTGACTCCGGTCCTGCTGGGAGTGGTGCTGTCCCTGGGGGTGCGGAGCTTGGGGGTGCGCAGCGTGGGGGTGCTGATTCTGGGGGCGCTGAGCGTGAGGGGCCTGAGGGTGCGGAGCCTGGAGGTGCTGAGCCTGCGCGTGAGGAGCCTGGAGGTCCTTAGCCTGGGGGTGTTGCGTCTGGGGGTGCTGCGTCTGGGGGTGCTGCGTCCGGGGGTGCTGAGCTTGCGTGTGTGGAGCCTGGGGGTGCTGAGTCTGGGGGTGAGTCGCCTGAGGGTTCTGAGACTGCTGTTCTGCGGTCTCCTTGGAGTAGCCGTCTTCGTCCGCGTGTGCCTCGCACCTCCTAGCAGCTGCACGACTGGTACGGTCGTCGTCATTGTCGCGCTTCTGCACCTCAGGGCTCTACTGCTGGGGGTACTTCTGCTGGTGTCACTGGAGCTGGGAGTGGTGCTGGTCCTTTGCCTGCTGGAGGTGCTGGTGTCGCTGGTCCCAGGGGTGCTCGTACTGGGGGTACTGGAGCTGCTGGGGCTAGCGGTGGTGTGTCTGAGGGTACTGCTGCTGGTGGCACTGCGGTTGGAGACCCTGGGACTGGGGGTGCTGCACCAGGAGGGACTGGAGCTGCTGAGGGTGCTGGAGCTGCTGGTGCTGGTGGCACTGCACAGCCACGCCTGTTCTTTGCTCCGCCGTCTCCGTCGTCTCTGTCACCGCCTGACTCCGTGCTTCGCCAGGTTCTTAGCCTCCCCTCGTCTAGTGGTCTTCCGTTACAGCCTGGCTCACCTCTACCTACTCCTTCTCCTTACGCTGAGCAGACACGGGGCCTTACTGAGCGTCGTGAGCCTGCGTCGCGTCTTGTCTCACCTGACCGTTCTGGTCGTACCAGTCGTCGTGTTCCTCGTCAGCGTCAGCCGGCTATCCCCGGCCCTTCCCTTGTAGTCCGTCGTCCTTCCTCTCCTCCGTAGAGTGTTCCTCTGCCGTCTCCTCTTCTGTCTTCTTTTCCTGTCGTTGCGGACCCTGAGTCTAACCAGTTTCGTACTGAGCACCCTACTGTCACACGTCTGCTAGCCACTGTTGTCACTGACGCGTCGTTTGAGTCCACTGCTGCGTCCCCCCTAGTCGCTGAGCTAGTCAACTTTGCTGCTGCCTGTCGTCTACACTACGCTGCTAGTCTTGTTGCTGAGTCTAAGTCTGTTTGTTCTCCGTCCGTCGGGGGTGGGTGAGCTCTTAGCACGGACGTCCTTGAGGACAAGCACGAGGACCTTGAGTGTCTTGCGGCCGCTGCGCCTCATCTCGTGGCCATGCTGCTTGCCCCTGAGGGAGACCCGGATGCACCAAACATCCCCACCCCGCGCTCTTACGCTGAGGCGATCGCGGGTGAGTACTCCTCTCATTGCCAGACATCCATGGACGCAAAGATGGCATCCTGGAAGTCCACAGGCACATACGTCGACGAGGTTCCCCCTCCTAGGCCGAACATCGTCAGTGGCATGTGGATCTTCAGGGTGAAGTGGCCGCCAGGTTCTCCGGCTGTCTTCAAGGCGCATTACGTTGCACGAGGTTTCAGTCAGCGAGAGGGAGTAGACTTCTTCCAAACCTTCTCCCCCACCCCAAAGATGACCACTTGTCGGGTGCTGCTGCACGTTGCCGCTTAGCGTGACTACGAGCTTCACTCTCTTGACTTCAGCACTGCTTTCTTGCAGGGCAGTCTGCACGAGGAGATCTGGCTGCGCCGCCCACCTGGCTTCACTGGGTCGTTCCCTCCTGGTACCCAGTGGAGCCTCCGGCGGCCGGTCTACGTTCTGCGCCAGGCGCCACATGAGTGGCACGACACACTGAGGACGACACTTGCGGCTCTTGGGTTTGCTCCGTCAAATGCTGACCCGTCGATGTTTTTGCGCACCGACACTTCGCTACCGCCGTTCTACATCCTCGTGTACGTCGACGACTTGGTCTTTGCCACTGCTGACACTCAGGCTCTCGCCTTGGTGAAGTCGGAGCTGCAGAAGAGACACACGTGCACAGACCTGGGTGAGCTGACAAGCTATCTTGGCTTTCGGATCACCCGGGACAGAGCAAGCTGCACCATCACACTGACTCACTCACACATGGTGCAGTAGGTCCTTCAGCGCTTCGGCTTCACCTGGTCCTCGGCACAGCCCACTCCTCTGGGTACAGGTCACTTGCTCTCAGCTCCACCTTCGGACGAGTCCGTAGAGCCGAGTGGTCCTTACACAGAGCTAGTGGGCTGCCTCATGTACCTGATGACCTGCACTCGTCCTGACCTTGCATACCCTCTTGGCCTTCTGGCTCGCTACGTGGCTCCTGGTCGGCACCGAAAGGTGCACATGGATGCTGCTAAAAGGGTACTACGCTACTTGTGCAGTACATCGGGCATGGGGCTCGTGCTTGGAGGACGGAGCGACGTTGTCCTCACTGGGCACTCAGACGCTTCTTGGGTTGACGACCAGGCTACGCAGCGGTCGTCATAGGGTTACACCTTCAGCCTTGGCTCTGGTTCGGTTTCTTGTCGTTCTACACGCTCGTCTTCAGTTCTCAGCTCTAGTTGTGAGGCTGAGATCTACGCCACAGCCATGGCTGCACAGGAGTTACGCTGGCTCACCTATCTGTTGACCGACTTGGGAGAGAGGCCTCGTTCTCCTCCAGTGCTGTAGGTCAACAACAAGGCCGCCATTGCCTTGTCTAAGGAGCACAGACTGGAGCACAGAACGAAGCACATCGCTCTGCGTTACTTCCTTGCTCGAGAGCTACAGCAGCGTGGTCAGCTTCGTCTTGCTTACGTGGCCACTCGGGCCAACATTGCTGATATATTCACCAAGGCACTTCCGCTTGGTGATCTTCAGCGTTTCTGTACTTTGTTAGGCCTTGTGCCTACGTTTCCTCACTTGCTGTAGGCTTTGTTTGTACTGTGATATATATATATATATATATATATATATATATATATATATATATATATATATATATATATATATATATATATATATATATATATATATATATATATATATATATATATATATATATATATATACCTGCATGCTTGCTCTGGTAGGTAGAGATCACTGTGATGTTGTTGTTACGTATATATCTCTGCATGTGAACTGACCTTGTGGCCTTTTGCTTGTGCTCAGACTGCGTGGTGACTTTGTGATCCACCCTGAGCTGTGTTTTGTTTCTTCACTTGACTGGTCTTGTGACCGTTGCTTGCTCTGGCTATCCCCCATTTCGCCTATGGGGGTGTGTCAAATTATATATGCATGTTTAGGTTATCTAGGTTGCATGGAGGTTAGCACTAGGGGGTACAGAAACTTCTTCGACACCCTAGTCTTGTACCCCAACCTTGACCTAATCTCATCATTCCCTTGACATAGTCTTAACACAGTGTTGTTGTTAGAGTAGCATTGGTGTCCTCTGGTCTAGTCTGGTGGTGTTCTCTACCCTGGATTACTAGTTAGCAAGAGTAGGACAATGCTGGTGCCATTACTATTTTTGCCCTGACAGGCCAGGATAAATTTCTGCAGAAGCCGTGAAACTACAGGAAGCCTCTGAAAAATTGCCCTGACAAGTCAGGGCATTTTCAGAATTTGGAAAGTTGCCCTGAGGCCTCAGGATGCCCCAAAACCTAGCACGGGCCCTACTAACAACTCCAGCACTATGGCCGAGTCGGACAATGATGGCCTGGAATCAGTGTTTGATGGTCTGGAATTGGCCTAGTGAGATTATAACTTACCGGTAGCATTGATTAGGTACCGTAGGCCTATGGCTTGATGACTAGGCACTAGGCCACATTAAGCTTTCTGCCCCAGGAAGCAAGTCCTGGGGGGAGGGGAACCTCAATATCCGGGAAAATATCGTACTATCCAGAAAAATGCATTACGGCACACACCGTCATCGCCCGGATAAGGCATATATGTCTTATCTCGTACACTAGAAAAAATGCTTGGGTTATTTTGTATTTGGAAAGGTTTTGGGTGTCTAATACGGTAAGTCTTATAAATGGAAACTTTCTAAACTACTTAAGAAAAAAATTCACACATCTTGACAAGAGTTTCTCATAATGAGTGTGGATGTTGCGAAGCTGCCACTTCAGCAACCATTGTTCGGGAAGCCACGTTATGGAAAATACATGCAGAGGCAAATTTGGAAGTACCGAAGTCAGCACGTGGAAGAATTCGTGCATCACAAGGGTAAAAACGTACAAGGTATTTCAAGTTTCACAAAAATATAATGCAGTTTCGATTATCAGACATGTCTTATAATGAGGCTAGCCCGTTTATAAAAGACACCCGGATAATAGACAACCCCTGTCTACTATTCATCACTGTCTACTATCCGGGCGATGACATGACAGTACATAATCTCTATAATCACATATGTACACTAATCAACAGCAAGCAAATCGAACAACAAAACAATCACCTCTTAGCAAGGCTGGAGAACTCGACGGCTCGCACCAGCTCGTGCACGCTGACAGGCTTGGAAATGAAGCCATCCATGCCCGCCTGCATGCACATGGCGCGGTCGGTTTCGAGCACATTGGCTGTCATTGCAAATATCTTGGGCCTCTGGCTTGGCGGCCACATGTGCGTTATGCGCTGTGTTGCCTCGATTCCATCCATCACTGGCATCTGGTCAAAGGGAGATCACCAGGGGAAAAGGGGAAGGAATGGTGCCTTTGCAGAGTGAGAGGTATAGAATAAATGCGTCTCAGAATTTGTGTGCCGATTTGGGCTGAAACTAATTACAGAACAGACCTCTCTTATTCGACACACGCACGCACACACTCATGCACGCACACAGATACACACACAGATACACAAACAGACACACACACACACACACACACACACACACACACACACACACACACACACACACACACACACACACACACACACAGAGCGCATGCAGCACCTCTGCCCCATTGACTTATGAGGCGTCTCAAGTACAGTTAAAGGAAAAGGTGCAGAGCGATACCTACCTGAACGTCCATGAAGACGAGGTCAAAGGAGTCTTTCTGCAGCGCCTGCAGCACCTCCGCCCCGTTGACTGCCACGTGGCATGTGTAACCCATGCGCCCCAGCATCTTGGTTGCCACCTTCTGATTCACCAGATTGTCCTCGCTGAATGGTCATCCAGAGTCACAGGCAGACATGTGCACATAGGGTCATACAGGAATTTGAGTTGACTATGTACCCCATCTTGGTCGCCACCTTCTGATTCACCAGGTTGTCCTCGCTATAGAGTAATGCAGGCTTGCAGGCACATGCGCATGCAGTCATGCAGGAGGGTGTACAGGAACAGGTCATGCATAATTTAGCACATGATGTAAGTGGAGAGATGAGTGCGGGCATTGGCATTTTGGTGCTGATTAGGCAACCTGCTGTTCGCGCAGAAGCACAGAATCACAGAGGACAGGAACTGGAGCGCTGGAGTGATAAGGGTTATGATTTAGTTGCATCGAATTGAAAGCATGAAAGAGAAAGCAAGGCCATGGAGGTGAGAGAGAGGGACTGCAGCAGGGTTCGTACGCAAGGAGAATCTTGAGAGGGTGCTGCTGCGCCAGCCCTGACTGGAACCCTGCTGCATCCACACATGCCCTTGCTGCCGCCCGTCCCCGCGCTCTTCGCCCCCCACAAAATGATCCTGCCGCCCCTCCTGCAGCCCCTCCTGCCGCCCCTCCTGCTGTCCCGCCTGCTGCTGTGGTTTCTGCCATCCCGCCTCCGGCTGATGCTACACTTGTTGGCACTGCAGCGACCGGGGATGGCTCTTCTGGAGCAGCAGGTGTTGCTCTTTCTGTTGCTCCTGCCACTGCCACACTTGGCACTGCTCCTGCTGCTCCTGCTCCTTCTGCTGCCGCTGCCGCTGGTCCTTTCGCTATTCGAGTTTGTACCTTTCCACCCACACCGGCTTCTGCTGCGCACTCTCCTCCTCTGCTACTCATTACCGCAGCAGCCTCTGCTCTGGTTGCAGCCCAGCCTGCCAACACAGCTTCGGCACACGCCTCCGAACCAGTCGCACGCTTGGAAGAGCCAGGAGCCAGGAGATTCGGCAGCGAATCCCCGAGACTTGTGCGGCAGCAGCCCAAGCTGCCTTCTCCACTGCCGTGGTTACCACAGTGCGTGTGGTTACCGCACTGAATCGGGTTACCACAGTGCGTGTGGTTACTGCACTGAATCGGGTTACCACAGTTACTATGTGAGCATTCGTTGCTGCTCACACTGACTGCACTAGCCAGTCCTCTGCTGGAGTGTCCGTGAGGGGAGTGAGTGGGGAGTGAGGGGAGGTGAGAAGAGGGAGCGAGAGGAGGCGGGGAGAGAAGCTCACAGACAAGGCGGTTGATGGCGGTTTGGCGGATGGGGTAGGTGACAACAGCCACGTGGCAGTCTGGGATTGGACGGAAGTCCTGCCTGCTGCCATAGGGTACGAGGAGAATGACCTTGGCAGGGCTGGTGGCGCTGTGGAGGACATCCGGGTCTGCTGGGAGGAGCATTTCTTCACACGCTGCTGCTGGTGCAGGATTAACCGTGAGCTGTTCCGGTGATGCTCTGGTGATTTCGGTGGTCGCTGCTGCTGCTGCTGATGCTACTTCCTCTGCGAGTGCTGCTGCTGGTCCCAGTGCTGCTGCAGTGCCTGAGGGTGCGGGTGCAGGGGGGATCCAGGGCAGCCCAGCATCCACAACAAACAGGTCAAACGCACTGGGGGACACCAGTGCTGTAGCCCCTGCTGCTGCTGCTGTAGCCCCTGCTGCTGCTGATGCTGTAGCCGCTGCTGCTGCTGTAGCCGCTGCTGCTGATGCTGTAGCCGCTGCTGCTGCTGTAGCCGCTGCTGCTGCTGTAGCCGCTGCTGCTGCTGTAGTAGCTGCTGCTGCTGCTGCTGCTGCTGCCATGCCTGCTCCTGCTCCTTGCATGCGTGAGGGTGCTGCCATGTCGCATTGTGGCTGCACGCAAGGGCTCTTACTCGGACACACCAGATCTCTTGTGTGAGATGGAGATGAAGGGGGTGAAGATGAGGGGGATAGAGATGTGGGGGGGAGTGACAAGGGTAGTGACGAGGGTAGCGACGAGGATACGAGAGAGAGCACAGATTCCCTCCTTTCTGTGCGACCCTCATCCCCACCACTGCCACCGCGTCTCCCTTCCTCCCCACTCATGACACCACACCCTTCCCCCAGCACCCGCACACCTTCCTCTATCACCCGATCCGCCTCCTCCCCACTGCTCGCCTCACCCACTCTAAACCCAAGGGATGCCAGGTGTCGGCACACCATTCGCCGAGTGCTTGCATGGGGCAGCACCACCAGTGCGCTCCTCCCCTCTGCTCTCCTCCTCGCTCTCTCCCAACCAGAAACTGTTGCTTCCACCTCACTCACTCCCTCACTCACTCCCTCACACACTCCCTCACAGACTCCCTCCCCCTCTCCCTCCCCCACTCCCTCCCCCACTCCCTCCCACCCGTCACTCTCCCTTCCCCTCACCAAAACCTCCTCCTCACTCCTCACATCTCCCGTCGCCGTTTCACCTGGGTCCCCTCGCTCCTCTTCTGTTCCACCTTTCCTCCTCTCCATCCGCCCCCCTAGAGGAGCGCACCCCTCCCCTCCACCCCTGCAACCGCTGCGACCACCACTGCTGCTACAACGGGTTTGACTGGCGCAGTTACCATCC
This sequence comes from Closterium sp. NIES-65, assembly GCA_948144175.1. NCBI lineage: Eukaryota > Viridiplantae > Streptophyta > Zygnematophyceae > Desmidiales > Closteriaceae > Closterium > Closterium sp. NIES-65. The sequence goes on along the minus strand of CANXME010000626.1, from coordinate 118,967 downwards.
TGTCTTGCACTGCCTATATCTGCTGCCCTCCCGCTCTCGCCCTCTGTGTTCCTCAGTGTCTCCCCTTCACTAGTCAAAGCCCCATCCTTCCAGCCGCACCAGCACCAGCAGCAGCAGCAGCAGCAGCAGCACTGGCAGGAAGAGCTGCAGCAACAGGCAGCGGCTGCATATCGCTTGCCTTGACGTGGCCCTTGCGTGGCCGCTGCAGCTACAAGTGGCTCCACTTCCCTCTTGCGCTTTCGCAATAGGCCAGCAGCCGCAGCAGACGTAAGCGGAACAGCTGAAGCAGCAGCGGCAGCAGGTGAAGGAAGAGATGGATGAAGAGCAGGGACAGCAGACGAAGCAGCAGTAGCAGCATCAGCTTCATATCCTTGGGACAGCAGACCAAGCGAAGCAGCAGCAGCAGAAGCAGGAGGAGAAGGCGACTTCTGCTGCGCCTCAACAGGAGTGTGGAGGTCAAAGGGCAGGGCGGGCGCTGTGATGTAGAACCTGAAGGTGGACCCGCGCCCCTGCCCGTCGCTCTCTGCCCAGATGCGCCCTCCCAGCATGCCCACCAGCTGGTGTGATATCGCCAGGCCCAGTCCTGTGCCTCCGTACTTGCGCGTCATGCTCGCATCCACCTGCCGCATGCACACAGAGGAGAACGGAACTCAAAGCGAGTGAGGTTTGAGAGGTTGGTTTAGGTGAGGTTTGAAGGAGTGTGGGATGAGAGCGGACGGTGACTCGGGCGAAAGGCAGCTGAGAAAAACATGTGGACGAGGTAGCTGCCAGAGCAGAGCAGGCAATGTTAAAATCACATTTGAGAATTCTCAAAAACATGTGGACGAGGTAGCAGCCAGAGCAGGCGAATTCAGACAGGCGAGCCTTACGAATAGTGAAATGGGTGTGGTGACAAGAGAAAGCACACACACCTGGCTGAACGGCTTGAACAGGCGCTTCATTCGCTCCTTGGGAATGCCGATTCCAGTGTCCCGCACACTCACTGCAATGCAGTGCACGCCATGCCTCTCCATGCCCTGCGTCTCCTCCCCTCTCCACCTCCTCCTGCTACTCAGCGCCTTGCCCCACACTGCAAAACCACTGTGTGCAGAATCCCCACTCCCATCCCCAGGACGCATATCTCCGCCCTTGCTCGTACCACCAAGTCCCTCCTCCTTTGCCTCATCCTCTTCTTGTTCTTCCTCCTGCATGCCTCCCCTGCTGCCTTCCATGCGCATGTCTCCCCTGCCTCCATCTGTTTGTTGCTTCGCAGTCTCTTTCAGCAGCTCTGGCATGTGCTGCTCGGAGCTCCCAGGCAGCCGGGTGGCAGAGACAGTGACCTCCACCTCGCCCCTCTCTGTGAACTTAATGGCGTTCGATATCAGGTTCACAAGAATCTGACACGGGTAAGAGGGGAAGGGGAATAAGGAGGGGCGGATTTATGCGAAACACGTGAAATCGACTGGCTGAACGTGGAATTGATGACATTCGATACGAAATTGGTGGCGTTAATAGGCACAGAAACAACAGCACCGGACATGAATCTGATGCCATTGAGTATGGAATCGACGGCAAGGGTTCGAACATGTAAAAGACAAGATCTTAAAAAACGACTCAGTGTGATGTGTTCTCCTCCCCTGTACCTGTCTGAGTCTCGCGGAGTCGCTTCTGACCACCCGGGGCACATTGGGCTCCACAAAGCTCACCACAGCCACACCTTTTTCCATGGCTCGGATCTGAATGTGCAATCCCAGGGAAGAGGAGCAATCCGAGAAAAGTGGAGCAATCAGACCAGCTAAAGGATGGTCGAATATACAATCAGAGCAGCTAAAGGAGCGATGAGAGGGTCTGAAGCTCACCACCACACCTGAAAGGGTCTGAAGCTCACCACCACACCTGAAAGGGTCTGAAGCTCACCACCACACCTGAGAGGGTCTGAAGCTCACCACCACACCTGAAAGGGTCTGAAGCTCACCACCACACCTGAAAGGGTCTGAAGCTCACCACCACACCTGAGAGGGTCTGAAGCTCACCACCACACCTGAAAGGGTCTGAAGCTCACCACCACACCTGAAAGGGTCTGAAGCTCACCACCACACCTGAAAGGGTCTGAAGCTCACCACCACACCTTTCTCCATGGCAGCGGCAGAGGTCAAAGTCACGGTGCTCGAGGTCGAGCAGGGAGGCGTGAAGAAAGCACGTACGAGGTATGTAAGAGGAGTGAAAGATGCAGGAAATGGGCACACAGAAAAAACGCACATGAGGAGCTTACAGCAAGCAGGGAGACGGCGTCCTCGAGGCAGCGGCAGAGGTCAAAGTCGCGGTGCTCGAGCTCCAGCTCCCCCGCCTCGATCTTGGAGAGGTCGAGGATGTCGTTGAGGATGGTGAGCAGTGCATCCCCGCTGCTCCGGATGGTGTCCACAAACTGCCTCTGCTCCTCCTGTAGTGGTGTCGATAGCAGCAGCCGTGTCATGCCTGGTTCAGAAGAGAGCACGGGTGGCACAGAGCAGACAGGGGCAACAGGCAGGGCACGTTGAGGATGGTGAGCAGTGCATCCCCGCTGCTCCGGATGGTGTCCACCAACTGCCTCTGCTCCTCCTGTAGCGGCGTTGATAACAGCAGGCGTGTCATGCCTGGTTCAGGGAATGGGAGGGAGAAGGGGAGAGGGCGGGCGGGAGAAGGAGTCGTGATTCCAGCACGCAGCTCATGGACGCCATGAGGAGGGCTCGTGGACGCCATGAGAAGGAGGGCTCGTGGACGCCATGAGAAGGAGGGCTCGTGGACGCCATGAGAAGGAGGGCTCGTGGACGCCATGAGAAGGAGGGCTCGTGGACGCCATGAGAAGGAGGGCTCGTGGACGCCATGAGAAGGAGGGCTCGTGGACGCCATGAGAAGGAGGGCTCATGGACGCCAGCACGCAGCTCTGGAGCCAATGGGATGGCATTCCAACCACGCACGCACACCCAACCCTGCCACTCACCAAGCACCCCATTCATGGGCGTGCACACCTCATGGCTCATACACACCAGAAAGACACCGGCGGCACTTCAGTCTATTACCCAACCCAGCCTCCAGGACCAATTAGCCGACTCTGCCTCTACCTGCGCCTCTCTGAGTTACCCCACCCGCTGCTCCACCTGAGCGCACCCACAGAGCACCCTCCCACTCACCAAGAACCCCATTCATGGGAGTGCGGATCTCATGGCTCATGGACGCCAGGAACCGGCTCTTGAGCCGATTCGCCGACTCGGCCTCCACGCGTGCCTCTCTCAGCTGGCCCACCAGCCGCTCCAGCGCGGTCGACTGCTGCGAGATCTTATCCCGCGACAACTCCAGGTCCCGGATGCAGCGCCGCAGGTGGTCCTGCGCTCTTAGGTGCTGCTCAATCTCCGATTTCAGCGCCTCATTGGACCGCATCAGCTGCTCCGTTCTCTCCTCCACACGCTGCTCCAAGGCCGCATTCAGCGCGCGAATCTCCCCTTCTTTGCGCTTCAGGTCACTTATGTCGGCTGAGACGCCGATCACGCCGACGAGTTTCCCTTCGGAGTCGAGGATGGGAGTGTCGGTGACCATGGCGTGGAAGGGCGAGCCATCGCGGCGCCGCACGAGGAACTCGCCGCGCCACACGTCCCCGCGGGTGAGCGCGGCGAAGATCTCCCCCGCCTGCTGCACCGTGGTGTCGGCGGGGGTGACCTCGATTATGCTCCGCCCCACCGCCTCCTCCTCCCGCCACCCGTACATCGCCTCCGCTGCCTTGTTCCTGGGGGTGGCGGTTGAGGGGGAGCGTGGAAGAGGTGAAAGGGAGAGGGGCAAGGTGATGAGAGGGATGAAGATCGGATCCGTACTGGTGCTGTGCTGTCCGCTGTGCCGTGCTGTCACCTGCGCCATGTTGTCGGCTGCGCCGTGCTGTCAGCTGTGCTGCACTGTCCGCTGTGCCGTGCTGTCAGCCATGGTTCATCACTCACCAGTAGGTGATGGTGCCTGCGAGGTCCGTGCAGATGACGGACTGCCCCACCGACGCCAGCAGATCCTTTTGGAACGCCACTGCCACAGGGAGGGAGATGGGGGGGGGACGGAGGAGACGGAGGAGATTTGGGAGGGAGATGGGGGGGAGTTGGTGGGTGATGAGGGATGGAGATAGGGAAAGATACGGGGTGACAGGGGAGAAAATATTCGAGAGGGGGAATGGGTTTCAGGGGAGAGAGGGGAAATATGCGGTCTGCATACAGACGGTAGGAGACTTCACCTGTCCATCACCTACCATGAACCACACCATACCTTCCTGCCGGTACTTCTCGTGGTCCGCCTGCAGGCTCCGCAGTTCCGCCACCAGCTCCGCGCGCGTCATTGCGCACAGCGCCTCCGCCGTCGCCAGGGGGCGCGCGCCATGCGGCACCACCTGGAACTGCATCCCCGGCGCGTTCTTCCGCGGCGCAGGCTCCGCGAGCACTGCGGGTTCCGCACCCGCAAGCTCTGCAGGTTCCGCAACCACTGCGGGTTCTGCAAGCTCTGCAGGTTCCGCAACCACTACGGGTTCCGCCGAATCAGATTTCGTGCTTATCCCCGCAAAACACGCCGCCGCCGCAGCGGCCGCGCTTGTACCGTTCCCCTCGGCCGGAGCAACGGCGGGGCTTGCGGCGGTGGGAGTATTAGGCGCGGTGACAACAGCAGAGTCGACTCCGAGTCTGGACACGATCAAAGGCGGTTGTTGCGCGTCGTGGCGCAGCGACAGGTGTTCCGGGAGGAGCGGAGAGCGCGGATTCGGCAGAATAGATTCGTCCGGATCAAAGGGGTTCGTCAGCACTCGCCGGACGGCTTCGTCATACTCTTTGTGACTAAGAAGTGGAAAGCTGTTATCCTGTGACGCGGAAGGGTGTGGCTCAGGACGAGCAGTGCTCGTCACTAGTATTGCCGCCGGATCTGTTGAAAGAATAGGATCTGGTGAAATATTCTTCGCCTTAACTTTTTGTGAGTTGGTTACTGAGTCGGTGCAGAATGGCGGCGTCGCCTCTTCGCCGCCGCAGCAGCCGGCGCTGTTAATTAAGTCAAGTGTGCCGCCACTGACAAGGTCAGGTGTGCTAATGACTGGTCGCAATCTCTGACTTGCTGACGTGGCTCCAATCTCCGGCTGTGGCTCGTGGAGCTCGTGGCGCTCGTGGCCTTGGGAATGACACTCGTTTCTTTCCGCGGGCGACTCGCATTCATTTCCACTACGTTCCAGTGGAACTGACGACACGGCTACTAATAAGGACGAACTACCTGCTGCTTCTGGTTGGCAGCGCTCGCTCGCATGGGAAGACGTGTCATGGATAAATAAGGGACAAGCTGCAGACACCTTGGCTTGGTGTGCTGACATGGTTTTAGTAAGAGAGAGCAGTGCGGGCTCTTACTCACTGCCGCATGAAACGGGAAACGGTACGGACGAGGTCTGCAGCAAGCGAGTCAGCGACGATGTCGATGAACATGTGGGGGTGAGCAGTCAGTCAGTAGTCACCTAGGGATCACTCCACTGGGACGAACTAGTGCAGAGCAGACTGGTGGTGGTGGGGAGGTGAAGTGAATGAGCCAAGCGCGGTAGTGCAAGCAGTAACGCTTCCACCGCGTTATTCAGGCCTTTCAGTAAGTCGTGACAACGAAGCATCTTCGCTGCACTGCCAATGGGATGAGTCTCCCTGTCCTCTGTACATGACTCGTTAATTTCTCTCGCTGTTCCGCCGCGTGTTTGCACCCTTGCTTCGGATCGAAACGCCAAGTCGTATTCGCTGGTTCGTATTGGGAGGGACGAGGGCGGTGAATCGGTGATGGGCGACGCTACCAGCAGCACGGACTGCTCTAGAAATCTCGAACCGATCTGTCTGTAGCGCATCACTGTGTGTAATGAACATCACTCCCCCAGACTCCACTCCCACCCAACTTCCAGACAGCTTTGACGTTTGATGGTTCTTTCTCCTTAGCCAGAGAAGACGAACAGCTGAAATGAAAAAATCCATCAAGTGGAGGGCAGTGTGCCTCTCCAACGTGACTGACGCACACACAACCAGCCGAGGGGAAGGAATCCATGGCGGAGCTGTCTCGTTTGAAAAACTGATTACAGCGCCGATGCCTTTTTACAGCGAGCAGGTGCCTGATGCCTCCTCGTCATTGGCGGCGCTATTGAATCTCGGCAACCGCTTGGGTCCACGTGGTTGCCTTCTGCAATTGACACGGGCAGTACGCGCACAAAACTTCTGCATTGTCATTGGGACCACGAAATGTACACTTCAATCAAAAACTCGTAGCCCCAAGTAACTTTTAATATGAGAATCCTTAGTTCATCCTAATACATCATATGCACACAACATCGAAGGGAAAAAAATAGCCCTAAAAAAACCTTATCATAGTTCTAACCACTCCATAAATTTTTCCCCTCAATAGAACATCTACAATCGCATGTTTACCAAGTATGGCACATCCACCCATGGCGCCCCCTCTCCTCTCAATCTTAGCTCCTCACCGTGTCGATCCGCCAATTCCACCTCGGCCTCACCAGTGTATATGCTGCTCGGAAAATGATCACTCGGGCATACGCCCTCTGCAAGGCTACCTCTACCGTTGCTGAAAAAAACCGGAAATTATTGCCCCTTTCCACACCAAAAGAGCCCCTTTCCCTGCTGTCGTAACCACTGTATGATGCTCCCCCCCAAGCAATATCAAGTCTCAAGAATCAATGGGTTGAAACATATCCCACTGGATTGCTGCAAAAAAAAAGGTGGTAATTCACTACTTTCCTCTTCTCTTGCTCCCTAATTGCAGAACCTAGTCCATCCGCGCTGCTCATGCTGCTACGTCGGTAAAGAAACGGGACTCACGATGCTCACCTCAAGTGCATGTGCTTCCCCATCTATCAATCTCCTAATCGCCACTTCCACCCTCTTCCCAAGTAATAGCATCTCGTCCTCAATTGTAACCACCCCATCTGACGTTTTGGGTGTTATGGCGACCTCAAACATCACTACATCATGAACGCAAGACTACACATGCAGGTGCTTGTAGAGGAGGAAACGGTGAGCGTCCGACGGGTACTTGAACCCTGCGCCACAGACTCACCTGCCGGCGACCAGAAGTTGGTGAACGACAAGGCCTAGGTGGATTGTCGCTGAAATGCTCCATTTAACAGGAGTCGAAGTAGCATCATCGCATGCTAAAACTGCGGATACCCATGTTGGCACACCCTACCCTTGAAGGGAAGTGAAACGGGCCAAGGTGGCGTCATCACGAGACATGCTCCAAAGAGATTGAAAACTTTTAACTGCCAAATGACGCTGATGCGCTGGGACAGGCAAACGTGTGGATTCATAGTGCAGAGCCCAAGGCTTGGCAATTTCTGCCTTACAGTCGATAAGAGCTTGTCAAGAGCCTTTGTGAATAAAGGCTCCAGTGAATCCTTAGCCTATGGAGTGCAAAAGATGCTCACAGCCTGGCACCACCCATACACGTAGGAGAGGGAACTAAGGTCTGCTGCCGAATGAATAATGAACCCACCCAAAGGTGACAGGAGGTGCAGGTGCAAGCGAGCCATACGCGAGGTTGAGGGGCCTCAAGTGCCAGGGGGGAAAAGCTGCTCAAGGCAATATTCCAAAACACCATCCCAGAAGTGTCAACGACAAAAGCTGCTCAAGGCAATCTTCCATTGCACCATCCTATGAGTGTCAACGACGTCAAGACAATGCGGTCAGTGCGAGTGCGGAAAAGCGGGCATGCAGACATGAAAAAAGTCAGCAGATAAGAGGCAATATGGGGGTAATTCAAAATAGGGAACCCAAGGCACTGATGAATGCAGCTGCGTGAGTCGCTCCCTCCTGGTCCTCCTCTCGGATAGGAACTCTCACCACCTCTAACCCAGTTCCCTACGGAACATCTCTAGACCTTTCGGCACCTCCTCGTTCCCACATCCTACACTTGTGCAATTGCACCTCCAGGCCCACCAACTCCAGCGACTCCCACAGGATGCTATACGCCGCCAACACCCACATAAATGTAAGGTGAGGTCCCAAGTGCCAGACGGGAAAAGCTGCTCAATACAATCTTCCAAAGCACCATCTCAAAAGCGTCAATGGCATCAAGACAAGGGGGGACAGTGCGAGTGAGGAAAATCGGGCATGCAGACACGACAAAAGCCAGAAGATAAGAGGCAATCTGGGGGTAATTCAAAACAGGAAACCCAAGGCAGTGATGACTGCAGCTGCGTGAGTCGCTCCCTCCTAGTCCTCCTCCTGCATATGAACTCCCACCACATTCCCAATCCCCAACGGAATATCTCTATACGTTTTAGCCTCTCTTCGTTCCGATATCCTACACTTGTGCGATTGCACCTCTAGGCCCACCAACTCCAGTGACTCCCACAGGATGCTATATGCCACCAACACCCGCTCCCGTGGCCCAAAAACATAAATGCCATCTGCATAGCTTATGAAATAGACTCCAGGAACATCCTTCATTGTGGGCTTCATAACGACCTGTTGCGTGAACGCCAAAAGGAAAGGACCGAATGGATCTCCCTTTCACGAGCCTTGCTTTGATGCCGACATCTCGACAAAGGGGCCCGTGCCAAGGTAAAGATTAATGGGCATCCCATAGGAGATGAGCAAGAAAGGGACAAGTCCAGCGAAGGAAAAATCGCGGAGGCTATCGAACATTGCGTGTTGATGGAACAAATTGAAAGCATTCACTACATCGATTTGTAACACACACTACGACATATAAGTTGGAATAGTAGAGGAGAAAGCGTGCGCTAGGATCTCCAATCTCCTGGTCCCCATCCCTAGTTGGTTACAACGAGCAAAGCAGGCTGGGACAGAGAAGAACACACAATACCCGCACTAAATATTGAGTTAGCACCTCTTCGTTGGCCACCAGGCGGACATCTCCATTCGGATTGGACAACTCGTCTAGGTTTGTGGCTGCAAGCCATGGTCGCACCCCTTCAGTCACGCATTCATAACTTCACTTCCTGAACACCTCCAACAAATGCGAGATGAAGGAAGGCTTAGAGAGGAATGTGTCTCTGATGTGCTCGGTCATCCATCCAGAAGGCCCAGGTTCCGAGGCTCATGCTGCCAAATGAATAACATGAGTGAGGACATCTACTGTGAGGTGTGGGAGGTAGGAATCGTCGATTTTGAAATGCTCGACCCACTCAGGAATTGCCACCTCATTGACACGGTGCTTCGCTTTCAGCGGGTCCACTGTTAGCTCAGAAGGCCGTGCTGTCAAAATCACATTTGTACTTGCTAGGCTACCCTGGGGTACACCATAGGGGCTACAACCCTAATTAGGTTTAGTGCTTGTACCCTCCTCCTCACTAGTCTCGACATTCCTCTTACTCCTAGATTTTCACATGATATCAGAGTAGGTTACGCTACCTACTAGGGCCTAGCGTTTCGTTTCTACTTGAAGCGCTACTGCACTTCCCTACCGCTCTACCCGAAGCGCGCTGTGCTGCCCTGCTGCCAACACGCCATCATTTGTTTTTTGCGCGGTCGAGAACCCCCCCTACGCGCGCACTGCTGTGCACTGTCGCGCACCCCCCTGCCCGCACGCCTGGTGCCCAGCGCGTCGCTCGCGCTGCCCGCCAGCGATCTGCGCCCTGCCCGCGCGCAATTAACGCGCTCCTGCTACCCACCGCGCCGCTCGCGCTGCCTGCCAGCGACCTGCGCCCAGCCTGCGCCCTGCCCGCGCGCGCCCTACGCGCACCTGCTGCCCAGCACGCCGCTCGTGCTGCCCGCCAGCTGCCTGCGCCCTACCTACGCGCCTCCTCCTGAGCGCTAATGCTGCTGCTACTTGATGCAACAACAGCTCCTTGCTGTTGCTCCTCCTTGCTGCTGCTGCTACTTGCTGCCGCTGCTTTTGCTGTTGCTGCTGCTACTGCTGCTGCTACTAGTACGCGCCTGGTCGCTCACTGTAAGACAAGCAAGTACTTGTCTCCACTCCCCAACCAGGCATCTCATGCGACAACGAGCCAAAATAATGGCACCATTTCTTGCTTAGGTAGGCAGAAGGCAAGAGGTCGCACTGAAGGGGTCAACGCAAAAGTGGCAAAGTAAAAAATGTATCGCCTCTGCCCCTCTTAAAACTTCCCCAAGCGTTCTACTATGGCTGCCCTCCGAGCGACGCCTTCCGTTGCTGGTACCCCCGAAATGAGGCATGGGAAGGCCATGAACATGAATGTTGCTGCCTCATCCTTTGGGAACGCCTAAAGCCGCTTGAGAATGCAGCACTGCGCATTGTGCCCACCCAAAATTGAATGTTGCGGAACACATGGTGCGGAGATTCCTTCGTGGCTCGCGGAGGTGTAGTGGTACGGTGTGGAGATAGCAGTTGGAGTTAAACCGAAGCGTTTAGCGATGATGTCAGCGTATTTTGCGGCGCTGAGATCGATCTTGTTCTCTTCTTCCTGTATATAGAGACCGAGGTATTGTGTCACGGTGGATGAGAAGGTGAGCGTTAAGTCCCGCTGCAGCTCCCCTTCAAACCAGGTTGTGACACCGTCGGTCGAGCCCATGTAGAGTAGATCGTCCACGTAGACGATCAGCAGGATGTAGTCAGTTCCTTTCGTGAGCCGGTACATTTCTTGATCGTGCGGCACTTGTCGGAATCTGATGCGGAATAGTCGCGCGTGTAGATACTGCTGCCACAGTCTCGGGGCTTGTTTGATGCCATACAAGGACTTCATTAGCTGACAGACTTGGTTGGGGTTTGCATTGGAGCCGTGCGGTTGCTCGATGAAGATTTCAGCATCGACGGGTGTGTAGAGAAATGTGTTGGCGAAGTCGATTTGACAAAGCTTTTTCCGCTTCATTGCAACTATCGCGAGGAGAATCCGTAGTGAGGTGTGCCGACTAACAGGTGCGAATGTTTCGGTGAAGTCTCGTCCGTCCTCTTGGTCGAAGCCACGTACGACCCAGCGTGCCTTGAATTTGTCGATGGTTCCGTCTGCCTTTGTTTTCACCCAAAAAAAACCATTTGCCGGTGAGAATGGTCTTGTTCATGCCACACCGATAGGTACGACCTTCCAGGTTTTGCGTTCTTCAAGTGCCTTTAACTCCCTGTCCATGGCCTCGCGCCACTTTTCCCTATGCTCCCCCCCAGAGCCTTCTGAACTGTGGCAGGCTCCTTAGGTGGCGCCGTGCTGTGGAATGCGGTGACGAGTCCGAGTATCTGGAGTCCGCTCTGTGTGTAGCGGGGGAGATTTGTGTCCTTGGGATAAGCTGCTTCGTGTCCAGCTTCTGGACCAGGTAAGAAATTGGGTCCTATGCGTTCTGCTTTATCGGTGTTGACTTGCGCGGGTGTAATGTAAGCGTTGTTAGCGAGGTCGTAGAAGACTTATGCGTTGATGCTTTCGTGAGGGTTGTCATCATCCATTGGGATGTCCACCGAGCAGTAGGGAAGAGGTCCGGCTTCTTTCAAAGTTCTGTCCACGTTCTGCTCATCCCAGTCAGCTTCATCTGCTGCCGAAGCGAAGGCTCGGTCCCCACGAAATCTGCCAGTGATATCCCGTGAGGTTTCCAAGTTGTACAGGTATGTCAGAAGAGTGAGACGTTCGTAGAAGATCACGTCACGTGCTACTACTGTTTCCTTTGTGTGGATGTCGAAGATCTTCCATGCGTTGTAGTGTTTTTCGATGCCCAGGTGTAGCCCCCACTGTGCGCGTTGGGAGAAGCGACCTCCTCGTGCAGCTGGGGGTCGGTACTGTACCATGCAGCCGAACACTTGTAGCATTTTTGTGTTGCCCAATTTTCCTGTCCACAGCAGATGAGGTGATGCGTTGTTCGGGAGCGATGATGACAAAAGCAAGTTGTGCAGCATGACAACATGGTCCATCGCCTCAGGCCACTGGTGGTTGGGTAGCCACCTGCCACGTAGTAGTTTGCGCATGGTGTTCTGGAGGGTCCTATTCATTCTTTCTGCCATGCCTTGCTGTTGATGAGCTTAGGGAAGGGAGATGAGCCGCTTGATGCCTCTCTCTGCCAAGTACTGCGTGAACCTCTGTGACGTATATTCCCCTCCCCCGTCTGACACGAAGCTTTTCAAATTCACTCCTGATTCTAGTTCTGCTACTGTAAGCTAGGCACCGAAAGCTTCGAAGGCCATGCCGCGACTCGGAAGATTAAGGTGCCATACGTATCGTGTGGCGGCGTCGATGCAAGTGATGACGTAGTTGTATGCTCCTTGACCAGGTTCACAGTTGTATAATATGTCACTGTATACTTTCTCCAGAGGTGTGTATGCCGGCACACTTGGGTTGTGGTGAGAGACGAAAGGCTAATGCGGTAAGTCGGCTTCAGGGCAGGTGAGGCATGTTCCTTGAACTCGTTGAAGTTCTCTGCCGTCGGGTAGGAGTAGCGAGTCTTTATCAAGTACTCTTGCTCTTATCGTGTTATTTAACGTGATGTTGCTCGGGTGTCCCATTCTTGCGTGCCAGATGTCTTCACCAGCACAATGTCCAGGTGAGCGCCTGTACAAGTCGGAGTTGGAGTAAAAGCCGGCGGTGAAGTTGGCGCTTCTGTGGACTTCTCGTGGAGGGGGAGTCAACTGATGCGCAGGAGTCGGTGGAGTATCGTTGATTGGGGCTGGTGCCGTAGAAGGACCCGCTATTAGTGTCGTGATTGGCGTTGTCTCTACTGCTGCCAATGTTGTCTCTGCTGCTGCCGATGTTGTCTCTGCTTGTTGGATTGCCACTAATGCTCGTGTTCATTCTGCCTCAGGTACGGTTTTCGAGTACCAGAAGCCGCCGGGGCTGAAGACAGGGTCGAGATCTGGCGAATGTGTCCAGGGAGCGAAGGTGACGATCCCGTCGCTGTCGACGGTGCCTTGATCTGGAACGAAGTCGAGAACAAAGACATTATTCTTCAGCACTGCCTTGCCGATGTAGAGACCTCCTTTCCCGTGGTACAGCTTAAACTCATGTGTGATGCTGTCTGCTTCGAGGTGGATGCCCTTCGCCATCAACTGGTTGACGCTGAGTAAGTTGTAGCCGAGTCCCTCTGCAATTAAAACCTTTGACATTTGTAGTATGACGTTTATTTCTCTTGACTGAAGTTTAACGATGCCTTGCCGTCGTGTGCGCATGTTCTGATTGTTGGCGACGATGATGACTACTTCGCGTTAAAGTTGGTGTTTCCGTTGGACGAAGCAGCTCGAGGAGCACATGTGCTGTCCGCAGCACCTGTCCAAGAACCAGGTGACTTTCCCGGACGGTTTGCTCTTGGCGATGGCTGCGTATGTCGGGTTCGGCTCCAGTGACTCGCGGCAAGGGGTGCTTTCATCGAGTTGTTCTTCCGGTGAGTAGTACGGTGGTGATTCAGTGATGCAGGAGTCTGTCAATCTTGCCATGCAGCTCACGATGTTTCTTGTCCCTTGTGCAGGTTGCGTCGTCGACGTTGTTGAAGTTTGAGCTTGAGTAGTGGGATGCGGTTTGTGTTGAGGTGACTTGGCTGCTTGAAGGCCGAAGTTGTCGTTGCGGTGGTGTTGACTGCTGTCGATTTGGGCAGTGTGTACAAGGGTGTCCAGACGTCTTTCAGAGATGACAGAACGGAGGTACGGGTTGTTGTCCTTGATGCTTGTTCTGCCGGTAGTTGTTGTTGTTGTAGCGCTGTCGAGTGTGAAAGGCAAACTCAGGTGTTAACGTTCATTTCTTGTGCCGTTCTTCGTGCAGGTCCATGTCTTGCTGTTCAGCGAGGATTTCAGCGCAAAGCGCCGCTTCGGAGATTTTCCCGTGGGCTCGGAGAATGGCTCGAGTGGAGTGGTAATGAGGACCGAGGCCACTGATGACAACTGTCACGAAGGCTTCTTCAGATATCGAGCCTCCGCATCAAAGGAGTCTGTCGCGCAATCTGCGACAACGACTGATATAATCCATCCCCTTTTCACCGGGTTTCATTTCCACTGTTGTTAGCTGTGCCATTAACCGAAGCTGATTGACGATGTCTGTTGCTTGATACAAGTTCTTCAAATGGTTGTACCCGAGCTCGGCGGAGTTGCCGTATCCCCCATAAGACCGGATGTTTTCCTGCTGGTTTGGAGTTATGTTCCTCAGCAGGATTGTGTACGCCATCGACTGATAAGTATACTGTTGTTTGTCGTACTGCGTCCCGTGTGTTGGGTATGGCAGGGATCCGTCAAAGAATCCAAGAATCTGCGCGCCTTCCATCATCAGTTCAAACTCGAATGACCAGGTATAGAAATCTTTGTCGTTGAAAGGCGTTGATGTCTGTAGTTTCAAGACGTGCGCGAACTGCGATTGAACCTAAAGTGCATCCAGTGTCTTCTCCTGTCCAGGTCGAGACTGTTGGTGCGGCATGAAGCTGATCGAGCCACGTTGAGGCTCATACGGAGCGAAGGTGGGTTGCTGCTGGTTTCCGCGCGCATAGGATGAACCATCGAAACTCATGGGTGTAACATCGTTGTTGTTGTTGTTGCTGATGTTTGACTGCGCTGGTGCCGCTTGCTGATGCTGTTCGTAGAAGGACATGGACAAAAACTTCTCCATCATGCTTGGGTCGAAGCCTGTCGCTTGGTTCGCGGGAGTCTCAGTAGACTCAGCTGCTGGTCTTGTTGCTGTTCCTCCCTCTGTCTGTAGGCCGAAGGCTGGAGGTGGAGTAGGATTAGTGCCAGGAGAGCTGTTAGAGGACCTTCTCTCCTTTTGCGTTGCCATGCTTTCTGATGTTGTAGGGGACTTGAATGTAGTTGAATTTGCCTTGACAACTATCATACCATGTTAGGATGAGAAAAGCCCTTAGGATCTTTTTAAGGCTTAACTATGAGTAGAAGTGTTGTAGTTGCGGAAGCGTTTAATGACAAGTGTTGAAATGTCAAAACAGTAGGCAGAAAGTTAGAATAGCAGAAGAGGGGTTTCACTAGCGGCAGATAGGATACATATAGCAAACCCTTATTTGGGCTGTACTCACTATAGAGTACCCCACTGCAGACTAGACAACTATAGCATTCTGACACACCCCCATAGGCAAAGTGGGGTATGATCAGCACAGCAAGCAGTCGCATAAGAAGTTCACAAGCACAAGCAAAGCTAGAGGCAGTCCTAGAGGGCAAGTGAGGAGGCGGATGGAATGTGCGAGGGGTGGAGATAGGAGGCGACAGGTGAAGCCGCAGACACACGGGCAACAGGAGCGGCGCACACGGTGGCTACCGGAGCAAGGGCCCCGGACTACAAGAGTAACTGGCTCCGCGGCTACGACGAACGGCAGGAGCAACGGACCCACGGGCAACTGGTGCAGCAGGCTCGCTGGGCTACCAGAGCAAGGGCCCCGGACTACTGGCGCTACTAACGTCACGACGGCTACCTCCACTCAACCTCCCCCAACTGTCTCACACCCCTTTCACACACCCCCTGCTGCACCCCTAGCTCCACTCTCACGACACCCCTCTAGTGCAACTCCCTCGGCTCCCACACACCCACCCCCCTTAGCAGCAGCTGCAGCAGTGGGAGATGGAGGAGGAGGAGGAGCAGGGGAGGCCTCACGCACCCGCCACCCCCAAACCCGCCACCCCCACACCCCAAACGCAGGCGGCGTGCGCGCGGTGCGGGGCAGAAACGCGGGAAGCAGCTGAGGCGGCGTGCAAGCGGAAGCGGGGCGGCGTGCAGGTCCCTGGGGCGCTGCGACGGGTGACGGACAGGGCGGCGCCCAGGCCCCCAGGGCGCCGCGACGGGTGACGGGAGGGGGGGGCGACTCGCTGGTCCCCAGGACGCCACGGCGCGCGATGGGCAGGGCAGCGCGCGGGCCCCCGAGGCGCTTCTGCGGAGATAACTGCTGCAACGGGAGCTAGACTACGGGCTAGGCATGGGTGCTCATGTGATCTCTGCGTTCGTTCACTTAGTTGTTTCCTTGTGTTCACGCTTCTTGCTAGTTCACGGGGAGAATTGGCAAGAGTTTCACTAGGAAAACATAACAATAATGGTACAATGAAGTTGGCATAGCAAGACTACATCAGAGCAAGCATTCAGGTCGGCCAACTGCCAGCGCAGCTTGGTCGACCGCGTTCCAGCACAGCTTGGTCGACCGCGTTCCAGCAAGGCAAGGTCGACGGTGTGCCAACGTCGCAGGTTGACGGCGTGCCAGCGTTGCTTGCGCAGAACAGCAGTGCACCCGCTTCGCAGATGCGCGCAGATGATTGGCGTGCAGAGTCTCGTCACCTACACAGCGCACACACCACGTCAACCTCGTGCTGACGACTGCTTCTGATCGGCCACGTCGACCTCGGGATACCACCATCGAGGTCGGGCTCGCCAACTTCGTCTGGGCGACCGTCGCACTCCTCCGCAGCACTTCGTCACCCAGGTAACCTGGTCGACCGGGCAACCAGCAGCTCCCGTATGTGCCCGTCGACCTCCCAAGTCGACGATCACCTCCACGTCGACCTCACCAGGTCGACCATGCCCCAGGTCGACCAGCTCCACGTCGACCAGCACAGTTGTTGGCCGACCACCCACGTCGGCCACCCGAAGTTGGCGTCACGAAGTTGACGCCCCGCTACTCGACGCCCAACTGCTCGGCGTCCTAAGTCGAGGTCGACGTCAGCCCCTCCTTTGTCGACCACCAGGTCTAGTCGACCACCCGCAGGTCGACCAGCAATCCATCAGCCGACCACCGAAGTCGGCTTCCCCAGGTTGACGTCACCAAGTTGACGTCCTCCGCAGGTCAACTCCCAAGTCAACCTCCCCGAAGTCGGCGCCACCCTGAAGTCAGCGCCCGTGCAGTGGTCCCCGTGCAGGTCGACCTCCTCGT
This sequence comes from Closterium sp. NIES-65, assembly GCA_948144175.1. NCBI lineage: Eukaryota > Viridiplantae > Streptophyta > Zygnematophyceae > Desmidiales > Closteriaceae > Closterium > Closterium sp. NIES-65. Next base: position 102,207 of record CANXME010000626.1, on the reverse strand, counting down.
CAACCAGCTCGCCCACTGCTGCAGGTCGGCTGCTCCCCTCACACCCGACCATGATGTCGGCTCCGCCCAAGCGAGGACGGGGCCAACACACAACTCTTGTTGACAGCTTCGACGGTCGACAGTGAGGAAGGGTGGCGCGCGGGCCCCCGAAGCGCGTCGACGAGCGACGGGAGGGGGGGCGAGGCGGCGCGCGGGCCCCCGGGACGCCGCGGCGGGCGCCGGGAGGGGACAGCGCGCGGGCCCCCGGGGCGCCTCGTTGGGCAGGAAACCGCCCCACGCCCCGAGCACGTGGCGGGCAGAAAACCACCGCGCTCTCAGGGCGCGTGGCGGGAAGAAAAAACGCCACGTGTGCCGGGAGCGTGGCAGGCAGAGAACGTCGCGCGCCCGGGGCGCGCGACAGGCAGGACAGCAGCGGAAGCAGCAAGGTGGGCCCATCCACAGGATCGACCCGCGAGGGTTGACCTGCTCTGATACCATGTCAAAACAGTAGGCAGAAAGTTAGAACAGAACAAGAGGGTTTTCACTAGCAACATATAGGATACATATAGCAAACCCTAATTTGGGTTGTACTCACTAAAGAGTACCCCACTGCAGACTAGACAATTATAGCATTCTGACATGAACCACCTTCCGCTAGAGTGTGAGGGCAAGATAGATTGATTTTAGAAAAGTAATACAAGCTTTTTATAAGATTACAAGGAATATGAAAGGGCGCAACTAATAATTGTTTTAGTGTTGTTGTTGCGGTTCGATATAGTGACGACTCTACAACTGCTCAGTATCGAATCAGTTGTTCGTCCTTGCTGTCGCGCTGTATTTGTCAAGTCAAAGGTCGCTGACCTTTGACCTTCGCGTAACCTCCAGCAATGACTTCTCTTGTTAACCTACGATGGTTGACTCACCGTTGTTTCGTTGCTATTTGCTTCGTTAACAGTTCGATGTTCCGACACATCAAAAGCGTTAAGTTACTTCTTTCCAACAACTCATGCTCGAATAGGAAGTAAGAATTTGGGCCCGGCGGTGGGCATATGCTGCCTTATAAGGAGCAATGTAGCGAGAAGGCGCAACCCCAGTAAAGAATGCACAAAAACAATACTTGCACTAGATGTGGGCATGAGGGAGTTGAGTAGTGACAGCCATGCAAATCCTTTATCTATGCAGAAAATGGTACCAAGTGTACATTTTATACTTCATTATATCTACATGCATTTTGTGTCTCATTAGCATAAAGTCGATGTAAGCATATAGACATTTGCGTAAATATCGTTGCCACACTTCATCGAAGTCAATTCCTTAAATATTTGACACTTAAGCTACCAGTACAACCCCAAGAACGTAAATACTCTTAATAACCTACACCGCATCTCCACATTCTACGCCAAATCCAACCATGCATGTTCTACCTCACCATAGCAATTATCTCTAGCCCAGTCACATCTAAATCACCGTATATGAAATTACAGTCATAAGGCGCACCGCAATTCGCGTATAGTATGTTACGAATAGTAATGTCAGAACATTATAGCTTATGCATTTGTGTAGGCTGTAGTGGGGTAGCCCATAAGGGGTACAACCCAATTAGGGTTAGTACTTGTACCCAACTGTTTCATTGTTCAATTCATTCTCGTTCTCACTTTCACATGGTACCGAGCACGTTCCCTAGTGGGAACTGTTCCTGCCCACCGAACTTTTTTTTCCTGCCCGGGGCGCGTCCCGCCCCTGCCCGAAGCGCGCTTAGGGTCGCACCTTCCCTAGCGGCCCCGTCACGTCGCCCTTAGCGGCCCGTCGCGCCGCCCTTAGCGGTCCCGTCGCGCCGCCCTTTGCGGCCGCGTCACGCCGCCCTTTCGCGGCCCCGTCGCGCCGCCCCCTTCGCGGCCCCGTCGTACCGCCCTCAGCGGCCCGTCGCCGCCCTCCCCCTGTGGCCCGTCGCCGCCTTTTTCACCTGCGGCCCCGTCGCCGCCCTTACAGCGGCCCCGTCGCTGCCCTTGCAGCGGCCTCGTCGCCGCCCTTGCAGCGGCCTCGTCGCCGCCCTTACAGCGGCCCTATCGCCGCCCCTGACGCGGCCCCGTCGCCGCCCTCATAGCGGCCCCGCCCCCTCTTTCAGCGGCCTCATCGCCGCCCTCCCCCTTACGGCCCGTCGCCGCCCTTCTTCAGCGGCCCCGTTGCCACCCATGCAGCGGCCTCTACGCCGCCCCTTCAGCGGCCCTCCCTCCGCCTCCTCTGCGGCCCCGTCGGCCCAGGCGCCGCCTCTACCAGGCCCCGACGCCGCTCCACCCGGCCCCGACGCCGCTCTACCCAGCCCCGCCGCCGCTCCACCCGGCCCCGCCGCCGTCCCCACACGGCCCCGCCGTCATCACTGAGCCGCCGGCGCCGCCGGGCTGCTGCCGAGCCGCCCGATCCACCCGAGCCGCCCGAGCCGCCGCGCCACCTGAGCCGCCCGAGCCGCCGGGTCGCCGAGCCGTCGGCCTGCAGTTGCTGCCGAGCTGCCGTACAGCCCGAGCCGCCCGAGCCGCCGAGTCGCCGAGCCGCAGTTGCTGCCGAGCCGCCGTACCGCCAAGCCGCACGAGCCGCCCGAGCCGCCGAGTTGCCGAGCCGCCGAGCCGCCGAGCCGCCGAGCCGCCCGAGCCGCCCTGTCCAGTAAGAGCAGCGCCTCTGTCACTGCACTGCCCTTACCCTACTTTTCGCGCTACTAGTCTACTGCTGTCATGGCTACCCCTAGTGTCCTCGCTTTTGACGCTGAGGGTCGGGCCATTGACTTTGACGTTTGGGTAGATGACCTGCAGCTTCTCCTACAGTGCGATAGGGCAGACGGTCTCTCCCTCTTTGACCTCACCTCTGGTGCCTCTCCTGCCACTGCTGCTGATGCCGACGCCACTGTGCGCTCACAGTGGGCCACACGCGATGCTGCTGCACGTCTTGCTGTGCGTTGCCACCTGCCTACCTCTGAGCGTGCGCACTTTAGTCAGTACAAGAGTGCTCAGCCCTTGTACGACGCTGTAGTTGCACGCTACTCCTCCCCTGCCACTACTGCACTAAGCCGCCTCATGCTACCGTACCTCTTCTCTGACCTTGCTGCCTTTCCCAGAGTCGCTGACCTCATTACGCACCTCCGCACTAGTGACACTCGCTACCGCGCTGCGCTTCCTGCTGAGTTCTGCGCCAAGAACCCCCCCCCATGTACATCACCCTCTACTACATAGTCACCCGGCTCCCTGACTCCCTCCGCGTAGTCAGGGACCACTTCCTCTCAGTTTGCCCCACCACTCTCACCGATGACCTCCTCGAGAAGGCCCTCCTAGCAGCAGAATAGAGCATAGTAGCTGTAGGAGCCTCTCGTGGTGACCCTCGCACCCCCATCTTTGAGGGGTGTTCCCCCTCCCCCTTTTTCCCTCTGTTGCCTCTGCTGCTGCAGCCGACCTCGTTGGTCTGGAGTCGGTCGGTGCGGCGTCTACCCCTAGCGAGAAGCGCCGCCCTGCCAAGGGCAAGGAGGGCACGGGCGCTGGAGGAGCTAGCAGGGGCGTTGGAGGCAGCGGTGGAGGCAGCGGAGAGGGTGGGGGTGGCGGTGGGGGTGGTGGCGGGGGTGGAGGTGGTGGTGGCGGCAATGGAGGCGGAGGAGGCGGCGGCAGTGGCGGTGGGAGCGGAGGTGGCGGAGGTGGCAGCGGTGGAGGAGGCGGTGGCGGAGGAGGTGGAGCTGGTCGGGGTGGCGCTGCGGAGAGGGTCGGCTCCGGTGGTGGTCAGCACCAGCAGCACCAGCGCACTCGTGACATCCCCCCCCCTCAGCAGCTCTGTGAGTGGAACGCTGCACGCCAGCGGGATGGGGGTGCTGGTCCGTCTACCTATGTCCTACGCACCGGCGACTGCGTGGGTGAGCAGTGCGGGGGTGCGCACTCCACCCAGCGCTGCTTTCGCCGCCTGACGTTTGCTTGGCGTCACCAGTTCCCGGAGGCCACTGAGATCCCCCGCTGGGGCGAGCTGTCTAAGGCGGGTGTAGCTGTCTTTGACCTTGACTTTGATGCTATTCTTGCTGCCATGTATGCTGTGACTATTACCGGTGTTTCTCGCCCGACCCGGGCATTGAGCTGGCTGCTCTAGGTACTGGTGAGGCTGCTGCTCTAGGTGCTAGCGAGGCTGCTGCTCTAGGTGCTCGTGCGTCTGCTCCCTCACGTGTTGGTGAGTCTGCTCTCTCAGGTACTGCGTCGGCTTCGGCCTCCCACACCTTCACCCTTGACTCGGGGGCTTCTCGCTCCTTCTTTCGAGACCGCACCACACTCACGCCGCTTGGCCGGCCAGTTGCAGTCTCTCTGGCAGACCCCTCTAGGGGTCCTGTCCTTGCTCACTTCTCCACTGTCCTCCCGTGTCCGGCGGCCCCCTTTGGCACCCTGTCTGGTCTTTACCTCCCCTCGTTCTCTACGAACTTGGTGAGTGGTGCTGACCTACAGGATGCGGGGGTTCACCAGTTCACTCCTGCGAGTCAGCGAGTGACCCACTACACGGACGCTCGGACGGGCCGACACTTCGCCACGTTTACACGTCGGCCGGGGTCGAGCCTGTACACACTGACCACTGCGTCTCCTCCAGTCACTGCGTCTGGTCAGGTAGCTGCGTCGGGTCAGGTGTTTGCTGCAGCCTCCAGGTCTGGTCCTGAGTCTGCCCCGTGCTCGTGTCGCCTCCTGTCTCACGAGACTCTCCTTTGGCACCACCGCCTTGGTCACCCCTCCCTGCTTCATCTCCGAGGCATGGCCTCCCGTGTCCTTGTCTCTGGTCTTCCTCGGTCCCTCCCTCCCCTTTCTCCGGGGCCTAGACCTACCTGCGTCCCCTGTGTCGAGGGGCGGCAGCGGGCTGCCCCTCACTCCTCCCAGTTTCCTCCGACAGAGGCCCCACTGCAGACGCTTCACATGGACGTGTGGGGCCCGGCCCGCGTTCGTGGACAGGGTCACGAGCGCTACTTCATGCTGGTAGTTGACGACTACTCACGTTACACCACAATCTTCCCCTTGCGCAGCAAGGGTGATGTCACTGAGGTGTTGATCGACTGGATCCGCGCAGCTCGTCTCTAGCTCAGGCAGAGCTTCGGCTCGGACTATCCTGTTCTGCGTCTGCACTCTGACAGAGGCGGAGAGTTCTCTTCTGGCATTCTGCGAGCCTACTGTCGTGCACGAGGCATCCGCCAGACCTTCACGCTTCCGGACTCTCCATAGCGAAATGGGATTGCTGAGCGCCGCATTGGCATGGTTGTGGACGTCGCCCGTACGTCCATGATGCATGCGGCTGCCCCCCATTTTCTGTGGCCGTTTGCGGTTCGGTACGCGGCGCATCAGATCAACCTTCACCCCACGGTCTCCATGCCGGAGACCTCCCCAGCTTTGCTTTGGACGGGGAAGGTTGGCGATGCGTTTGCGTTCCGTGTCTGAGGATCTCGGGCGTTTGTTCGCGACTTGTCTACGGACAAGCTGTCCCCTCGTGCTGCTCCTTGCGTCTTCCTTGGCTTCCCCCCTGATGCGCCAGGGTAGCAGTTCTACCACCCCACCTCTCGCCGTGTTCTGTCCTCCCAGGACGTCACGTTTGACGAGTCGGTCCCCTACTACCGCCTCTTACCCTTCCGCACTCCGTCCCTCCCCCTGCCACCGCTCTTCCTTGTGCCGGGTCCCCCCCCGGTAGACCCCCTCCCCCCTCAGGGTCCTGCCCCTTCAGGTGTGTCCCAGGTAGACGCAGTCCAGCTTGTTGAGGTTACTGGTGACTCTGGTTATGCAAAGGGTGCTGAGCCTGGGGGTGCTGACTCTGGGGGTACTGAGCGTGTGGGTGCTACGCCTGGGGGTGCTGAGCCTGCGGGTCCTACCACTGGGGGTGCTGAGCCTGGGGGTGCTGAGACTGGGGGTGCTGAGCCTGGGGGTGCTGAGCCTGGGGGTGCTAAGCCTAGAGGTGCTGAGCCTGGGGGTGCTACGTCTGGAGGTGCTGAGCCTAGGGGTGTGGAGCCTGAGGTAGCAAGGCGTGCTCGTGTGGCGTCTGGCGGTGCTAGGCGTGGAGGTTCTCCAGGTGCTTCGTCTCGGCGGGAGCAACTCTCTCCACAGGAGCTGCGCGAGTGGTTTGCCCGGCGCTGGAGGCGTGCTGCTGGAGCTGGAGGTTCTTCGGCTGCTGAGGGTGCTGGTGCCGCGGGTCCCGGAGGTGCTCGTACTGGGAGTACTGGAGCTACTGGGCCTGCGGGTACGACTGGAGCTGGAACTGCTGAGGGTGTTGGCGCTGAGACTACTGCTGTTGGTCCTGGAGGCGATCCTGCTGGGGGTGCTACTGGTGCTGCTGGAGGTACTGGAGTTGGAGGTGCTGCTGGCGCTGGTGCTGCCGCTGGGGATGCTGGTGCTGTCCCTGCTGTGTCTGGAGTCGCCGCGCGGCCTCGGCCGTACTTCGTTCTGCTCCTTCAGCAAGTTCTTGGCCTCCCGCCTTCTACTAGTCCTCCTCCTCCTTTAGAGTGTCCACAGCCTGTCCCGTCACAGTTACAGTTACAGCCGACCTCCCCACTGCCTGCTCCTTCTCCCTACACTGGTGCTACTAGAGGTCTTGCTGAGCGTCGTGAGCCTGCGTCTCGCCCTGCATCGCCTCTCCCTCCTGCTCGCACTAGTGGTCGTAGTTCGCGTCAGCGTCCTCCTCCTGTCCCTGGCACGCACCGGATGTCTCTGCGTCCGTCCACTGCTCCTCTGCGTGCCCCTTTGCCTTCTCCTCCTGAGTCCTCTCTTCCAGCTCTTCCCGACCCGGAGTCGGACTCTCTTCATGCTGCCAGTCCTACTGTCACGCGTCTCCTTGCTACAGTCTTCACTGACCCTTCTTTTGAGTCCACTGCTGCGTCTGCCCTAGTTGCTGAGCTCGTCGACTTTGCTGCTCGCTGTCGTCTAGACTACGCTGCTAGTCTTTTCGCTGAGTCTGAGTCTGTCTGTCCTCCGTCCGTCGAGGGTGAGTGTGCCCTTGGCACAGACGTCCTTGAGGACACGCAGGAGGAATTCCAGTGTCTGGCTGCTGCTTCACCTCATCTCGTGTCCGTACTGCTTACCCCTGAGGGAGACCCGGATGCACTTGACATCCCGACTCCGCGCTCTTACGCGGAGGCGATAGAGGGTCCCTACTCCTCTCAATGGCAGGCAGCTATGGACGCAGAGATGGCTTCCTGGAAGTCCACAGGCACCTACGTTGACGAGGCTCCCCCGCCTGGGGCGAACATCGTCAGTGGCATGTAGATTTTCAGGGTGAAGCGGCCGTCGGGTTCTCCGCCTGTCTTCAAGGCGCGTTACGTGGCTCGTGGCTTCAGTCAGCGGCATGGAGTTGACTACTTTCAGACCTTCCCTCCCACCCCGAAGATGACCACTCTTTGGGTGCTGCTGCACATAGCCGCTCAGCGCGACTACGAGCTTCACTCTCTTCACTTCAGCACAACTTTCTTGCAGGGCAGCCTGCACGAGGAGATCTGGCTGCGCCGCCCACTTGGCTTCACTGGGACTTTTCCTCCTGGCACCTAGTGGAGCCTCCGGCGGCCAGTCTACGGTCTCCGCCAGGCACCGCGTGAGTGGCACGACACACTGAGGACTACGCTTTCGGCTCTTGGATTTGCTCCCTCTACTGCCGACCCGTCGCTGTTTCTGCGTACCGACACTTCTTTGCCGACGCTCTACATCCTCGTGTACGTCGACAACTTGGTCTTTGCCACAGCTAACACTGCTGGACTCGCCCACGTGAAGTGCGAGCTGCAGAAGAGACACACGTGCACAGACCTGGGTGAACTGCACAGCTACCTTGGCTTGCAGATCACCCGGAACAGAGCACGCCGCACCATTGCCCTGACTCAGTCACACATGGTGCAGCAGGTCCTTCAGCGCTTCGGCTTCACGTACTCCTCGCCTTAGGCCACTCCTCTGCCTACTCGCCACTCGCTCTCTGCTCTGCCTTCGGATGAGTCCGTAGAGTCGAGTGGCCCGTACCCAGAGCTTGATGGCTGCCTCATGTACCTGATGATCTGCACACGACCTGACCTTGCATACCCTCTTAGCATCTTAGCATGTTGCTCCTGGGAGACACCGACCAGAGCACATGGCTGCAGCGAAGAGGGCGTTGCGCTACTTGTGCAGTACGTCGGGCATTGGGCTTGTGCTTTGAGGGCAGAGTCCAGTGGTCCTCACTGGGCACGCAGACGCTTCTTGGGCTGACGACCAGGCTACGCAGCGGTCGTCACAGGGTTACACCTTCAGCCTTGGTTACGGCTCTGTTTCGTGGCGGGCTACCCGCTCGTCTTCTGATCTCGGCTCCAGTTGTGAGGCTGAGATCTACGCCGGGGCCATGGCTGCACAGGAGCTTCGGTGGCTCACCTACCTGCTGACTGACCTCGGAGAGCCGCCTCGTTCTCCTCTAGTGCTGTACGTAGACAACAAGGCCATGCTGGCCTTGTGTCGAGAGCACAGACTGGAGCACAGAACGAAGCACATTGCTCTTCGCTATTTCCTTGCTCGTGAGCTACAGCAGCGTGGTCAGTTGCGCCTTGCTTGCGCCTTGGTGAGTTACTGTTACATATATATATACCTGCTCTTGCTTGTCTAGCCTTTTATATATATATGTACTCCTGCATGTGAACTGGCCTTGTGGCCTTGAACTTGTGCTCGGAATGTGTGGTGACTTTGTGATCCACCCTGAGCTTGCCTTGCTTCGCTTTGCTTGACTGGTCTTGTGACCCCTTGTTCTCCCCCACTTTGCCTATGGGGGTGTGTCAGAACATTATAGCTTATGCATTTGTGTAGGCTGTAGTGAGGTAGCCCATAAGGGGTACAGCCCAATTAGGGTTAGTACTTGTACCCAACTGTTTCATAGTTCAATTCATTCTCGTTCTCACTTTCACAAGTAATGTATGAACATTATTGTGCACTCCTCACCGCAACTAAGGAAGAATGCAGTAACGAGAACGAATGCGAGGAGTCAGAATTGACTCGAAATGTCAAACGGTTGGGGTGAATCTGGACCATTGGAGTAGACGGCATCAAGCAGATGCAGTCAGGAGGAATTAGGCGGGAACAATTTCGTAACTGTACGCGCCGCACGGTTGGGAATGAATTTGAATAAGGGAGTGTAGCCCTTAGAGTACATGGCTAGCTAGGTCGATTCGAATACCTCTGTACTCAAATTTATATATTTGTATTTGCATGTTTTAACCATCTCAAGCATTTTACATTCACTCTACTATTGAGATCAAGGGCCCACCAACACTACCTAGCTGTCTGCGAACCTTCCCGAGGTGATCCTGGCTTTGATCAACGTACGATCGCAACATGGTATTAGAGCGACTCGGAGATCTTTCGCATTGCCACCTCCGAAATCTTCGACATTCGAAAGTGTCAAATGTTATATCTGCTACAGTTTGTTTGGGATGTAGTGGGGTAGTTACTATGGGGTACAGTAAGTTTAGGGTTTCCTACTTGTACCCAACCCTTTTCCTAGTTCAATCACTCTTGTTCATTCTGACATGGTATCACGAGCCTAGGTTAGCTACCTAGGACCGCTTACTACTACGGGCCCACTATTCCGCTAGAAGCGCCCTCGTGCGCCCTACCTTACGTGCGCCCTCGTGCGCCTTTCTCTGCTCGTGCGCCCTCGAGCGCCTTTTTCTGCTAGTGCGCCCTCGCGCGCCCCGCCCTTCGTTCTGCCCGCGCGCCGTCCTTTGCCCGTGCGCGCGTGGCCCGCTAGCCACCAGAGCGCCGCCTGATCAACGCTCGTGCGCAGCCTGATAGCCGCCCACGCAGTTCGTACCGGCCTCGCGCGGCCCCTCGAGCCGCTTGCGACCTGCCTGCACGTAGGCCGCCGCCCGTAGGCTGCCCGTCGCCCGCCGTCGCCCCTAGGCCGCCGCCGCCTGTAGGCCGCCCATACGCCGCCCGTAGGCCGACGCTCGCGCGCAGACCGTAACCCGCGCGCCGCGACTGACGCACGCCGGCGCCTGCAGCCCGCCGGGACCCGCGTGTCCCCCCCCCCCCCCCCCCCCCCCCCCCCGCCTCGTCGCGACGACCCTGGGGGACCCGCGCGTCGCCCTCGCCTTTTCGCGACGCCCCTGCAGGACCCGCGAGGCGTGGCTCCTGCGCGTCGCGCCGCCCCAGCGGGACCCGGGCGTCGCCCCGGCTCGTTGCGACGCCTCTGCGGGGCCCGCGTGGCGTCGCCCCTACCCGCCGCATCGCCCTGCCCTACCCCGCGCCCGCCCTTTTGACGGCCGCCCCTGCCTCGCCCTGCAGCAGCTGCCTTCACGGCCCTGCCCCACCTTACAGCAGCTGCCGTCGCGACCCAGTCCCGCCCTGCAGCAACTGCCGCGGAGCCCCTAGCCGCAGTCGTCGCCCCGCCCTGCAGCAGCTGCTGCGGAGCTCCCTGCCGCAGTTGCGGCCCCGCCCTGCCGCTGTAGCGGCTCCGCAGTCGCCTCTGTCGTGCGCCTACCCCTCCTACCACTGGTGAGCACTGCCTTGCCCGCGCTGCTACCGCTACTACTGCTGCTAGTGCTGTTACTGCTGCTGCTACTGCTACGGCTGCTCCTGCTGCTACTACTTCTACTGCTACTCCTGGCGTGGCCAGATGCAGCTCCAGGGCCGTCCGCGTGTGTCCCTCACGCCCCAGCAGCTTCTTGAGTGGTACGCCAGTTGGGGTTGTCGGGGTGGCAGTAGTGAGAGTCGTCCTAGAGTGGGTAGTTCGGGAGCTTCTTGTAGTGGCCCGGTGCAGCAGCAGCGTCGTCCGCGCGAGACTTGTTCGTCCCAGCAGCTTCGTGAGTGGTACGCTTAGAGTAGAGGATCGCTAAGTACTGCTCGCTGCCCGTACGTTATTAGCACGGGTGTCCGGACAGGTCAGCCTTGCGGGACGCGTGGTCACACAGAGTCTCACTGCTTCGCCGTCTGAGCAACGCTTGGCGTACAGAGTTTGGCGACGACGCTGAGCTCCCCGAGTGGGTGGAGTTGCTTCGCCAGAGGGTAGATATCTTTGCTCTTGACTATGATGCTATTCTCACTGCTATGTATGCATTGTCTACTAGTGCCGAGGGAGCCTGTCACCTGTGTGTGCCGCCCGACCCCGGTATCCAGTCTGCTACTCCAGATGCCAGTGAGGCTGCTGCTCTAGGTGCTCGTGCGTCTCCTGCTCCTGGTGCTGGTGAGGCTGCTGCTCTAGGCGCTTGTGAGTCTGCTGCTTCAGGTACTTGTGAGTCTGTGCCTTCAGGTACTGCGTCTACTGAGGCACTGCACACCTTCACACTGGACTCAGGTGCTTCCCGATGTTTCTTTCGCGACCGCACTGCCCTCGAGCAGCTCCCTAGGCCGGTTGCTGTCTCCCTGGCTGACCCCTCCGGGGGTCCGGTCCTTGCGACCTCCACCACTGCCCTCCCTTATCTTGCTGTCCCGTCCGGCACACTGTCGGGCGTTTACCTCCCCTCCTTCTCTACGAACTTGGTGGCGGGCTCCGCGCTCCAGGATGCGGGTGTTCACCAGTTCACCCCTGCCTACAAGCGTGTGACACACTGCACGTGTGCCCAGACAGGTCGTCACCTGGCTACCTTCACTCGGCAGCTGGGGTAGGACTTGTACACACTAACCAATGAGTCCCCTCAGGTAGCAGCGTCTGCGTCTGCGTCAGGTCAGTTGTCCGCCCCCTGCTCGTGTCGCACCCTGTCGCACCGGACGGTCCTCTGGCACCACCGCCTTGGACACCCTTTGATGTAGCGCCTTCGTGGCATGCACTCTCGTTTCCTTGTCTCTGGTCTCACCAGGTCACTGCCTCCCCTGCCACCGTCCCTTGCCCCTCCTTGCCTTCCCTGTGTCGAGGGGCGGCAACGTGCAACCCCTCACTCGTCTGAGTTCCCCTCGACGGAGGCTCCTCTGCAGACCCTTCACATGGACGTGTGGGGCCGAGCCCGCGTCCGTGGACAGGGCGGAGAGCGCTACTTCCTGCTGGTGGTTGATGACTACACGCGTTACACCACGGTCTTCCCCTTGCGCACCAAGGGAGAGGTCCCTGCTGTCTTGATCCCTTGGATCCGCGCTACCCGTCTCCAGCTGGAGAGGCGCTTTCGCACGGACCTTCACGTCCTGCGACTGCACTCTGACAGAGGTGGTGAGTTTTCCTCTGGCCTCTTGGAGGCCTTCTGTCAGGGGGAGGGCATTGAGCAGACGTTCACGCTTCCGGCCTCTCCTTAGCAGATGGGGTTGCTGAGCGCCCCATTGGCTTAGTCATGGAGGTCGCTCGTACCTCCTTGGTCCATGCGGCTGCCCCCCATTTTCTGTGGCCGATTGCGGTCCGGTACGTCGTGCATCAGCTCAACCTCTGACCTCGCCGACACTACGTAGGACGGGAAAGGTTGGCGATGCGTCTGTGTTCCGTGTCTGGGGATCTCGTGCCTTTGTTCGCGATACCTCCGCGGACAAGCTCTCCTCCCGCGCCGTTCCTTGTGTCTTCCTGGTCTTTGTCCCTGACGCGCCTGGCTAGCAGTTTTACCACCCCACCTCGCGCCATGTCTTCCCCTCTCAGGATGTTAGGTTTGACGAGGTCGTCCCCTTTTCCCGTCTCTTCCCCTACCGCACTGCCCCGCTCCCCCCTTCGACGTTTTTCCTCGTGCCAGGTGCTGCTTCGTTAGACCCCTGCCTCCCCAGGGTCCTGCTCCCTCAGGTGTTTCCCAAGTAGACCCGGTCGAGCCTGTCAAGCTAGCTGTCAACTCTGGTCGTGCGCGAGGTACTGAGCGTGCTGAGCCTGAGCGTGCTGAGCCTGGTGGTGCTGAGTCTGGGGGTACTGCGACTGGGGTTGCTGAGCCTGGGGGTGCGGAGTCTGGGGGTGCTGAGCCTGGGGGTGCGGAGACTGGGGGTGCTGAGCCTGGGGGTGCAAAGACTGCGGGTGCTGAGCCTGGGGTTGCTGTGCGTGGGGGTGCTGAGCTTGCAGGCCCTGAGCCTGGGGGTGCTGCGCCTGGGGTCGCTCTCTCTTCCCAGCAGCTGCATGAGTGGTACTCTCGGTACTGTCACCGCCGCCGTGGTGTTGTGGGCGCTGGAGGTGCTACTGGAGCTAGAGCTGAGGGCGCTGGGCCTACTGGAGTTGGTGTAGCTGCTAACCCTGGGTTTGGCGCTTAAGGTGCTGGAGCCACTGGTCCTGGAGGTGCTCGTACTTGCGGTACTGGAGCTGCTGGTACTGGAGGTGCTACTGGTACTGGGGCTGGTGGTGCTGCAGGGGCTGGAGCTGGAGGTGTTGACGCTCGTCCTCCTGCAGGTGTTGGAGCCGACGGTGCGGCTGGAGCTGGTGCTACTTAGGGTACTGGAGTTGGCACTACTGGAGCTGCTGGTGGTGGTGCAGGAGTTGGAGCCTCTGCTGGGGGTTTTGGTGCTGTCTCTGCTGAATTTGGGGGCACTCCACGGCCGCTGCCGTACTTCGTTCCGCTCCTTCAGCAGGTTCTTGGTCAGCCGCCTCCTCCTTGTCCTGCTCCCTCCTTAGTGTGTCCTCCGCCTGTCCAGTCGCAGTCAGAGTTACAGCCTGCCTCGCCACTTCCTAGTCCTTCTCCCTACACTAGTCCGACAGGAGGTCTTACGGAACGTCGTGAGCCTGAGTCTCATCCTGTGTCGCTTGAGTCTCGTTCTGCGTCACCTGTTCGTGCTAGTCGCCCTGGTCATCGTGTCCCGCGTCAGCGTCCTCCTGCTGTCCTAGGCACTCACCAGATGACGCTTCGTCTTTCCACTGCTCCACAGCTTGTCCCTCTGCCTTCTCCTCATGCGTCCTCTCTTCCTGCCCTTACTGACACAGAGTCTGCCTCTCTTCGTGCTGCTAGTCCTACTGTCACGCGTCTCCTAGCCACTGCTGTCATTGACCCTTCCTTTGAGTCAGCTGCTGCATCTGCCTTAGTTGCTGAGCTTGTCGACTTTGCTGCTTACTGTCGTCTAGACTACGCTGCCAGTCTTGTTGCTGAGTGTGAGTCTCTCTGTCCTCCGTCCGTCGGGGGTGAGTGTGCTCTTGGCACGGACGTCCTTGAGGACAGGCAGGAGGAGTTTGAGTGCTTTGCCACTACAGTACCTCATCTCGTGTCCATGCTGATTGCACGTGAGGGAGACCCGGATGCACCAGACATCCCGACCCCGTGCTCTTAAGCTGAGGCGATCGCGGGTGAGTACTCCTCTCAGTGGCAGTCAGCCATGGACGCAGAGATGGCATCGTGGAAGTCTACTGCCACTTACGTCGACGAGGTTCCCCCTCCTGGGGTGATGATCGTCAGTGGCATGTGGATTTTCAGGGTGAAGCGGCCGACGGGTTCTCCGCCTATCTTCAAGGCTCGTTACGTTGCTCGAGGCTTCAGTCAGCGGCAGGGAGTAGACTTCTTCCAGAACTTCTCCCCCACCTCGAAGATGACCACTCTTTGGGTGCTACTGCACGTTGCCGCTCAGCGTGACTACGAGCTTCACTCTCTTGACTTCAGCACAGCTTTTTTGCAGGGCAGCCTGCACGAGGAGATCTGACTGCGCCGCCCTCCTGGCTTCACTAGGTCGTTCCCTCTTGGTACCCAGTGGAGCCTCCGGCGGTCGGTCTACGGTCTCCGCCAGGCGCCACGTGAGTGGCACGACACACTGAGGACTACACTTGCGGCTCTTGGGTTTGCTCCTTCTACTGCTAACCCGTCACTGTTTCTGCGCACCGACATTTCGCTGCCGCCGTTCTACATCCTCGTGTACGTCGACAACTTGGTCTTTGCCACTGCTGACTCTGAGGCTCTTCCCCTGGTGAAGTCGTAGCTGCAGAAGAGACACACGTGCACAGACCTGGGTGAACTGCGCAGCTACCTTGGCTTGCAGATCACCCGGGAGAGAGCACGCCGCACCATCACCCTGACTCAGTCACACATGGTGCAGTAGGTCCTTCAGCGCTTCGGCTTCACCTGATCCTCGGCACAAGCCACACCTCTGGCTACAGGTCACTCGCTCTCAGCTCCACCTTTGGACGAGTCCGTAGAGCCAAGTGGTCCTTACCCAGAGCTAGTTGGTTGCCTCATGTACCTGATGACTTGCACTCGTCCTGACCTCGCGTACCCTCTTGGCCTTCTGGCTCGCTACGTGGCTCCTGGTCGGCACCTAAAGGTGCACATGGATGCTGCTTAGAGGGTAATGCGCTACTTGTGCAGTACATCAGGCATGGGGCTCGTCCTTGGAGGGAGGAGCTCAGCTGTTCTCACTGGGCACTCAGACACTTCTTGGGTTGACGACCAGGCTACTCAGCGGTCGTCACAGGGTTACACCTTCAGCCTTGGCTCTGGTTCACTTTCTTGGCATTCTACACGCTCGTCTTCAATTCTCAGCTCCAGTTGTGAGTTTGAGATCTACGCTACAGCCATGGCTGCACAGGAGTTACGCTGGCTCACCGACCTGCTGACTGACTTGGGAAAGCGGCCTCGTTCTCCTCCAATGCTGTACGTCAACAACAAGGCTACCATTGCCTTGTGTTAGGAGCAGAGACTAGAGCACAGAACAAAGCACATCACTCTGCATTACTTCTTGGCTCAAGAGTTGCAGCAGCGTGGTCAACTTTGTCTGCATTACGTGGCCACCCGGGCAAACACTACTAATATATTCACCAAGGCACTTCAGTCTGGTGATCATCAGCGTTTCTGCACTATGCTAGGGCTTGTGCCCACTTTTCCTCGTTTACTGTAGGCTTTGCTTGTACTGTGATCTATATATATACACCTGCATGCTTGCTTTACTAGGTAGAGATCACTGTGATGTTTGTGTTGCATATATGCCTCTGCATGTGAACTGGCCTTGTGGCCCTTTGCTTGTGCTCAGTGTGTGTGGTGACGTTGTGATCCACCCTGAGCTTGCTTTGCCTTTCTTGACTGGTCTTGTGACCCCTTACTCTCCCCCACTTTGCCTATGAGGGTGTGTCAAATGTTATATCTACTACAGTTTGTTTAGGCTGTAGTGGGGTAGTTACTATGGGGTACGGTAAGTTTAGGGTTTCCAACTTGTACCCAACCCTTTCCTAGTTCAATCACTCTTGTTCATTCTGACATGAAGGTGGCGTCCGACACACGATCTCGCGTGAAAATGGCTGGAGGATCTGACGGTTGAAGCGCAACCCAACCTGGCTGCGACAAACGAAGGGACGACGACTATCCTGACCGAAGTCCTCACACAACTTCTTCAGCAACTCACCAGCTTGGAGCAAGGGCTCCAAATAGTGCAGAATGGCGACGCGGGAACCTCCTCGCAACCTTCTCAACCGGCCCCAAATGGCCAGAACGCCGCCCCGCACACATTCTCCCTCGACACAAATGATTCAACTCCCAAGACTCCCCGTCCCAGTGAAGAGGCAACTCTCTCTACGCAATCAAGGTTTCTCAGCATATCAAAAATAAAGACAAGTGTGTGTTTTGACGACAGAGACTTATATACCTGGAGCTTCGACTTGGAGCTCCTGCTGCAGAACGCTCATATTTTTCATTACTTAGACGAGAGTTACGCGCGATACCAACGACGACAAGGCAAGGTATTATAACGAATCCCTGATGGCGTATGGGGTACTCCTGCGAAATATGTCGCCGGCGGAGCAGTTGAGCATTCGCTCATACAAGAAATCGCCTGCTCCAGCCCTCACTGCTTGGCGCCACCTGAACGGCGTGTATCAGCCGAAGGACTCCGTCTCTTTGAGCCGGCTGCTCCAGCAACTACTAGAAACCAAAATGGCCCCTGGGGAGAAGGCCAATAGCTACATCAATCGCTGTCGAAGCCTTCGCGACCAAATCGCGAAGTTGGGAAGCTCAATATCAGAAGAAATTTTCGTGAACATCGTGCTTCAAGGGCTCGACCCAGAGTGGCGGCCCTGCAAGGCGCTTCTCCGACAGCAGGGGGTCATCTCGTAGGCCGCCCTTTGCGCCGCCCTTCTCATCGAACAACGGGATATGGATCAGGATCGACCAGCGCCACGACGAGAACGTAAACGGCTCGCCTTCTACGCCGACAACAACGAAGAGCGACGACCGCGGCGCCTCAGATAGAATATATCTTTAATTGCCTGTAGCTGTAGTTAGTGTAGTTATTGCTTCATTGTTGATGGTGCACCTCTTGTTATTGTTCTCCCACTTATATGTTCCTTGTTTGCTATAGTGAATCCCCCTTTTGCCTTACCAACTTTTTTGACTTCACTTGGCCTAGGCTACTAAGCCTAGGCCCTAACCTAAACCTAGCCTTCACCTACTCTCACTATCTTAACAGCCTTTACTGCAAGATTTGCAGAAGCTTCAGGCATTTGGCGGATCGATGCAAGTCCCGATCCCGTTCTCGCCAGACCAATCCGAGCAACTGGTCCGACCGACAAGACGCGTGAGGCGACGTGCGTCCAGCCCAGGGGTATCAACCCCCGACGCGCAACCTGAACCCAGCGGTTCAGCATCATCAGCAGCAGCCGTCATCGATTGCCCCAGTACGCAACGTCATGAGCAACATGGCCATGACGGGCGAGTCGCATCGCCGCCGCGTGCGCTCACCATCACCTGAGCCAGCACCGCATCCCATTGGTGCGTTTACCAACAACAATCCATTCAGCCCGCGCCACGACTTCACCGACGACGACGACCAGGACTGGAACCTGATATGCAGGCGGCACCGTTTCTTAAGTTCGACACTCCGCACATCGTCACGCCGCGACTGGCGCTACTCGCACGTGACGACAACAAGCGCTACAACACCTGGTACCAGGACACCTACTGCGGCCAGCACATGGTGGGCTCGGAGCATTGCATATCCAACGCCGTCGCCACCCCCACAGTCACCTATGTCACGGTGGCTAACAACACTCGCCTGCGCGCAAGCGCGCAAGGCATCGTCGTGCTCAAGGCACACGGAAGCCGCACGCACATCACGCTCAACGATGTGTTGATCGTCCAGAACTTGCGCTTCAGCCTACTTTCCGCCGCACGGCTCGTGGACTGCGGTGTCGACCTCAGACCGGATCGCGCGACGCGCGACATTTTGCTGCACTACAAATCAAGGATATTCCCTCGCAAGCAGATCGGCAGAGCGCACTCCGAAAATCGAGTGTATGTCCTGGAATTCGACATCCCCGACTCCAGCGGCAATTCTCACGAGCTAATCGACCTCGTGCCACTGCGCTTCGAGCACATTCACCGCAGGGACTGGAAGCACCTTGACGGAAGGCCGTGGGTACCGAATCACCCCCACCCACGTGAAACGACGCTGCATGACCCTGACCTAGACGGCATCTTCAGGGATTGCCACACGCCAACAACGTCAACCAGTGCAATTGCCGGCCGCGGACTCGCCGCCATCGCCAAGACCGAGCGGCACGCGCCGCAAGAAGAAGGAATGTCATAGCTGGAGCTTCAAATTACCACGCGCGGCGTGTTCGGCACACCAGAACATCCCCTCATTGGACCCCCCTCGCAACATCTTCAAGGCATGCTGCGCGGCACTAGCGTCGGCACCTTCGATGTGCACAACGTCCCGCGACACTACACGTACGAGAAGTTCTTGGAAATTTACTCCCACCGGCGCGACTCGACGGCGAAGCTCACCGTCGAACAAGAAGAAGAACTGGCGCGCCGCGAAGCTGAGGAGCTTCGCCGGCAAAGTCTCGCCAAAGCACGCGGGATATTCGCATGCGCGGCATGGGAAGCCGACAAGGAGGAAAGCGCCTCCAATGAAGGGGGGTGGGGAAGCGCTGGCGGATGGGGAATGGCTGACACCGGTGGTTGGGGTAACACCGGCGGAACCTGGGCAACCGCATCCGGCGCCGCATTTGGTGGCGAAACGAGTGGCTGGGGCACTTCTGCCGGAGGCAGGGATGCTTCCCACGAAGAACAAAAGGGGGGAGAAGAAGAAACTGAGGGGACACTTGCACTTGTTCCCCTTGGTCGCCCCCCACGCCATGCCCGAATCGCATTACCTCCCAGTGACACTCCGTCGTATCGCGATCCCTGGGACACCATCGATTGGGGCAACGAGCCGTCGACCCCGCGTCGCACCATCTACGGACCTGCCCCCGAACCACGTGAACCCACCTTCGTCCCCGGAACTATCCCTGGGACTAACATTCCCCTCTCCGAAATCTGCGACAAAGAGTTCTTGGCGCTCATGCTCACCACTGGCCCCGACGAAAACGAAGCAGCAGAAGAAGCAGCAGCAGAACCTGCCCCAGTACCTAACAAAGACCCTGAAGAAGCTCGTGCGCCCTACATGCGCACCTCTGGGTTCCGTGCCGACGACGCGCTCTGGCACCAGCGCCTCGGCCACCCTTCCTGCGCGACACTAAAAAACCGCATCGACGCAAGCGTCTTCGCTCCTGGAGCGCTCCTGCGCCCAGATGGCACCGAAGTGAGAGGCGTGACACATCCGCGCAACTGCACCGTCTGCCCTGAAGCCGCGCTAAGCCACCAGCCGTTCCCGCTGCTTGAGCCAGGGACGAACTGTTACCCCAAGCTTCACAAGGTGTATAGTGACTTCCTGAACGTAGGGCACTGCGGAGTCGACGACAAAATGTACGCGCTTACCTTCATCGACGCCGGAACGCGCTATGTGTGGGTTGTAAACGTGGAATCGCGCAGCAAAGCTTACGAGGTATTCCGCCTCTGGCTGGCGCATGCGCAGCGGCACTCCGGGGAGAAGCTGAAAAACTGGCAATCTGACGGCGCAGCGGAATTCAAGAGCAACGACATGCAGGATTTCTTGGCGCAAAAGGGGATCGAGCACCACGTTTCTCTCCCCTACGCGCACCAGCAACAGGGCGTAGCTAACCGGACGAATCGCACCCTCATGACGAAGGTGCGCGCGCTGATGAAGCAGTCGAAGCTGCCGCCAATCTATTGGACCTACGCGATGCACCACGCCGTGCGGATGCACAGTCTGCTATCAACCACTGCCATCACCGGCAACCTGTCCCCGCATGGGAAGTGGACGAGGACCAAGGGCGACACCTCCATGCTCCACGTGTGGGGGTGCATGGTGCGATACCGCCCGCCTACGTCAACCATCTGCAAATTCGCGAGCCGCGCGCGATGGGGCATTCCCCTCGGTATTAGCCACGAGCACAAGGTGTGGATCGTGCTAGACTTACTCAGTCAGAAGACCGCCCACGCTCGCGACGTCATTTTCTACGAATGCCTCTTCCTCGAGCAGTTCCGCCACGACGAGCAGACAAATGCGAACCGCGTCTACGCGAACGACAGGCACAGCTATGCATCGCCCGAGGACGAAGCCGCCACAGCAATCCTGGAGCAAGACACCAGGGGCGAGTTCACGAGAGGTGATCGCCACAGCAGCGACGACGACGACGATTCCTCTGGAGGAGGAATGGGCGGAACAAGTAGAAGCGGCAGAGGCGCAGCTCCACCAGCACCTGAGCCAGAGAGCGATGAAGATGACGTACAGGAAGTCATCCCGCAGCATCGCCACAACAGCACCGTCTCTGGGCTGCAGCTACTTGGGCTACACACCGCAACCTCAAACGCATCACGTGTCATCGAACCACGAAACCCGTGCCAAGCCCTCACTGGACCACACAGCAAGGAGTGGCGCGGGCAATGGACGCGGAAATTAAGGCGCTCGAGTCCCGTGACACCTGGGTTTTAATCGACCGCGCAGCAATCAAAGGTGCAAGAATCCTTTCGGGCAAGTGGGTCTTCCGTGTGAAGACCGCAGCGGGCGGAACAATCGAACGGTTTAAGGCACGCTAGGTGGTGCGTGGCTATGACTAGAGGCATGGCATCGACTTCGACCAGACGTTTGCTCCGTTCAGCCGCCACACCTCCGTCCGAATCTTGCTCGCCCTGCACCACTCTCTACTCCCTACCGAACTCATGGACCGAACCACAAACCTGACAACAAAAGCCTATCCCCCGCTGGCATCCAGACTTATCAGCAGCAGCTGGGATGCCTTCTCTTCGCCTCTGTCACCTACAGGCCCGACCTCTCTTACATCGCGAGCCAACTGGCTCAGTACTCCCGCAAACCAACGGCTGAGAACCTTCTGGACCTGCAGCGCGCCTTGCAGGTTTTCATCTCAGCGCCCAAGATCGGGCTGTGCTACTCAACAGTACCCACCTCATCGTTCAACCTCATCGGCTACGTGGACGCGGATCACGCAGCAGATCCTGACAATCGACGGTCCAAGACTGGCTTCCTATTCCGGCTCGAACCGACGGGACCAATTTCGTGGAACTCACAGAAACAGGAGCTGGTTGCCTTGTCGTCGGCTGAAGCGGAATTCATCGCAACAACAGCAGCAGTTCGCGAAGGCCTCGATTTGCAGGAACTTCTGCAGGAGGCGAAAATTCCAGCTTTGCCCACCTTTCGCCTTCACTGTGACAACCAGAGCGCGATTCGCATCGCGAACAAACCTAGTTTCGTCAACCGAACCAAGCACATCGCGCTACGGTACTTCTTCGTCAAGGACGAAGTGGACAAGGGCAAGGTTGACTTGGTCTACTTCCCGCAGACTTCCTCATGAAGCGACTGCCACGCCAACAGTACCAGCACTGCTTCGAACTTAGCAAAGTAGTCAAGCAGGTCAAGTCGAGCTACGGCCAGGAGTGAAGGGGGGTGTTACGAATTGTAATGTATGAACATTACTGGGCACTCCTTACCGCAGCTAAGGAAGAACGCAGAAACGAGAACAAATGCGAGGAGTCAGAATTGACTCGAAACGTTAGACGGTTGGGGTGGATATAGACCATTGGAGCAAACGGCATCGGGCAAATGCAGTAAGGAGGAATTGGGCGGGAACAGTTTCGTAACTGTACGCGCCGCACGGTTGGGAATGAATTTGAATAAGGGAATGTACCCCTTATAGCACATGGCTAGCTAGGTCGATTCGAATTCCCCTGTACTCAAATTTATATCTTTGTATTTGCATGTTTTAACCATCTCAAGCATTTTACATTCACTCTACTATTGAGGTCAAGGGCCCACCAACACTACCTAGCTGTCTGCGAACCTTCCCGAGGCGATCCTGGCTTCGATCAACTTACGATCGCAACATAATAGACCTTGGGTGCATTCTAAAATCATGAAAACAATAGAGGTGTGTACACTATTTGAAAACATAATGTGTTCACGGATGCAAAATTTAGGGATAAAATCATGGTTTGTTGCAATGTATGTCATTAGTGCAATGTCTTCAAAACAGCCAAAAATGGGCTTGACGCATGTGCTTGTGAGGACTGGGGGGTTGCCGTTTCTTAGGGTCGATCTATATGTAGCACCACTGATCAGCTGTACCTAACCTGGGATTTTCCGTATTTCCATGTAGACCTTTTACCTAAAACCGCCACACGCAATGTAAAGCTGTGGCCGGACATCTACCCAGAAAGCTTCTAGGCCCAACTAATTTCCCAGAAGCACCTATCGCTGACGTCAAGGAATATCCCCGTTCGTCCCTTCTGACTCACGTTACTGGAATCAGCAGGGACACGAAAAAGGGTAGCACCGCGTCCTGACCACTACAGTTCGTGTCCCTTGTTTCGCTTGCACGATTTCGTCAGTGGTTCGCTTAACTCGCCAACGCCCCCTGCGCCTGCACAAAAAATTTCAAGCTATGACTGACGAGGGAAACTGTTACCTCGTTTTCAACGTGGTCAGAGCACTGCTAATTCGTGTGGCGGGGAATGTGTCCGCGCTTCTGAAATTACAGGATGGTTGGACACCACTCACAATGCATTCGTTTCTAGGTACGGTGGTCATTTTTGAACCTCGATACGTGCGTTGGCACGAAAAATCCCGAAATGAACGAACTGGACACGCCCTGACCCGCTCCTATTTGTTTCGTGTTTCGGACTCGACGAACCTATGCAAAGCGCATCTGATCGCATGCTGTCTGCAGAAGCTCTTACCTTTTGACTGACATGGCGTCCGCGTCCGTGGCGAGTAGCAGCCGGCAGACTTCGCCTGGTTGCGATGCGATTACAGCGAATGACCTAGCGAAGCTTATGGCGAAGAAGAGCTCGTTTGAGAAAGCGGTGAAGAACCTGACGGCTCTAGTGGCCTCTCAGTACCCCTCCTCATCGCCGGACGAGCAGCAGAAGGTGAGGTCGCCGTCGCATGTACCAGGAGTTGAAATTCGCACAGATCGTCGCACGTGGTGGATCATGGTCGTGTGCTTGGCATAGAACCGCAGAGCAATCGTATCACATCAGGGTGCAGGCTGGCATGTGCTGTGAGGCATTTACTTCAGTTTTCTCACCACTTTTACGTAACATCTCTTATATTACCTTCGGACGATACACCGTTGGCCCTTCAGATGATCTCAGCTGTCCATCGCGCAGCCACTCTGCTCAAGACCCGCTACACAACACGTGGCTTTTGGGCGGCGGGTCTCGTCCTTTTCCGCGCGGCCAGCACTGTGTTGGGGGAGGGAGCGGAGCGGAACCTAGTCCAGCAGCACATCAAGTCCGCGCAGGAGTTCCTGGGGGAAGGCGGGGATGGGGGTGAAGGCGGAGAAGAAGGTTTGCCACAGGGAGTAGGCGGGGAACGAGGGGACGGGGAAGGGGAGCAGGGAGCAGGGAGGCCAAGAGAAGTGAGAGGAGGTGGGGGAGGCATGCTCGCTGCCGCGTCACCTTCCTTTCAGTTTGAGGGTCAACTGACAGCAGCAGCAGAGCCGCCACGGCCTGATTGGCTGGTGGCTCAGACGCTGCTGGCAACTCTGGCAGCGGTGCAGCAGCAGAGGTGAGTGAGTGAGCGAGCATGCGGCCTCTCGATTGTTGTCAACTGCTCGCTGTGAGGCGTGTTTCGTGAGCTCCATACTTGTTACTGGTCTTGATTGGAAGCTCTGTCACATGTCCTTGGTGTGGGCGGTTTAGTTGGTCTCCTCTGACCCAAAAGTGCCTTGTCCTGTCCTTGTCTATACACGCGTGCACACACAGGGACCTGGATGCCGTTGCTGCTGATAGCAATAATGACAGCAATCCTGAGCGGGAAGACAGAGATCCGCAAGAAGGTCAAACCCCTCATCAAGCCATTGCAGCGCTCCTGCAGGGCGGAACAACGTTGGAGGATCTGCTACGGGATGCGATAGCAAGAGGGGGAGCTGACGACTTGCTGACCCCTGGCCTGGCCGAGGCTCTCGAAGCCAGCATGCAGGCGTCTCAGCCGCCTAGCGCCCCGCCTGCCTCTAAGAGAGCAGTGAAGCAGCTGCCTGTGCTTGTGTACAGTGAGGCTGGCGTGGTGCCGTTGGCCGAGGTTGGGAGTACTGGCGTTAGTGGTAGTACTGGCAGCAGCAGCAGTGGAGGGAAGACTGAGAAGGGGGAGAGTGTTGGTTTGAGAGGGGAGGGGGTAGATGGGGAGGGGAAGGGGGAGGAAGGGGAGGGGAGTGCGGACGAGTGCAGTGTGTGCAGGGAGAAGTGGGAGGTGGGTGACAAGCTGAGGGAGATGCCATGCAGCCATCGGTTTCATGTGGACTGCTTGCAGCCATGGCTGGTGAGTCGAAAAGCCCGAGCTTGTGTGATGCGGTGATCTCACCTGCGATGTTTCCTGATAATGGTTGCATTTTATCTGCTCACGTCACATCCTTCACTTGCATTGTATGTTTCGTACTTGGTGAATAGCCTACCGGGCGTAATGTGATTCGAGGTGTTGTGTTTGTGCTATTTGTTCCGAACAGGATGAGCACAACTCGTGTCCTTTGTGTCGCTACGAGATGCCAACAGACGACCATGTTTACGAGAGGCGCAAGGAGCGAGAGAAGGAAGAGGAGGAAGAACGGAGAGGTGCTGAGAATGCAGTGAAAGAGGGGCAATACATGTACATGTAGTGTAATTCATGAAGTTGGCTGCTTGTAAACCCTTCACTATACCTGTCTCAAATACCATTTTCTCACAAGTGGAGTCCTGGCAATGTCGAGTCTTTCAAGGTCGGGGACTTGAAATTCTTGGCTAGTGACACAATTCGTCCTAACCTGCACGTCCTTTTTGGGACTGCCGCGCAACGCCAGGATTTCTTGGGAAGATCGCATCTACTGCTCCTCTTGTACAAAAACGGGTGCTCCCTCCCATCCCATCCTTGGAACTTGTGTTCATAGCGTGCATTCCAAATAGCTTTTGTAGATGCCCCAACCAGGAGACTCCAGGGGGCCACCTGGCCAGCTCTGGAGGCGAGTGGGAAGAGCAGGAGCTCAGGAGGAGGAGAGCAGTGGAGGTGACGACGAGCGACGAAGGAGAGAGCGGAGATCACTGCGGGGGCCACCCCACACTCGTAGAAGATGTGGGATATAGTCTCTGTGGGTGCGGCCAGGCAGAGTGAGCAAGCTCCCCGGTCTGCGGCGAAGTTGAAGCGCGAACCTGAAGGGAGGGCGCGAGAGTAGAACCGGTACATGACGTCGCGCTGGAGGCTAGGTTGCTCGCGTAGAAAGTCATGGGAGAGGTCGGGGAGGAAGGGAGGAGGAGCGGGGAGGACGTGGATCCAGCGGGTGGCGTGGTCGAGGGGGAGCTGAGTATAGAGCCGGCGACGAATGTCGGCTACGCTGGGGCATCCGTCCTGTAGGATGTCGAGCCGTGCGCCGAGCCCTGCACCTGTATGGAAGGGGTCTGCAAGCCAGGACCCAACGACCAAGGCCTATTTTTGGATTTTAGGCACTCTGATTTCCAGAGTAGTTTTTTTCCCAACTCTGAAATCTAGGGTTGTTCATGCGCCTTACCCTGATTTGTCAGAGTAACCCTATACTTTCAAAAAAAAACCCAGGCACGTTAGAGTAATATTTTTCTCTACTCGGATGTTAGTTAAGTTTGCTGTACCATGACCTTTGTTACGCCTTTTGTACTTGCATTGTGTTTCATTTCCGCGTCGCCCACGTTTCCCCCCTCACTGCGATGTTTCAGAGTGAGGTGTTGGCGGCACCGATAATCTGACTAAGAGCGTGTCTGAAGTGAAATGTCGACGGATGTACAGTTTCGTCGGGGAATGCTGGCGAATCTCAACCCTCGGATTGAGCGTTCCGACCGTCAGGATTCCTCGATGCCCCTCAAAGGTTCGTCGGGGAACGTCGACGTTCACTTCAGACATAAAGAGAGAGGGGACTGGCTGGCATCGTGCGCTGGTTGGGAAAGTTCCTATTACCGTCAAACTACGGTAGCCAATCAGCGCTCATACGGTATTGCCGCCAACACACGACAGAAATCAGGAGAATGATCTCGACGATTCGGGGAAAACCCGCTAAACGCTGGGGGGGGGGGGGGGGGGGTGGGGAGGGGAGGGGGGCGGGGGAGGGGGGGCCGGCAGGTATTCCCTATACATAGTAAATTCGGTCCCCGAAAAGAAAACCCAGGGGCCTCAGAGTGAACTACAGCGTAGCTCTGACGGGTTAGAGAAATCGGAAGTCCCAAAAAAATTACCCAGCGGGTACAGAGTTACTTTCAAAAATGACTCTGATTTTCAAAGAAACAGAGTACTTTACTCTGAAAACGTGAGGCCTGCCAACGACGTGTACCGCAGAGAGGGCACCTATGTGGAAGGTGCCATCTCCGAACGATGGCCGGACGATGAACCGGTTGGGGAGGACACGATGAAGAGAGACTGAGAGCGACGACGGAGGGAAGAAGGCCGTGACCTGAAGAGCAAGAGTGGGGGAGGTCTCGGAGTCTTCTTTAGGGACGAACCACTCCCCAAGGGCTGCCGAGGGGGGAGGGTGGGAGCGAAGGGCTGACCACCAGGGCTTGGGGATAGCACGGACGAGTTCTCGCCAGACTCTTTGTCCAGAGGAGTTGGCTAGGGGAAACAATGAGGTGAAATGTTTAGAGGAGACCACGCCAAGCGAGTGAAAGATGAGAGAGATCAAATGGCCAACGCAAACCTGCATAGAAAGGAGGAAGCGTTCACGCATGAGAATCCCGAAGGGCTTCCCGTTAGGTTTGAGAATAAAACCTAACGGGTTCACGCGTGAGACTCCCGTTAGGAGGACTCACCCTCCTCCCGGTTTGAGATCCTCCAGCTCATACTGGCCAAGTTCCTCATTGCTTTCAAAATTTTCTTATGGCGCAGGAAGAAACAATCAGTGAAAAAACAACTACGTTCAGCCGCTCGCATCAAGCTGGCCACTCGACTTCGCTTCCTCGTCTTCGACCACAACGGAACCCCTTGTCATAATGAGGAATGAATGGTTCCATTGATGTTGGTTGGGGTACATATAACAAACCCTAACTTCTGTACCCCCTAAGACAAACCTCACTACAGGCTACAACATTTGACACACCCCCATAGCCTAAGTGAGGGGTGTCTAGCAAAATCAAAAAGAGTACGGTCACAAGACCAGTCCAAAAGAAAACAAAGCTCAGGGTGGATCACAACGTCACCACACACTCTGAGCACAAGCAACAGTGGCCACAAGGCCAGTCCAAGAGATCACAAGTATATATAGCAAGTGTACAGACGAAGCAGGCAATAAACTCAAGTCTACACATGACTAGAACCTGAGTCAACAAGGCCTAACTGCACACAACACCTCTGGTGGTCACAAGGCGGAAGCGCCTTGGTGAAGATGTCTGCAGTGTTGGCCTCGGACTCCACGAACTCGAAGCGAGCCTGTCCACGTCTCTGCAACTCTCGCAGAAGAAAGTACCTGACGTGAATGTGCTTCACTCTGCTCTCCAGTCGCGGCTCACGACAGAGGAGGATCGACGCCTTGTTGTCAGTAAACAAGGTCGGTGCAGAGCTCGGCCGCTCACCAAGGTCGGCGAGCAAGAAGGTCAACCACCGCAACTCCTGTGCCGCCATGGCACCAGCGTAAATCTCAGCCTCAGCTGTAGAGGTCGAGACAGAAGAGGAGCGCGTGGAACGCCAGGAAACAGCTCCAGAACCTAGACTGAAACAGTACCCCTGAGTAGACCTGTGAGTCTCAGCGTCGTCAGCGTAAGAGGAGTCACAGTGACCAGTGAGTACGACAGACTGCTGCCCTCCAAGAACTAGCCCCACGCCTGATGTAGTCGCTAGGTACTTCGCCACCCTCACAGCTGCCGTCCAGTGAACAGGACGGTGTCTCCCTGGCGCAACAAAGCGCGCAAGGATGCTGAGAGGGAAGGCGAGGTCCGGGCGAGTACAAGTCATCAGGTACATGAGGCAACCCACAAGCTCTGCGTAGGAACCACTAGGCTCAAACGGCTCGTCAGGAAAGGGACCAGTGAGTCTGTGGTCAACAGCGAGAGGTGTGCGCTGTACGGTGGAGTGCTGAAGCCCGAACCGCTGAAGGACCTGCTGCACCATGTGTGACTGTGAGAGTGTAATGGTGCGAGCGGCTCTGTCCCTGGTGATCTGCAGGCCAAGGTAGTGGCGCAGCTCACCAAGATCAGTGCACGTGTGTCTCTTCTGCAGTTCGGACTTCACGTCTGCCAAAGCAACCCTGTCCGGAGTGGCGAAAACGAGGTCGTCGACGTAGACCAGGACAAAGAACGGTGTGGAGCCACGACGAACGAACAGCGACGGGTCGGCAGAAGACGGCTGGAACCCAAGGTCAGAGAGGGTAGAACGCAGAGTGTCGTGCCACTCACGAGGGGCCTGGCGAAGACCGTAAACAGGTCGCCTCAGCCTCCACTGGGTCCCAGGAGGGAAAGTGCCATTGAAGGTCGAGGGACGACGCAACCAAACCTCCTCGTGTAGGCTGCCCTGAAGGAAAGCAGTGGAGAAGTCGAGAGAGTGTAACTCGTAGTCTCTCTGTGCTGCTACGTGTAGTAACACCCGAAGAGTGGTCATCTTCGGGGTAGGTGCGAAGGTCTGAAAGAAGTCAACTCCCTCGCGCTGACTGAAACCTCTAGCCACGTAGCGCGCCTTGAAGACCGGGGGAGATCCCGGTGGCCGCTTCACCCTGTAGATCCACATGCCGTCGACTACATTCGCCCCAGAGGGGGGGAACCTCATCGACGTAGGTGCCTGTGGATCTGTAGGAGGCCATCTCTGCGTCCATGGCAGCTCTCCACTGAGAGGCCCAAGGCCCTGACACTGCCTCAGCGTAAGTGTGAGGAGTCGGAATGTCAAGGGCGTCGGGGTCACCCTCAGGGGCGAGGAGCATGGCACAGAGATGAGGGGAAGCGGCCGCCAGGAACTCTAGCTCAAACTGCCTGTCCTCTAGGGCGTCACAGCCAAGGGCAGACACACCCCCGACGGCCAGAGGACTGGTAGGAGGAGCAGCCACAAGCGTGGTGGCGTAGTCAAGGCGACGGGTAGAGGCAAAGTCAGTAACTGCGGCAGTAAGAGCGGACACAGAGGACACAGAGGCACGAGGGTGAGTAACAAGAGAGGCGAGAACACGAGAGAGAACAGGACGGTACGTGCGGTAGTAGTCAGTGACGGGAGCAGGGAGCGACACGGTGAGGGCCGACTCAGGAGGAGACGGAAGCACAGACTGAGACGGACGAGGTGGACTAGAACAAAGTAAGGCAGTACGAAGGTCAGTGAAGAGAACAGGAGACGAGGGACGAGCACGAGGGGAGCGACGAGTAGCCCAAGAACGAGACGGAGGAGGAGAGGACAAAGGCGGAGAACTGGAGAAAACAGCGAGGGAGGAGTCAGGCGGAGGAAACGTGGGACCGTAGACAGGAGGAGAGGCGGAGGAGGGAGGAGAAGGGGAGGGGAGACCAAGGGCCCGAAGACCCGAGACAGGAGGAGGAAGTGGCTGCTGCTGCTGCTGCTGCGACTGCTGCTGCTGCGGACGCGGCTGCTGCTGGGACTGCTGCTCCTGCGGGTCCAGCTGCTGCTGCTGCTCCGCCAGCCGCTGTAACTCCCTCTCCTCTCTCTCCAACGCCAGCTGCTCGTCACGGGCACGGCGAACACGAGCCTGGTGCCTAGTCCGGTAGGGGTGGGGGGGCGGAGTAGTGTCCGAAGCAGCGGCAGCTCCAGAGTCAACCCCCGAAGAACCAAGCGCACCACCCCCAGAGGCAGCACTAACACCAGCTCCAGACCCAGGCTCACCAGAACCCGAAGGAGGCGCATCCTCACCCCCAGAGGGAGCACCCCCAGTGTCCGCGCTGCCAGCACCAGCTCCCGGACGACAAGAGTCCTCTGCACCCACCGGGTCAGCTCCAACTCCAGAACCAGAAACTCCAGCTCCAACTCCAGCACCCCCAGAACCAGAAACTCTAGTGCCTCCTCCAGCTCCACCTCCTGCTCCAACACCAGCTCCACCTACAGCTCCAACACCAGCTCCAACACCAGCTCCAACTCCAGCACCCCCAGAACCAGAAACCGGTACAGGAACAGGCGCAGCACCAACCTCTCGAGAGCTAGCACCAGCGGCACGCTGCGAGGAGGACTGTGGGGAGGGAGGCTGTACCGGAGGGGCTACCGAAGGAGGAGGGGTAGCCTGGGACACACCTGACGGGGCTGGGCCAGGGGGGGGAGGCTGTACCGGGGGAACAGGAGGGGGAGCGGCAGTCAGGAAGAGGGGGGGAGGAGGAACCGGGAGACCTCGATTGGGGTACCTAACGTAGTACGGAGTGGACTCCTCGAAACGGACGTCACGGGAGTCAAAGAACCGGTGAGAGGGAGGGTGGTAAAAGGTGAAGTCAGAGGAGTCCTCAGGGAAACCAAGGAAGACACAGGGGACGGCACGAGGCGAGAGCTTGTCCGCGGAGGTGTCGCGGACAAGAGCCAAGCACCCCCAGACACGAAACCGCGACGCAACACCAGGGGACCCTGTCCAAAGACTGGTCGGTGAAACCTCTGGTCGAGAGACACGTGGCCAGAGGTTCAGCTGGTGCGCGGCGTACCTGACCGCGTAGGGCCACAGAAAATGGGGGGCACAGGCGTGAGTCAGGGAGGTGCGGGCGATCTCCATGACCAGGCCTATGCGGCGCTCAGCAACCCCATTCTGCTGTGGGGACTCTGGAAGCGTCCAGGACTGACGAATGCCCTGCTCGCGACAGAATCCAGCGAGAATGCCGGAGCGAAACTCACCCCCACGGTCGGAGTGGAGACAGCTGACACGACGACCACGAGTGTCCTCGGTGGTGAGCAACCACCTGATCAGCGTAGAAGTCACCTCAGACTTCTTCGCCAGAGGGAACACTGTGGTGTAGCGGGAGAAGTCGTCAACGACCACCAGAAAGTAACGCTCACGCTTAGGGCCTAGACGAGGGGCGGGGCCCCAGACGTCCAAGTGAAGCGTCTCAAAAGGCTCGGTGGCCGGACGAAGGGAGGAGGAGTGAGGGGTGGCGCGCAGCCTACCCTCGACGCAGGGACGACACGGCGGCGCAAGCGAAGGCGGCAGCGACGGCAAGACACGTGGGAGACCTAGGACAAGACGCTGACTAGACATAGCGCGCAGACGAGGAAGGGACGGGTGCCCCATCCGGTGGTGCCACAGAACGGTGGGGTGGGCAAGCGACCGGCAGGAGCACGACGCAGCGACTGGAGCAGACGTAGGAACCTGACACGACACAGACACCTGGGGGGACGAAGCAACCTGGTGAGACGCGGGGACCCGAACGGGGGGGGGAACCGGGGGCAGTGGCAGTAGGTGGGGCTGCTGGTGCGGCCGCTAGTGCTGCTGCTGCTGCTGCTGCGGCTGCGGCTGCTGCTGCTGCTGCTGCGGCTGCTGCTGCGGCGCACGCGGGCCAGTGTGAAGAGTGTAGAGACCCAAGCCCGGCTCAGCAGTAAAGGTAGCAAGAGGCTGGTAAGAGTCTCCGTCAACACACACCGCAGTCTCTCCAGAAGGCTCAAACCACACACCCACGTGCTGACTCACGAGGGGTCGCACGCCCACCAAGTTCCGGGAGAACGAGGGGACGTGAAACCCAGTGAGAGTCCCGGAGGGAGCAGCAGGACAAGGTAAAGTGGTAGTGTGACGTGCAGTGACTGGTCCCGTAGTGGGATCAGCCAACGCTACAGAAACAGGCGCAGGAAGTGGTGTAAGTGTCGTGCTGTCCCGGAAGAAGCAGTGGGAGGCTCCAAAGTCCAGTGTGAACGACAGCGAAGCGTCGTCTGAGGTAGTCGCTGGTCTAGAGTCTACACAAGTACCTACACTAGCAACAGGCAACTGAGCAAGACTAGCACCTAAGGTAACAACACCAGAGTAAACAGAGTCAGAAACACTAGAGTCAACAACAGCACACATAGCATGAGGAGCACTAATCAGATCAACTAACTGCTCAGCAGACATGCCCCACAGAGCGGAGCCGTAGCGCTGAACCAGAGGAAGCCAGTCAGGAGCAGGACCGCCAACCCCGTAGGTCAACCGGACCGTGTCAGTGAGCTGAGCAAAGCACTGACCAGGGGGGTGAAAGCGGCCACAAGGGTGGCCCCGACGAGGACCTGTCTGAACCTGGTAGGGGCAGGGAGGGTAAGCCGCACCGCGCTGGGGCTGACGCAGCCCCGACCCCGGAGCCAGCTGCTGACGCTGCTGCTGCTGAGGCTGCTGGGAGGAAAGGGGCTGCTGCTGCTGCTGCTGAAGGTGCTGCTGACGCTGAGCCTGGTACCACGCCGCTGCTCCACCTAGCGGGGCCGGCAGTACAGGAGGCGACTGACGAGCTCGGGGGTCGCCGCCACCAGCAGGTGCAGTGGAGTCACCAGCCGCTGCACGAGGGGTCTCTCCAGACGCTGCACTCCCACCACCCCCAGTCGCAACAGCACCCCCACTACCTCCGCTACCTCCGCCTCCACCTCCACCAGAACCACCTTTCTTGCCCCCCCTGCCGCGGGACCGCGACGCAGTCGTAACAGCAGCCGCAGTCGCGTCAGTAGCGGCAGTGGCAAGAGAGGCAGTAAAGGTAGGTAACTGCGGGACTGTGCACCCGTGGAAGAGTGGGGGGGACACAGTACCAGAGGCGGCAGCTACCGAACGAAGGTTGCTCTCGACGTCCTTGAGTGCAGACTCAAGGACCTCGATAGTCAGCTCACTAGGGTGCTTCAGCAGAAGCGCGTCACGAACGGAGGCAAGGCGGTCAGGGAGGCTAGTGGCGATGAAATAGACAGTGATCGCCATGGGAGGAGGAAGCAGTGCAAGCTGTGCCTCAGTGCAAGCAGCGCGGTAACTAGCGTCGAGCGAGCGGAGGTGAGCGATCAAGTGAGCAGAGCGCTCAAACGAGGCAAGATCAGGAAACAGGAACGGGAGGAAAAGACGGCCAAGAGAGACAGTAGCGGGAGTAGAGTAGCGGGCCTTAATCGCAGTGAGGTACGCAGCAGCGGTGCGAACCTGAGTAAAGTGGACCTCCTCAGACTCAGGGAGGAGGCTGCTGATTGCGATGCAGGCCGCAGCGTCACGCGACGTCCAAGCCGTCCGGTCAGCGCGCTGACGGGCAAAGCGAGCCGTAGCAGCGTCGTCAGGAGCAGGGCCTAAAGCTGTAGGCTCGGGGGGCTCGGGGAGGTCACCAGTAGCGTGTGACCAGAGGGTCTCGCCCCCCTGGACCTGACTCTCTAACAGACGGCGAGCGCGAAGAAGCCAGACGGAAAAGTCAAGTGGTCTACCGTCGGCGTCGAAACGAAGAACTCGCGGAGTCGCCATAATGAGAACTAAAGCGAACGAACAGGCGAGTAAGAACCGGGGGGGAAGAGGACTCAGTTGCAGCGGAAGAGCGGGCTAGGGCGACGGGCCAGGACGTAGGGAGGGCAACGGGCCAGAGCCTAGGGTAGGGCGACGGGCCAGGGCCTAGGGTAGGGCGACTGGCCAGGGCTTAGGGTAGGGCGACGGGCCAGGGCTTAGGGAGGGCGACGGGCCAGGGCCTAGGGTAGGGCGACGGGCCAGGGCCTAGGGTAGGGCGACGGGCCAGGGCGTAGGGCAGGGCGACGCGACGGGGGAAAGGGCGGGAGCGACGCGACGGGGCAGGGCGACGCGACGGCACAGGGCGACGCGACGGGGCAGGGCGGCGCGACGGGGCAGGGCGACGGGACGGGGCAGGGCGACGCGACGGGGTAGGGTGACGCGACGGGACAGGGCGACGGGACGGGGGGGGGAACAGGCGGGCACGACGCGATGGGAGGAACGGGCGCGACGCGACGGGGGGGAAAGGGCGTGACGCGACGGGGGGAAAGGGCGCGACGCGACGGGGGGGAGGGGAAAGGGCGCGAGGCGACGGGGAGAAAGGGCGCTAAGCGACGGGGGAAAGGGCGCTAGGCTCGGTACTAGGCGCGGTAACAACGGAACTGGTACGAACGAGAGGTAGGATCAGGCTCGGGAGGTACGAACGGAGAACGGAGGAACGGGATCCCACAGGATCCTAACCTAGCTGATACCATGTCATAATGAGGAATGAATGGTTCCATTGATGTTGGTTGGGGTACATATAACAAACCCTAACTTCTGTACCCCCTAAGACAAACCTCACTACAGGCTACAACATTTGACACCCCTTCTATCCACCCAGACCTCCGCTCGTCCTAGTTGCTTGGGGACCCCTTCCGCCCCCCCTAGCCCTTTCCCCTTTTTGAGCATAGAGAGCTCCCCAGTTCTGCTGGTGGCTATCCAATGGATAGAGGAATAAAGTGTTTTCCTACGTACGCCATTGGGCTGTTGGTTTGTGTAGACCAGCTGCTCTATGCTTTTGCTGTACATGGTTAGGACCTTAAATAACCTTAACATTAAATGTGAACCCAGAAATGTGTTACGAGGTTGGTGGATCATAGAGTCTTGTTGAGTCCCTGACTGATCCTTGCGTTCCTTCTGCTCCTTGGGCTGTTTGTTGTACAGTTCCTTGGACGGCATAAAGATTGAGTGACTTGGGAGTCTGCGAGATATTGTGAAGCAGCAACGCATGCCTATGTGAGGCATCGACATTTCGCAGTCCTGTCATACGTAGATCCTATACATGTTACCTTTTCTTTTACGTTTTCCGTACGCGACAGAATGATACCCTCTACAGCTTCGCGCTGCTGGGTGTGCATGTTACGCGGGTCGCGTAGCTAAAAAGAACACAGTTCCAACTCACACATTCGTGGAAAGAGGATCGTTCTGAGTCGTCTCAAGCCAAACTCATTTCACGTGCACCCATTACCAAGCCACACACTCACCGTTTCTCGTCGACGCCACAGCAGCTGCCACAATGCTGCCATGCTGCCTGGCGGTGTGGGGATGCGCGTGCTGCGGGTGGGCCGTGCACCGCCTCGTCCGCAAGGGCGCGGACGCCAGCCGCGACTGGCCCGCCGCGTCAAAGGACGAAATGGCGGACTTTCCGCGCCTCGCGACCCTCATACTCGCGTCGTACGAACCCGACTTACCTAAGTGCCTACAGCTCCTAGAGTCCGTTTCCGACGATCACGGTAACATCCCCCCGCAAACCGACGCTGCCGCTGCCGGGAAACCATCCAAACAAAGCGACTCCGACGCCACGCACGCGCAATCGGCGAAGGAAAAGGACCCCGATTCCGAATCCAACGGCAAGGACGGTCAGCCGAAAGGAAAGCGGGAAGTGATAGAGGCGCGCGTGCTGCGGAAAGTGGAGCAGCGGGAGACGGAGGGGCAGTGCCCGTCGTACCTAGTGTACCTGGACGAGGCGAATGAAGACATCACCGTGGCCATGCGCGGCATGAACCTGACTCAAGTGTCGGACTATGCGATCCTCAGGAACAACCGCAAGGGCAAGCAGGTCCGTGCGTCCTCACGAACGCTCCCCGCTTGTCCAGGTGTCTTTTGAGTCAACTCAAAGTACACTTGAACCTGACGGTACTGTCGGACTATGGGATCCTCCAGAACAACCGCAAGAGCAAGCAGGTCCGCGTTCCGCCTGTCCGCTCTCCGCTTCCCACTACCTTCTGTCCATTGCCGCTCTCGTGTTGTTGTTTTTCTCTTCTTTTTTTCCATGCTTTGCCTTTTTAATCTGCTTTCCTGCATTCAATCTCCCTCCCCGCGCCATCGTCCACTGCCCCCCTCATTGTCCAGAAGGTCAGTACAGAGCTCAGCCGTGACTTCCCTCTCCCCCACCCGCTCTCCCGCTTCCCTCCTCCCCTTGCCCCCCTCCCCTTTCCCCTCTCCCCCTCCCGCACTCCCTCCCTTCCCCCCTTCCCCCCCTTACCCTCCAGATGTTACGTGCACTGCGGTTTACTCACCGCAGCAGGCGCGTTTCTGGATCTCGAGATGGACCACCTCAAGCGCCTCCTGCGCCGCCACCCCTAGCACACACTCACACCCACCGGCCACTCCCCTTGCCCACCCCATTCCCCCTTTCCCCATCTCGCCCATCCCCCTCTCCCCCTTCCCCTATTCCCTTTCTTTCCCCATTCCTGCTCCCCACTCTCCCCTTTGCCCTCCTCTCCCTCCTCTCGCTATGCCCCCCAAGATGTTCGATTGCGGTTACGTGCACTGCAGTTTACTTGCAGCAGCGGGCGCATTTCTGCATCTCGAGATGGACCACCTCAAGCGCCTCCTGCTCGCCTACTCCCCCGCCCCTATTTCCCTCTGGCCCTCCAGATGTTTGATGGAGGCTACGTGCACTGCGGGCTACTCGCAGCGGCAGGCGCGTTTCTAGACCTCGAGATGGACCATCTCAAGCGCCTGCTGCGCCGCCACCCCACTCACACTCTCACACTCACGGGCCACTCCATAGGCGCGGGTGTGGTGGCGCTGGCAGCCATGGTGCTGGCCAACAACCTGCGTGAGCTGGGCCGCGTGCGCAGAGGCCGCATCCGCTGCGTGGGGTTCTCTCCTCCGCGCTCTGCTTCTCTGAACCTGGCAGTGCGCCATGCGGATATCATCACCTCGGTCGTGCTGCAGGTGGGTGGTGCTGCAGGTGGGTGGTGCTGCAGGTGGGTGGTGCTGCAGGTGGGTGGTGCTGCAGGTGGGTGGTGCTGCAGGTGGGTTGTGCTGCAGGTGGGTGGTGCTGCAGGTGGGTGGTGCTGCAGGTGGGTTGTGCTGCAGGTGGTTGGTGCTGCAGGTGGGTTGTGCTGCAGGTGGGTGGTGCTGCAGGTGGGTGGTGCTGCAGGTGGGTGGTGCTGCAGGTGGGTGGTGCTGCAGGTGGGTGGTGCTGCAGGTGGCTAAGTTGGAATATACGCGTTTAGTGTTTTGTACGCTTGCTGTATAAACGCTAGAGTATATACGCAAACCGCAGTCCCTGAGGGGTCTGGTACGCACAAGAATCCGCTTGCCCGGGCAGGAAAAAAGTTTTCCCCGGGCAGATTTTTGGGGTAAGAGGTGGGGATGGGGGGGTGTTGTAACCCCCATCTCTTTTGTATTAATATGAAAGTTACAGGAAAAAAAACACTTAAAACTAATCTGCCGCTACAACTTCACCCACCTTAATCATGCTACTACCCCCCCATCCCCTACTCTACTCAGGTCCACCCTCCATCCCCCGCCTGCTGCTCATGCATGGAGCCTTCCATCCACTAGTACTCATCTGCCATCACATCATCCTCCCCCTTCTCAGGTTCCTCCACCTCCTCCGGGACGTTATAGCCAGCCGGAGTGGGGGGGTCCTCGATGTTTCCCTTCACCACCCCCAGCCCTTCAGGGGCCTTGTGCCAGTTGTGCACCACGTGCCAATTGTGCGTGACATACACCAGGTCACGAATCTTCACCGCGCTGAGGCGGTTCCTCCTTGCCGTATGCACTGCATCAAACTTCGCCCAGTTACGCTCACATGGAGACGCGGACACTGGCTGCGTGATGGCGCGGCAAGCCATGGTGGTGAGCTCAGGAGGATCGGTCCCGTGCCATGTCCACCAGTCCACCGCCGTCATCTTGCCCTCCTTCACTGCCTGGCGGTCGGCAATAGCGTCGGGCATGCCGAAGCTGCCTTGGAGGTTCAGGAAGGCATTGAGGCCTTCCTGGATGACAAGAGAGGCGCGGCGCTCGACCCCGTCCTTCCTGGTGACCGTCTTGTCACCATGGTGCTTGGAGACGTACTGCTTGAAGACCCTCGTGCACTCCAGGTCGGTGCGGAAAATGCACTCTTCCTGGTTGGTGGGGTAGAGGATGCGGCTAATCACGTGCAGGTTGCACGCCAGCCCGTTGTCCTAGCGGTCCTGCACGATCTCCCGAATATCCCCCACCTCGTCGCTTGTCAGGTACACTTCCGCATGCTCGTCGAGGAAGTCGCGGATGTCCTCGGTGAGCTGGAGCATGAAGTCGTAGAGACGACCCATCATGCCCTTCGAATCCGAGTCAGTCTTGCGCATGACGACAAATGGCAGCCTCATCAGCTTAGCGAAGAACTCGGCGCGCGTCCACCACGCGGCATCGAGGATGTTGTCTTTGAATGTGTCTGCCCCAGCCCTGTCTGCAGCCGGAGTCCACTCGACCCACTCATCGCTGAGGACCATCTGCGTCAGGCCGGCGCGCACTTCACAGAGGCGGTTGATGGCGATGTAGTTGGTGCCGAATCGGGTTCCCGCGGACTTGAGAACTTGTTTCCCCTTGCCGCCATTCACGAGCGGACTCCGCATGTATCCCCGGGTGAAGTGATGGTTGCGGACGAACGAGATGAGGGTGTCCCCGCGCGTGACGATGTCCTTCGCCCATCCCTTTTTCCCGATGTCCTCCATCAGGAGATCGAGGACATGGGTCGCGCAAGGGATGTGTTCAATGTGGGGATACTCGCGCATCAACACCCTGCATGCCGCCGCGTAGTTGGAGCCGCCGTCAAAACACAAGGTGACGACATTCTCGGGGCCGACCTTTTCGATGATGGGCCGCAAGATGCCCGCGATGTAGCCCCCGGTCTTCATCTCCATCTTCGTGTCGATCGACTCCACAAACACCGCACCGCTATCGTTGATGAGGAGTACGTTGACTTGCGGGCGGCCGGCCTTGTCAGAGAACATGTCGCTTGCCACGGTGACACCGTCACGGCGCCAGCTTGCTGAGATAGGAGCGAGTGCCGCCTCAATGCGCTAGCGACACTTTGCAAGACCGGCGCCACCGATGTAGCGTCTCTTCGGCGCGACGTAATTCGGCCCCGCGCGCTGGATGCTGGAGACCACATTCCGCCACAGTGGGTGGCCCGCGTGATGCTCCGGCACATGAAGAGCGGCAAAGAAGAGGCTTATGGCCTCGTCCGCAGCTTGGTTCGCGCACGCGGCGTCGTCGCCGTAGAAGTCGGTCTTCCGACTCTTCTTCTTGTCCGAACCTCTGCCGTTGACTACGCCGACCGCCGCGATTTCAGCCGCACGCTTCGCATCACGGGCCTTCAACTTGGACTCGTAAAGCGCCTTCATGGCGTCACGTGCAGTCTTCGACGCTGTAGTGCAGAGATGCACTTCACGACGGCGCATGCCGTTCCAGCTGGTGATATGCTGCGCGCAACGGTGAACCCCGCCAACAAACGTGAAGTTGCAGCAGGCACACACCTTGGTGCCGTTCTCGCCAACGCTATTGGCCGGCACCTTGAAGTGACGGTAGACTGCGTGCTTGTTGTCCATGCAGACCAAAGACGTACTAGAAGAGGTCCCACCAGCGGAACTACCAGGAGACTCTGAGGGTGGTGTACGAGAAGTGG
Organism: Closterium sp. NIES-65; assembly: GCA_948144175.1. Lineage (NCBI taxonomy): Eukaryota > Viridiplantae > Streptophyta > Zygnematophyceae > Desmidiales > Closteriaceae > Closterium > Closterium sp. NIES-65. The sequence goes on along the minus strand of CANXME010000626.1, from coordinate 62,843 downwards.
TTGCTGTAGGAGTGGAAGCCATGGTGGCTTGGGAAAGGAGATAGCTAGAATAGGAAGCGAGAGAATGAATGTCGAGGGAACAAACGTCTCTCTTTATGCCCGGGATATTGGGTTGGGTTGAGCTCCCAACCTTTAAAGTAGCACTTGGAGGGGATGGTGGAATGCTGTGGTTCAAAGGGGTGTGAAACGTTTGAGGGGAGGGGTTGATGAGGTTTGGTGCTCGAAATTCAAAATTTGAGTTCATTTCGCGACATCTGCGACTCGGAATTGAGATCGCCACGTCGCGAGCTTCAGATTGAAATTTTGTTTTTTTTTTCGGTCTGCCCGAAATTCAACTCCGCGA
>CANXME010000626.1:0-60000 GCA_948144175.1 Closterium sp. NIES-65 | reverse complement strand
TTCCCATGATCTCCGTCTCGCCTCCCCTCACAGCCCGCAGTCTGCTCGTGGTGCTGCAGTGCTCGTGCTGCTCGTGGTGCGGCAGTGCGCGTGCTGCTCGTGGTGCGGCAGTGCGCGTGCTGCTCGTGGTGCGGCAGTGCGCGTGCTGCTCGTGGTGCGGCAGTGCGCGTGGTGCTGCAGAAAGCCATATTGAAGCCTTTCCCTCCCCTTGTCGTCACCCTCTCGTGTCGCCTATTTTCATTACCTCTCCCCTCTGGCCCATGTCTGATGAACTCTCGATCTTGCCCATTACCAGCCCCTCCCCTTTCTCCTGCCCTTCTCGCTCCCTCCCCACACAGTCTGCCGTGTGTGCTGCAATATTCATGCTGCCACGACACGTGTGTGTTGGAGCAGAAGAGACTGGCGGATCCCAGAAGGCTCTATGCACCTGGCCGCCTCTACCACATGCTCTACACACAGCGCTGCAGGTGATCCATCTATAACTAGATGAAGACACATCTATGAGGGTGAGAGAGCCTACCACATGCTCAGCCTTCTCCCCAACCCGTATGAACCCTCCACGGTCATTGCAGCCTATTCTCTATTCTCCTGACAAGCTCTTATATCTCCATACATGTATTTCCCTTCCACTCCCACCCACCTACCCTCCCACTCCCATCCACCTCTTACCCGCCCACTCCCATCCACGTCTTGTTCCCCCGCATCTTCACACATGACACCTGGCACCACTGATCACATACCACGTGACGCACAACACACGGCAGCTGTGAGGACCTGCCCCCGGTGGCGCTGACGGCCATTCCAGTGGAGGGGCGGTTTGAGCACGTGGTGCTGTCGCGCACTGCCACTCGCGACCACACGCTGCCCCTTATCGCTGCGAAACTGCACCAGTTCCTGCAGGTGATTATAGATAGTTGTGATTGTGTGAGTGTAGAGAGTTGTGCAGGTGACCATGGGGGATTTGTGCTCGTATGACTGTGGCGAGTTGTGGAGGTGACTACATGGATTTGTGCCGATGTGCTTGTAGGGAGTCATGCAGGTGATTATACGGAGTTGTGCTGGTGGTGAGATTCCAAGTCATGCAGTGGCAAAACCGGATAATCTTCAGCCTTTGTCCGGTCCCTTCCGCACGCTTGCCTCACTGTGAATAAACTGACATGTAGCAAGACCTTGTTTCGTGAAATAGCCTCGTGGCACAACGATTCTCCACTGTGTGCCCCACCCCAACCCCAACCCCAACTCTAAACCCAACCCAAAATCCAATTTCCAATCCAAAGCCAATTCCGACCCCAATTTCAACCCCAAACCCAACCCGAACCACAATTGTCACCCGTGCCAGACGGTGGACGAGCCTGATGCTGAAGCAGAAGGCAAGGGGGATGAGCAGCAGCCAGTCGTGATGACACCACCAGCAGAAGAGGTGATGGAGCGCGGAACGGGAGCAACAGCAGCAGCAGCCGGATCAGCAGGAGCATCAGAAGCAGGCGACTTGGAGGAGAAGCAGCCGTCTTTGCAAGACCAGAAACAGCACGAGTCGCAGCGCCAGTCGCAGCGTCATCAGCCTTCGCAGCTGCAGCAGCAGCGCCAGCTGCAGCATCTCAAGTCCCTCGAGCGCTGCCTCACACTGGGAATACCCAATGCCAAGGACCCTGCTGTGCTTGCAGCAGACTATGAGAGGGATGATGAGGGGGAGGAAGAGGAGGAAGTGGAGGAGGATGGGATGCAGTTGGGGCAGGCAGACTCGGACAGAACGTCCACAGGAGATGCTCAGGGTGTGCAGTCGGAGAGTGGCGAGGCTGATAAAATTGCCGCCGGTAGCAGTAGTAGTGCTGGTGGCGGTGGTGGGAAGCCGCTGCAGGCGCATGAATCGTCAGCGCAAGTGCACAAGCGGTGGCAGGATCTGATAGAAGCGTTGATGTCTGATGAGTGCCCATCCGGAGGCAGTGCGGGCCATGGGCAAAGTGGGGCTGGAGGTAAAGGGTTTGCATTTAGGAGTATGAGTTGGAGGCAGCCATCGTTTGGTGCTCGTCAATCATCTGGGGCCGAAAATAAACACGAGAAGAAAGGATGGGGAAGGGTGAGGCAGGCTGTGAGAGATGGGAACATGGGAGGAACAAGGTGAACAGTAGGTGACATGCTTTAGAAATCATGCATGTAGTCTAGCTTCTCATTTGAGTTGTGATTGTTTTAATGAAATAGCTGGCAGTAACCTTGAGGATGCGTTGATGAGCTGGAGAACTTGGGACGTAGGCATAAGCCACTTCTTCCGAGCCACAGAACATGCCTCGGAGTCCCACAAACCATGTGCCTGCCTCATTTCCAAACCAGAATTCGTATAGCCCGAACCGAAATCTCCCGCGTGCTCCAGCTGACGTAGGTCGGTCTCAACTTACAAGTGTGACAATGACGTGGCGTGGCGCCGCAAACGGAGGGGATCTTTCCGAGACTCTAGGGGAGGGGGAAAGCTGCGGCAGTAAGTGGAATCCAGCGAGGCATCCGAAAGCCCATGTGGCCAGTGGGAGATAGCCATGTCCCCTCTAACCTGGGCTGTCCCCTATGTAGGATGCCATCTCGATTCCCGCTGTCACGGCCAGCCACGCGTGATGCCAACCAAAATGTCTTCCACCCCAATGTCCGGCCCATCTGTCCCCTCACCGTCCCTCCGAACCATATCTCAGCGCTGGAAAGGTACTCAAATTCAACGAACTCAGCTTGCGGAATCTCATTTCGTGATCTTGTGATTTTAGTTTTTGCTTCTTGTTGCAACTCAAGAAGCTTTCTCTATCCTCATCTCCGACCACCTCGTCAGCTTCCGAAACTTGAAGCCATGGCCCCCGAGCCCGTCCGCGTGCTTGTCACCGGTGCCGCCGGTCAGTAAAAGTTTGTTACACATAGGAAACGTTTTTTAGGGACACCAGCATGAGTCTCAATCTCTGATCCTGGAACCACTAAGCGCGTTGTTATCATGTGCAGGTCAAATTGGATATGCCTTGGTGCCCATGATTGCTCGTGGCATTCTCCTCGGCCCTGACCAGCCGGTTATCCTTCACCTTCTTGATATCCCTCTTGCCGAGAGCTCCCTCAATGGCGTCCGCATGGAGCTCATTGACGCCGCTTTCCCCCTCATTCACGGTAAGCCCATCTACTCCTGAAACGCTGCTGTTCCCGCAAGGTCTAAATAATTTGAGAATGTAGATACATAGTCTGAAACACGTCGATCGTTCTTGAGGAGATCCCGTTTTTGTTTTACCGTCTGGTATGTTCAGGGGTCGTCGCGACGACGGATGTTGAGGAGGCATGCAAGGGTGTCCAGGTGGCCATTATGGTGGGAGGTTTCCCCCGCAAGGCCGGCATGGAGCGCAAGGACGTCATGTCCAAGAACGTCTCCATCTACCGCGATCAGGCCTCCGCTCTGGAGAAGTTCGCCGACAAGGACTGCAAGGTGTGTGCCCTCTCGAGAATCTCTCAGCACTCGCAGCGTTGGAATATCCCCGTCTTGATTTTGGATATAACGACCAGTCCCAGTATCTTCTTTAGAGATTCTTTGAGCCTTCGTGTTCGCTCCTTACCTTCCATGCTTAAGAATAAACCGCTACGAAGCATTCACTAGATTTACGTTTCGGCTCGCATCAGCGCACGTACATCTATTACGCTTCCCTCTTCCCACACGATCCCGACAGGTGGTGGTCGTTGCCAACCCCGCCAACACCAACGCGCTCATCCTCAAGGAGTTCGCGCCCAAGTTCCCCGCCAAGAACATCACCTGCCTTACCCGCCTGGACCACAACCGCGCTCTCGGCCAGATCTCGGAGCGCCTGGGCGTGCCGGTGGCGAACGTGAAGAACACCATCATCTGGGGCAACCACTCGTCTACCCAGTACCCCGATGTGAACCACGCCGTCGTCCTCACTCCTGAGGGCGAGAAGGCCGTGCGCGAGCTTGTCAAGGACGACGCTTGGTACGTCAACGGTCACATTGACTGGCTTGAACATAGACTGGCCTGAACGCCTTCTTCACACTAACATACACCATAATGAAATCTACGTAACCAGGCTGAAGAAACAGACTGAGCATTGATCTCGTCACGCTTGCTGAATGGTGTGCAGGCTCGATGGCGAGTTCATCAAGACCGTTCAGCAACGTGGTGCCGCCATCATTGCGGCCCGCAAGTTCTCCAGTGCTCTGTCCGCTGCTTCCTCTGCCTGCGACCACATCCGGAACTGGGTGAAGGGCACACCCGAGGTAATGGTCGCTTGCACAATACGAGATTGTTTGCTGTTCCGAGATTACCGTTTCAGCCTGCGTCATTCGAGGCTCTTTTCGCTTCGCTCTGATTCATGCTTTAATTGTTCCGTTCTGCAGGGCTCATGGGTGTCCATGGGAGTGATTTCTGACGGTTCGTACGGCGTTCCCAAGGACATCATCTACTCCTTCCCTGTCACCTGCAAGGATGGCGAGTGGACCATTGTGCAAGGTAACGATTTCTCTTGTACTTCGTCTCTGTGCTCTCCGTCTCCAGCCGTCAAACATTTCATCCGTGTCATCGTCGACTCTTCCCTGTTTTTTAAGCTTCTTTATGCTCTCCGTCCCCAGTCGTCACATTCACTACCGTTGTGTCTCTGTATCAATCCGTCTTGGTTAACCTGGCAGGGCTGTCAATCGATGCCAACTCAAGGGCGAAGATGGACGCCACAGCAGCAGAGCTTGTCGAGGAGAAGGAGCTTGCATACGAGTGCCTGAAGGCGTAAAGCTTAGATTTGCAGGCTTCAACTGTCTATGTTGATCTCGTATACGACATCAATAAGAAATTTTGTTTAACAGATAGAGCCAGCTGTTGCACAGGCGGACTCACACCAAAATCCCTAAACATTCAAATCATGTTGACTGCCACTAGGTCAGCTGGGGTCAGGACAGGAGATTAAATGGGATGGCTACCTTGCATGGCCATCCTTTCCTTTCTTCTGAAATGATAGGGAAAATGTTTGGGCATGATTGTGGGCAACTGCTCAATAACAAGTCAGTTGTTTGTCCTTGCTGTCGCGCTGTACATGTCAGATCAAAGGTCGCTGACCATTGACTTTCGCGTAACCTCCAGCTGCTGTTCAACCTCCGAGGGTTGACTCGCTGATGCTTCACTGTAATTTGCTTCGTTCAAGACTTAGGGTACATTCCGCTCAGGACAAGTCCCAATCGTACATGTCCCAATCGATTCCACCGCACTGCATCTTATTGCACCAAAATACACCCTAGTTTCAAACATTGTCAAAATTTTCGTGTCTCTGGTTTAGTTCGGTTCGGAGCGGTACACCCGATTGGGACATGTACGATTGGGACATGTACGATTGCGGAATGTACCCTTAGTGCTTCGACACGACAGAGGCGCTTAAATTACTTGTTTCCAACACTCCCCTTCGTTTCTGGAGTGTCGTTGCTGGTGACGTGGCCTTGTCCAGTCAGCAGCATGCAGTGCTCAAACTTCTGCTTTTTGAGTTTTTTTGGTCAAGTAATCAGCTGCCATCTCAGACGTGGGGCAGTAGGACAGCTCGAGTCTCCCCTTATCGATCTCGTCCTTCACGAAGAAATATCGCAGGGCGATGTGTTTCGTCCTGTTCGCGAATCCGTTTTTGTTGGCGATGCGAATTGCAGACTGGTTGTCGCAAAACAGGGAGAAGTTGGGTAACAGGGCCAGCTTCGCCTCCTCCATCAGTTCAATAAAGTATAATCCTTTCTTGGTGGCTGAGCAGAGTGCAATATATTCTGCTTCAGCTGAGGAGAGATCGATTAGCTCCTGCCACGAGATATGTCCGATAGGTTCGAAGCGGTAAATGTAGCCGGTGCGTGAACGCCTGTTGTTGGGGTCACCGGCATGGTCAGCGTCGACATAGCCGATTAACTTAGGTGTCGTGGTTGCGTTTTTGTGATAAGTTCGACCGATCGTCGGGGTGCTGACGAGGTAGTGGAGTGCGCGGTCGAGCTCCGCCATGTGTTCCACCTCAGGTTTCTTGAGGTAGGTGGCAAGTTGGCTCGCTGAATACGATAGGTCCGATCGACAAGTGACGGGCACGAAGAGAAGGCATCCCAGCTTTCGTTGGTAGTCACGTATGCCGGCGGGCTTGAGCAGAGCGGAGCTTCCCTTGTGATTTCCTGCGATGTAGTGGTACGGCGTGGAGATGGCGGCTGGAGTTAGTCCAAAACGCTTGGCGATAGTGTTGGTGTATTTTGCGGCGCTGAGATAGATTGCGTTCTCTTCTTCTTGAATGTTGAGGCCAATGTATTGCGTCACGGTAGATGAGACCGTGAGCGTGAGGTCCTTGATGTTCGCGTTGAACGAAGCGACCCGACGAGCACATATGCTGTCCGCAGCAACTGTCCAAGAACCAAGTGTCTTTTCCGGAAGGCTCTCTCTGGGCGATGGCTGCGTATATCGGGTTCGGTTCCAATGTCTCACGGCGAGGAGTGTTTTCGTCAAGTTGTTATTCTGGTGAGTAGTGTGGTGGAGACTCAGTGATGCAGGAGTCTGATAGTCTTGCCATGCAGCTCACAATGTTTCTTGCTCCTTGTGCAGGTTGTGTTGTTGTCGAGACTTGAGCTTGAGGAGTTGGATGCGCTTGTGTTGAGGCAACTTGATGGCTCGAAGGTCGAAGCTGTCGTTGTGGCGTTGTTGACTGTCGCAAACTCGGACACTGTGTACGGGGGTGTCCAAACGTCTTGCAGAGATGACAAAACGGTGGTACGTGCTGCTGCTGTTGTTGCTTATTCTGTCGGTTGAAGTTGTTGAAGCGCCGTTGGGTGTAAAATGCGAACTCAGGTACTAATGTCTTCCTCTTGTGTCGTTCCTCGTGCAGATCCATGTCTTGCTGTTCGGCGTGAATTTCGGCATAGAGTGCCGCTTCAGAGATCTTTCTGTGGGCTCGAATAATGGCTCGAGTGGAGCGCCAATGGGGACCAAGACCGCCAATGACGACTGTGACGAAGGCGTCTTCCGATATTGACCCTCTGCACCAAAGGAGTTTGTCGCGCAATTCGCGACAGCGACTAATACACGCCATCCCTTTTTCGTCCGGTTTCATTTCCACTGTTGTCAGTTGTGCCATTAACCGATTCTGATTGACGCAGTCTGTTGCCTGATACATGTTCTTCAGGTGGTTGTCGAAAGCTCGGCGGAGTTGCCGTATCTCCGGTAAGACCGAATGTTCTGCTGCTGATTCGGAGTGATGTTCCTCAGTAGAATTGTGTATGCCATCATTGACTGATGTATGTACTGCTGCTTGTCGTACTGTGTGCTGTGTATTGGATATGGTAGGGACCCGTCGAAGAAGCCAAGAATTTGCGCGCCTTCCATCATCAACTCGAACTCGAATGACCAGGTAAAGAAATCATTCCCGTCGAACGGTCTTGATGTCTGAAGTTTTAAGACGTGCGCAGCGACTAGACTTGAAGTGCGTCTAACGTTTTCTCTTGCTCAGGTGAAGGCTGGTGGCACGGCATGAAGCTGACGGAACCGCGCTGGGGTTCGTACAGGGCGAAGGTAGGTTGTTGTTGCTGATTTCCTCGCGTGTAGGATGAACCGTCGAGGCTCATCGGTGTCACGTTGTTGTTGTTGCTGTTGTTTGACTGCGCAGGTGCCCCTTGCTGGTGTTGTTCGTAGAAGGACATGAAGGAGAAGAACTTCTCCATCATGCTTGGGTCGAAGCCCGCGGCTTGATTTGCAGGAGTTTCAGTAGACCCAGCTGCCGCTCTTGTTGTTGTGCCCTCCTCTATCTGTAGGCCAGAGGCAAGAGGTGGAGTAGGAGTAGTACCGGGAGAGCCGTTAGAGGAGCTTCTCTCTTTCTATGTAGCCATGCCTTTTGATATTGTGGATATCTTGATAGTGGAGTCTACCCTGACAGCTCTCATACCATGTTGGGTTGAGAAAGCCCTTAGGATCTTTGCAGGACTAAACTCTGAGTAGGAACAATGTAAAAGCGAAAGCATTTAATGATAAATCTGTGAACCACCTTGCGCAGGTGTGTGAGGACAAAGTAGACTGATTAGAGTAAAGTGATACAGGCTTGTATAAGAGTACAAGGGAATATGAAAGGTTATACCTAATAACTGTTTTACTGTTGCTGTTACGGTTCGATACAGTGACGACTCGAGCAACTGCTCAATAACGAGTCAGTTGTTTGTCCTTGCTGTCGCGCTGTACTTGTCAGATCAAAGGTCGCTGACCTTTGACTTTCGCGTAACCTCCAGCAGTTGTTCAACCTCCGAGGGTTGACTCGCCGATGCTTCACTGTACTTCGCTTCGTTTACGACTTAGTGCTTCGACACGACAGAGGCGCTTAAATTACTTGTTTCCAACAAGAGGGTGCAGCCTATGTGCAGGCCTATGCATGCTGGAATGCAAACTGGTTGTATTCAACACCTGAAAATTCTGAAGCATGATAGGGTACCACTGTCAGAATGTTGTATTTGTCTAGCCTGCAGTGGGGTACTCTATAGCAAGTACAGCCCAATCTAGGGTTTCCTATATGTACTCAACTGCTTGCTAGTGCAAATCTCTTCTTCTATTCTCATTCCTGCTTCCTCATTTCTTAACAACCACTTATTGGCGTAACCTCCAACGTGGTGTCTTCCAAATTCAAGCATTAAGCGTTGATTCAGGAGTGATCTATGTCTTCTTATTTTCCCTTACTCTTGGTATTTCTCTACTGTTTAATGTGGAATGTACATTTTGGAAGACAGCCCTGAAGCACGGTATATTCTTATGTATGATCGTGTAGTTCGGACTACAGTTGTTTATAAAGCAGAAAACCAAGTCGAACATAGAAAAAAATTGGGGAAAAATATGTCACAAGTAACCAACTTGGGACTCGATAACGTGAATGGTAAAAAAAAAGCGCGTAGGGTCACTGTATCGGGTTTCCTTACGGGTTTGGTAAGCGGGATCACGGATTCAGTCACTAACAACAGGTAAGAAATCACGCGAATGGTCACACAAGTAACTTCCGAATTTTTTTTTTTTGAAACTCTAACAAAACTCCCTCTCGCGCCCAACCAATCTGCGAACTTGTAAAAAAAAGTGAAACCCAATCAGAATCGGATGCGGTTTGGGAACGGATCAACGCTAAACACCTGACGAGATTCGTGTTTAGGGTTGACCATCCCAAAATGCATCCAGATTCTTTTTTAGTTTCATTTTGTTTTGGCGGGAGTTTCATCTGTGACCATTCGCGTTTTTTTTTATACAAGTTGATTGGACTGATTACGTGAAACGCTTTATCAGTCGCGTGAAAACACCCGTTTAAGTGACCGTACCCTTTTTTACCAAAAATGTTTTTGAGTCCCATAATGGTTACGAATGGCATATTTTCCGAAAAAATCGATGTGAAACAGCCTGACCTGGGCCTTGGGTTTGGCCTTGGTCAACTGGCTTGGTTGGTACGGTATCCAGACCAGCATCCGCGGGTATCGTCATGCTGACGCAGTCGCAGGTATACTCCAGATGCTGTCCAGCGCGATTTCTGTTAGAGGGCCCTACAACAGCAAGGGCCCTCGATGACCTTTGACTTGGCAGGTCGACGCCTAGCGACTGAGTCTACTCGGCACCGACGAATGAGTTCGATGGAGGTCGCATGAAGAAGTGAGAGTCCGTGGGAGTTGTTGGTGCTTCCTTGAGAGTCGCACCACTCTTTGCTAGGTTGGTGGAGTGGTGTGCACGGAAGCGAGAAGTCGATGCTGAGTTGGGTTGAGAAATTGGCGAGGCGCGTTCGCTCACCCACACACCACTTTCGTGGGGTTGGGTTACTCGCAGCGCCCACGCAACCTCTTGTGAAACCCTCGCCTGCCTATATATGTTTGTGTTGCTTGTGTGTTTGATATATATTTTCTATGTTCCTAGTGAAGTCCAAAATGCTACTTCAATTCTCACCAAGTCCTTAGAGGCAAATGCTACCGAAACTCTACCAAGTTGCTGGCGCAACATCATTCCCATAGCAAAAACTCTCTCGTTATCGCTACGCTCTCTAATAGATTCCTTCATGGTGCGGTGAGCGTGGAACGAACACGCATAGATTTACGTCGTCGTTGATATTCGCGTTCGTATACTCGCCTTGGCGTGCGGCGTTAGTGAAGGGCGCTTATTAATCTAAGTTGAACCTCTCTTGATTTCCCTCCAGTTACGTTCTCGGACCCAAGGATAGGGCGTTTGGTAATTTATTACCACTCGTCTGAGGACCCTTGTGAGGTGACCCCGAGACGAGGGATTTAAGGAAGGGGCACTTTATTTTAATTTGTGGTACCTTATAGAGACGTCGTAGAGGATGAGTACTGAGGAGGCGAACGTGGAGGCCGGTAATTTGCGCACTCTAGAGGAGGATCTCGTGGCTCGTCATTCTCGTGGTGAGATTAGTGATATTGAATACGAGCTAATGTTGGAGGGATTGCGCTCGCGTCGGCGTCGTGAGCACCCTTCCCCACGTGTAGAGAATGTTGAGCAAGTTGCGGGAGGTACTAGTGCGTGGGATATGGCTGTCGATGGCGGAAATAGCGATGACGAGGAGTTTGATGGGTTGATGTCGCGTGGGGTCCTGCGAAGACCAGCTCGGTTTAGTACGGCTAGCGTCGGCGGTGTACAGGAGCGTGTTCATCGTGCAGCAGCGTCACGAGAGCATGTGAATGTAGGACGGCGAAGCGTTGCTGGAGGAGGAATTGCGGAAGAGTTCGATAGTGAGACTATGCCGGGCGTTACCCCGATTGGATCGATGTCGAGGGACGAGGGAATAGCCCCCAACTATGGCTACTTCAGATTCACTCCAGACAAGATCGTTGTCACTAGTCCGTTAGAAGGACGTCACGACCTGTCGACGTGGACAGAATCAATCGAGCCGCAGCTTGAGATCGCTCAGCTAAAGCGATTCATAGATGGCACCACCCCTATTCCACCAGCGCGTGCGCTTGCGCATCGCTCTCAGTTCCGCGCGATGTAGTTGCTGACATTCACCACCATTTCCCGATGCTGCTCCCCAAGCGTACAGATCGCCCTTAAGGCGTGTCGCATGAAGGTTGATGCCGGCTATCAGGCATGGCAGTTCATTATGCGCACGTACATGGCGAAGGACGATCTGTACATCGGTCAGTTAGAGCAGGCGCTCACTAACCTCGAGATGGGAGAGCACGAGTCCGCTACGTCCTATTGCAACCGTGCGCAGCAGATCCTAGTGAACCTGAGGATGGCCGGCGTAGATTACTCACAAGCGTCGTACATCACTCACGTGGTGAAGGGGTTGCCGCAGCAGTACAACCTCTTACGCAGGATGCTTAAGTTGCCGCAGGTGCGCAAGGAGTTGGACGAGAACACCCTCGCTAGCTACATCATCGAGGAGGAATGTACGCTGGCGTCAGAGGGACGAAAGGACCAATTCCTTCCCCAGGCTAACCAGGTCTTTACCAAGAAGGGTAAGCCCCAATTCCAGCAAAATTCGTTCCCTTCCCCTCCCACTACGGCACAGCAGCAACAACCTAAGAATGGGGGTGGGCTTAGTGGGGGAGGGGAGAAGTGGAAAGGGGGTAAGGATGGCCAGCCGAAGGGGGGGAAAGGGGGTTTCAAAGGGAAGTGCTATGTGTGTGGACAAATAGGGCATGTTGCTAAGTACTGTCAGCAGCGGGCGGATAAGGAGGCAGACACCGGTGGAGAGGGTTCTGGAGGAAGCAGCGGAAAGGGGGGTGATGGCTCTAAGGGGAGCGGGCAATCATCATGTGCGATGGTGAAGCCCGTTGTGGAGCAGACTCCTCTCGTTGTGCTAGAGCCTGAGGGCGGGGAGGCCTTACAGGCTGTTGCAGCTGCTGTAAAGGCGAACCCGAGCGTCGTGCTGCTTGATAGCGGATGCTCCCACCATCTCATGGGAGATTGTTCTGCCTTTGTGGAGATGAGCAGCGGCGGCAGTATTAAACAGGTTACTGGCTTCAACAGCGCGCTTCAGGAGGTGCAGGGGCGGGGCACAATCGCTCTTCTTGGAAAGGGGGGCACGCGTGTCTTGGTGCCGGACGTGCTGTACGTACCAGGAGTGCAGGAGAGTCTTCTCTCTGCTGGGCAGCTGCGTGATAGTGGTGTGCAGCTGCTAGATGCCGGGGATGTGACTTTGCTGCGAGCACCAGATGGATCGCTTCTTGGTCGTGCGGAGTTCAAGGGGCGTGTTCTCTGCACGAACTTCCAGCCGTGTTCGACGCAGCAGCAGGAAGGCGAAACGGTGGCACTTCGTACCTTGGCGACGGGCGTGCGGTCTAAGGGGGACCTGTGGCATGCGCGTATGGCACACGTTGGTATTGATGCCATCGAGCGCACAGCGGCTCACGGGTCAGTGAAGGGCTTGGATTTGGAGAAGGGGGGCAAGTCAGGCATACCTTGTGTTTCCTGTGTTGGGGGAAAGATCACTCGTCATACCTTTCCTTCTGTGGGAGAGGAGGAGGATGAGTTGCTTGGGGTGGTGCATGCTGACCTGTGTGGCCCTTTCCGTGAAGCAGCTAAGGACGGCAGCCGCTACTTCTTGGTGCTGAAGGATCGAAAGACGCGATATGTCTGGGCCTACCCTTTGGCCCAGAAGAGTGATGCGCTGGCGGCGTTCCAGAAGTGGCTCCCGATGGCAGAGCGACAGTGCAAGACCACGGTGCAGGCGCTGCGCACTGATCGGGGTGGCGAGTTCCTGGGGCACGACTTCACGCTCTTCCTCGACGGTAAAGGCATCATCCATGACCTCACATGCCCGTACACGCCGGAGCAGAACGGGATGGCCGAGAGGGAGATGCGCAGCATTGTGGAGGCGGTGCGGACGATGTTGCTGCACATGGGTGTGCAGCATCACTGGTGGCACCTGGCGTTGGCTCAGGCCGTCTGGGTGCGCAACCGCGTAGAGCACGCCTCACTACCCTCTGGTGTGACGCCGTACGAGCTCGCCTTTCGACGCAAACCTGATGTCAGTATGGTGCGTGTTTGAGGCTGCATGCTGCAGTACATGGTACCACGGTCGCAGCGTGGGGGGAAGCTGGCACCTAAGGCTCGCTGGGGGCTGCACTTGGGTGTGTCAGCTGCGAGCAAAGGCTGGACCGTGCTGGACTTGGAGTCCAACCGCCTCATCACCACTGTGGAAGCTGTGTTCTATGAGACCATGTCCCTAGCAGGATGGAAGGCTTGGCATCAGCAGGAGCATGGGGGGCGTTCGATGCCCTATGAGCCCCTTCCCTCACTCTTCCCGATCACTCTCGAGGAGGCGGAGGAGGAGGAGGAGGTGGTCGCACCTCCTGCTATGCCCTATGTCCCTACCTCGGTCCCCACCCCACCTCCGCCTTCCGTCTACCCTCGTGTGATTCCCCCTGTCCCGCCTTCTTCCTCCTCACCCCCCTTGCCTTCCCCTCCTCCTCCTGTTATTCCATCTCCCCTTACACCCTCCATCCCTCCTGCACCTGCTCCGCCCTCCTCTTCGTCTTCCACGGCGCAGCCCGTTGGTGAGGGGGGGATGGAGGTGCCACCGTCTGTGGAGATCACCGACGGGCAGCGCCTTGAGACTGAGCAGCTGCAGGACGAGAGCAGTATGGATGGAGTACAGCAGACAGGGGAGCAGCAGATTGGGGAGCAGCAGACAGGGAAGCAGCAGAGTGGGGAGCAGCAAATAGGGGAGGAGCGGATTGAGGAGCAGCAGATGGTGGACCAGCAGCTCGGGGAGCAGCAGACAGGGGAGCCGCAGACAGGGGAGCAAGAGATGTGGGGAATTAGAGATGGTGGTCGTGTGTTGGTTTCTGGGACGACCACTGCACCAGTGCGTCGCTCCACTCGCATCACTCGTGGTGTCCCACCTGTTCGATACGCTTGGGCTGTAGTGGTTGAGCCAGCGGGCTTGGATGACGAGGAGGAGGACGAGGAGTGGACTGACCTGGACCCGGACGTTGCAGCTGATCCTGAGAGGCAGTGGGACATAGCGAAAATGACAGTGAAGGAGGCCTTGGGCTGCTGGAAGGGCGACAAGGTGAAGGAGGCGATGGATGAAGAGATGCGGAGCTTGATTGAGCAGGGGACGTAAGAGTTGGTTCCGCGTCCGCCAGGGGTGAATGTGATGAAGAACCGCTGGATTTTGAACACCAAGTTCCGACCTGATGGGATAGTGGAGCGTGAGAAGGCGAGGCTGGTGGTGAAGGGGTTCACACAGGTGGCAGGGGTGGACTATGAGGAGACGTACGCCCCTGTGGGAAGCTATGTGACGGCGCGTGTGCTTCTGGCGATTGCAGCTGCACTTGATTTGGACCTGATGCAGCTTGATGTAAAGAATGCGTTCCTCCATGGCGTGCTGGACCGAGACCTTTACATGGAGCAGCTGAGCTATTACGAGGATGGGACTCCTCGTGTCTGTAAGTTGGTGAAAAGTCTGTATGGGCTCAAGCAGAGCCCGATGCTATGGTATGAGGCCTTGGATGGGGTGCTGCTTGGGGCTGGATGGAAGAAGAGCAAGGTGGATGAGGCTCTGTACTTCAAAACTGATGCTGAGGGGGAGATGTGCTGGCTGCTGGTGTATGTGGATGACCTGCTTGCTGCCAGCCGCAGTCAGAGCATGCTTGGGGAGCTGCGTGAGCTGCTGCAGAGTGCGTTTCAGCTGCGGGAGATTAGCCCTGTGGAGAAGTATCTGGGGTTGCAACTGATTCGGGACAGGCCTACGAGGAGGCTATGGCTGCACCAGAGGGCCTATGTGGACAAGGTTCATAGGCGCTTCTTTGACGGGGAGCAGCCGCTGCGAGTGCCTCGCACCCCTCTTTCCTCTGACCCTTTCAGTGTGCAGACCTTCGAGGATGTGGGATGGCAGTCTCGCCAGGAGGAGGAGTACAGGCAGAAGGTGGGATCCTTGCAGTTCGCGGCCTGTACCACCCGTCCCGACATCTCGTTCGCCTGCAGCAAGCTGGGGTCGGGCCAGACTGTGCGGAGTGATCAGCACTGGAAGGAGTTGGACCGGTGCTTGACGTACTTGGTGGGGAGCAGGGATGTGGCGCTGGAGTTTGGAGGTGGGCCGGAGTCCTTGGAGCTGGTGGGCTACGCCGATGCTGATGATGCAGGGGACAAGCAGAACAGGACCAGCACAGGTGGCTATGTCTTCGTGCTTGGGGGTGCTGCTGTCTCATGGGCGAGCCAGAGGATTCGTTGCGCCACCCTCTCCTCCACTGAGTCTGAGTATGTTGCTGCTGTGGAGGCCGGGAAGGAGGCGCGCAGGCTGTGCTTCCTGCTGGCAGAGTTTCAACTGCTGAGGAGTGAGGAGCCCACTACTCTCTTTGTGGACAACTCCTCCGCCATTTCAGTGGCAGGTGGCATGGGGCTCAAGGGGAGCCTCAAGCACATGGAGCGTCGCCACATGTGGCTGCAGCACATGGTCAAGCGCAGGAAGCTGCAGTTGCAGTACATCCCTACGAGCGAGCAGCCTGCTGACTACCTCACGAAGGCATTGCATTTCCCCGCCTTCAGTCGTTGCTTCGAGGCTGTGGGGCAGGTGAGGCTTTCGAGTGAGGGGGGTGAGACCTAAACACTCCATGATGTGGATGGTGCCATGGCCTATCCATGGCTGGTGCGGTGCGTGTTTGCACTTTGAGAGTGCTTCGTTTGTGTGTGTTTCCCTTTGTTTTGGCGTGTACGTGTGTATGCATGCCCTGTGGTTATAAAGGGCCTTGCTGTAGTATGGCAGGGGAGTGTTAGAGGGCCCTACAACAGCAAGGGCCCTCGATGACCTTTGACTTGGCAGGTCGACGCCTAGCGACTGAGTCTACTCGGCACCGACGAATGAGTTCGATGGAGGTCGCATGAAGAAGTGAGAGTCCGTGGGAGTTGTTGGTGCTTCCTTGAGAGTCGCACCACTCTTTGCTAGGTTGGTGGAGTGGTGTGCATGGAAGCGAGAAGTCGATGCTGAGTTGGGTTGAGAAATTGGCGAGGCGCGTTCGCTCACCCACACACCACTTTCGTGGGGTTGGGTTACTCGCAGCGCCCACGCAACCTCTTGTGAAACCCTCGCCTGCCTATATATGTTTGTGTTGCTTGTGTGTTTGATATATATTTTCTATGTTCCTAGTGAAGTCCAAAATGCTACTTCAATTCTCACCAAGTCCTTAGAGGCAAATGCTACCGAAACTCTACCAAGTTGCTGGCGCAACATCATTCCCATAGCAGAAACTCTCTCGTTATCGCTACGCTCTCTAATAGATTCCTTCAATTTCAAGCAGAGACTATGAGTTTAGGATGGACGAGCTTAGTCGTTGATACCGAGGGAGAGCGAGGGAAAGTAGCAACGTCTGAAGCTTTTCATGATGGTTCACGGAGGGTGACACTTCAGAGGGTTATCCGTGTTTCGCTTTCCAGTCGCTGCTGCGGAGATGCTGTCACGAGGCAGCCCAACGCTCGCGTAGACTCGTAGCTTCTGACGATAACAGCAGCTCATTCCGCCTGATTTTTGTGTCGCTTCCTCGTTGTCGTTCTTAAACGCAGACATATGTAGCGAGCCGTAGTAACTAGCGGGTGAGAAGATCCATACTTTGTTTCCTAACGGTTTTTTTAAAACCGTTCAGAAGAAGATTCATACGTATCCTCGTTACGTATCCACGCCAATCATGGAGTGCCAGCTGTCAGGCGAGCAGATCCGTGGATTGTGCCGAGCAGTTCAGTGCCTGGCCAAGGTGGCTCACAGCGATTACATCACCTTCCTTGCAGCTCCTGTGGAGGTACGACGTGAACGACTCCTGTGGATCCTGTGGAGGTACGACGTGAACGACTCCTGTGGAGGTACGACGTGAACGACTCCTGTGGATCCTGTGGAGGTACGACGTGAACGACTCCTGTGGAGGTACGACGTGAACGACTCCTGTGGATCCTGTGGAGGTACGACGTGAACGACTCCTGTGGATCCTGTGGAGGTACGACGTGAACGACTCCTGTGGAGGTACGACGTGAACGACTCCTGTGGATCCTGTGGAGGTACGACGTGAACGACGGTGGTTATTGAGTGGGAATGTGGAAGCCACTCATGGAAGCCACTCCTTTGTGTGAAGCTGCCGAACCTAGTCATGTATGGAAGTGGAAGCGAGGTACAGATGCAAGCTGAAATTAGCGCAAAAACTGCCGTGATCTGTCCAATATTGTGAGAAGCTTTACAGTCAGTGTTCGCCATTATCAGCCTGTTATTTTTTTTTTTGTATCATAACCTAAGCCTTGTCCATCGTCGCAATTGTCTATGCGTGAAATCAAGACGGCTTACTTGAGATTGATTCAAAATACACCTACAAAGGTGATCAGCCTCACTCCATTCAGCTCTTCCGGCCTGCCCTAATCCATTTCTCACAGTTGTCACTGCGAGGCATCAACACGGCCAAGACGGCCTACCTGGTGGTCAACTTCGCCACGGACTACTTTCAAACCTTCCACCTCTCCCATCCCACCTGCTCCTGCTCCGCGCTCGTCAAGGTGAGTCAAGCTTGTCAAGGCAGGCCAAGTTGGATAAAGCAACTCAAGTTGCTCTGCACCAAGCTGTCATTGGATGCAATGCAACCGAATGACTTTTTAAGTATTGTGTTGTATATTTTGTCCTGATTGCCTGTCTCTGTGTATTTATAACTCCTTTTTTACATCAAAGCTTCTGTGTGTGTTGGTGGGTGTGTTTTGGGGGAGAGAGAGGAGGGTATTCGTATTCATATGTGTGCATATGGTTGCATGTGTTGTGCATATGGTTGCATGTGCATGCGAACATATGGTTGCATGTGTGTGCAAGCATATGATTGCAAGTGGTGTGCATATGATTGCATGTGTGTGCGAGCATGTGATTGCATGTGGTGTGCGAACACATCTGCATGTGTTGTGCATGTGAATGCACGCGGGGTGGGGGGGGGAAGCAGTCAGTACTGGCGGTGTTCCGCACGGCGCCTGCAGCTATGCGGACCCTCACCATCACAGCGGACGGCAAGGAGCCCGACAACATTCGCTGGATCATCGACTGCCAAAACGGTATGCTGGGTGTTTACAGCGGGTAGCCCCACATCGTCAGACTGGATTGCCAAACGGGTATGCGGGGTGGCTGGAGAACCTCCGGCTTGATTGCCAGAACAGCATGCTGATCTGGGCGGCCAAAATGGTTTGCCCTTGAAAAGCAAACTCCAGTGGTGAAATGGCGCATTGCATATGTCAAGTGACGGGGATCTGCTCTCTGTCCCCGTGCCACTTGAAATGAACTCCTTCTTGCCACTTCTCCCTTTCCCCTCCCTCCTTTCACCACCCTCTGAGAAGGCATGCGCAAGACATACACCATGGCATGTGTGAATGAGAGAGAGGGAGGTGCTGTCAGCGTCCATCCAACTTCCAGTCAACTCAAGTGCACTTTTTCAAGTCCACTCCTTCCTTTTCCTTCCTGCCCTTCCCCTCCTCTCTCCCCATCCCGCCAGGCATGCGCAAGACATACACCATCGCATGTGTGAACGATAGGGAGGTGCTATCAGCGTCCATCGACCCGTCCACGTACCCCTCCTCGCTCGTCGCCCGCCCCAAGGCCCTTCTGCAGCTGCTCAACCACTTTCAATCCACGCTCTCTGAAATAACCATCATTGCTGCCGACCCTGAGGACGTGACAGGCTCGGGAACAGGCACGGGCGGAGGTGCGGCGGGGAGAGGAGGGGGGAGTGAGGCGAAGGCGGTTGAGATGAGGAGCTACGTGGAGCCGACTCTTGCTGGTGGGTGTGTTGAAACATAGGCGCATGCATGAGTGGGTATGTGTGGATGCATGGCATGTCAAGCTCACTCTTGCTGATGGGTGTGACACATCGATGTGTGCATGTGGGGTGTCAAAGCATTGGAGCAGTGAGAAGCAGTTGCACCTCCTCCACTCCGTGCCTTCCCTGCCACTGCATCTTCCTCGTGCTAACAGACGGACGCCCACCAGCCAAGGTGACTTCAGTGACTGGCTCAAAGCGTTTCTGCCTCCTGCTCCTCTGCGCGCTGCCTTGCCCCCCGTACAGGCTCTTCACATTCAGTGTACGGGTGCCTTACTCCCCGTGACACACCGACTGCCTTGCTATTCAGTCAGCGGACGGGAGGCTGGAGGCGTTCCCAGAAGCAGCGAAGCACCCGCAGCTGTGGGTGGGTGATACGGCCCCTTAATGTATCAGCCTGAAGCGATCTGTGCTTTTCCTCGTGCTCCTCCCTCGTCGTGCCTTGTGTCCCTGTGCAGGCTCGTCAGCAGACGGACGGCTGGAGGCGTCCCCGGAAGCAGCGATGCACACGCAGCTGTGGGTGGACCCTGGGGAGCACTTTGAGGCGTACTGCCACAGGGGGGACGCTGTGGACGTCACTTTCAGCGTGAAGGAGGTGAAGGTGAGACGGCCGTGTTGATTCGGAGTGTGGGGGATAGGGGTGAGGTGGATGGGAGTGTGGTGTGTGGTGTGTGGTGTGTGGTGTGTAGTGTGTGGTGTGTGGTGTGTAGTGTGTGTGGTGTGTGGTGTGTGTGTGGTGTGTGGTGTGTAGTGTGTGGTGTGTGGTGTGTAGTGTGTGGTGTGTGGTGTGTGGTGTGTGGTGTGTGGTGTGTAGTGTGTGGTGTGTGGTGTGTAGTGTGTGGTGTGTGGTGTGTGGTGTGTGGTGTGTGGTGTGTAGTGTGTGGTGTGTGGTGTGTAGTGTGTGGTGTGTGGTGTGTGGTGTGTGGTGTGTGGTGTGTAGTGTGTTGGTGGTTGGATTCAAGGGAGCACTTTGAGGCGTTCTGCCATGCCGGGGATGCAGTGGACGTTACTGTCGGTGTGAACGAGGTGAAGGTGAGGGGAGCGCGGGGGATGGGAGGGTGGCGGAAAAGAGAGGTGGATACGGGTGTTGTGTGGTGTGGTGCGTTTGGTGGGTCGACCCTGGGGAACAGTTTTAGGCGTTTTGCCACGGGGGGATCCGGTGGACGTTACTTTCAGCGCGAAGGAGGTGAAGGTGAGAGGAGCATGGGGGTGTGGGGAATGGGGTGTGGGGAATGGGAGGATGGTGTGGTGTGTTGGGCGGGTGGAAGTGGAGTGGAGCGCTTTGATGTGTACAGCCACCCACATGGGCAATCGCCTTCCCTCCTGCTTCACACCCACACTCCCCCCACCCCACCCTCCCCTCCCCCCACACTCCCCCCACCCCACCCTCCCCTCCCCCCACACTCCTCTTCGTTTTTCGATGGCCCCTTCCCACGCCACCAGGCGTTTGTGCAGTTCTGTGAGTCAGCAGCAGCAGACGTGGTGATGCTCTTCCATCGAGCCGGAGCGTGAGTGCTGCTCTAGAGTCATCAGGCCCAGGCCTTTCCACGTCCTCTTTCCTCGCCACCAGGCGTTTGTGCAGTTCTGTGAGTCAGCAGCAGCAGACGTGGTGATGCTCTTCCATCGAGCCGGAGCGTGATTGCTGCTCTAGAGTCATCAGGCCCAGGCCTTTCCACATCCTCTTTCCTCGCCACCAGGCGTTTGTGCAGTCCTGTGAGTCAGCAGCAGCAGACGTGGTGATGCTCTTCCATCGAGCCAGAGCATGAGTGCTGCTCTAGAGTCATCAGGCCCAGACCCGTGGCGTGGATATCGTTGAACACGTTTCCTTGAGAGTTGTTGATTTACTGTAGGTATTGTGAGATATTCCCCCCTGCTCGCCCTTCCAAACCCCACTGTCCCAATTCACTTGTGTAACCCTTATTCAGTTCACCTCTATCCTCCCCCACTCGCCCCTCCCTCCCCGCTGCCATCACTGGATTACTGTGTGTCCTGCAGCCCTCTCATGCTCATGCCAAGATTTCCCAACCCGCACACCACCCCCACTCGCAACCCCCGCCATGCACATGCACCACTCGCGTCTGACTTTGACTCACGCCTTGTGATCGCCACAATGCTCGAATCCCAGCTCCCCACTCCCCCCCCTTCCGACCCTTCCGTTCACCGAGCCTCCGCCCAACCTGGCACACCTGCCACTCCTGCTCACCAAGCCGCAGCTACTTTCCAAGCATCTGCCGAAGCTGGCGCTCCTGTTCACAAGGGCTTGGCTTCCCGAACCTCAGCCGAAGCCGGAACTCCTACAGTTGCAGCTTCAGGCTCCCAGCGATCCTGTCATGCAGGTTCGGGAGCAGATCCTCACCAAGCCTATCCAATTGGTTCGGGCTGCAGAGAAGATCCAGGAGGAGGAGGGCTGGGTGAAGGCGAAGAAGAGGGAGCGGATGAGATGAGGGGCGAGGAAGGTGCTGAGAAGGTTCCGTTGAAGGATCCAGGTGCAGGAGCAAGGCTGGAAGCAGGCTGGGCGCATGGAAAGCGATGGTCAGACCTCTCAGGTATGGTCAGACCTCTCAGGTATTGTGAGCCAAGATCTCTGATGTTTGCCAAAACAATGCGATCAATGTATCTTGCGAATGGTCTTCTGGGCATACGCTGCTAATTCACGTGCTTTTTCCTTACACACCTAAAACTAAAACCTTTTTTTTTTTCAATCGCCATGCATTTCCACCCGTGCATTACGCAAAATGCTCCTCAATTCTCCCTGTGTGGGTTCATAGCAGGGGCGAAAGGCACAGCACACAGGCCTGGTGCGGATTCAGCAGGTCTGGGTGGAGGAGAGGGGAGTGGCAGAGGGCGAAGAGGAAGCAGCACGTGGCCCAGGGAGCAGCAACAACCACTTCCAGGCCATGCGCAGCAGGATCAACGGCAGCAACAGCACGATCAGTACCAACAAAAGCTGGCAGCCAATCAGGTTCCAGACAGCGAGGACGCCACCGAGGAGCTTCCCATTGGTCGGCTGGCAGCGGCATCACGAGGCGGTAGTGGCGGTGGCGGTGGCGGTGTTGCTGGTGGATGCAACACTGGGGGTAGTGTGGATGGGAATGGCATGGTGACTGGCGGTGCTGCTGATGTGTCTGCTGCCCGATTCATGCCCACGGAGGCATCCACCCCTGGGAGGCTAGCAGCACCACATCAACGTGAGTCATCTTTTGTACCCTTTTCCTTCCCCTTGATAATCAAATTCCCCCATGCCGCCGCTGCCGGTTTCAGCGCTGGAGGTTTGGAGTTTCGTTATTCAACTGCTGCACCTCACCTCTCATGCCGGCGCTCCAGTTTTCCAGAAGTGCCTCATCATTTCCAGCTTTCCTTTTGTGTTATACATCCACAAACTCTTTTCATGGATTATTGGGCACGGCGCAGAAGCACCTCCACTTCAGAGAGATCCGGATCGCTGGATCGAAAATACAGAGGATGACGAAATGGAGGATAGGGCAGGGGGGTGTGTTCGAGGGCGTTTGGGTGAGGATATGTGTGAAGGTATTGGTGATGAAGATGAGTATGTGGATGCCACTCCACCTGAGAGGAGGATGTATGACGACGAGGATGAAACCATGGACTAACATGTTTGGTTTGGACTGCGGTAAAAGTTATCGCTATGTGATGTGAAGGCAATGTTTTGTACTTGGTAAATAAATGTGATGAATGCAATGTTTGAGAAATTTGTAGCCGCATTCATCAAACACTGTAAGCTGTCACATTATGGAGGTTTTGGTTGAGGTTTTTGCGCGCCGTTCTTGGGAATCGCGTCTCACTGCTGACGGAGAAGCTCATGTCGGCCTTCCAGATGGACACAGATCCTTCCACACGTGCCCATGTCGCACAAATCATTTCCTCGACGATGGCACTGCGACTGGCTGTGCGACCACGCGTGACGATGACAGTGCGATGCACATGCCTCGTCAGTCAAGCGCTAGTGTGCGACGCGCAGCACAGCAACTCCCAGTCCAAAGCGACTATATTCAAGGTCACATCAGCCCTACACACTCAAAACTGCCCAGACTACGTCGCACGCAGCTTTCAAGGCTACCACCAGGCAAGGAAAGGATGATATCAGTGTGTATCACAGCTTCCCTTCTACGCTTGATCGCAGTGTGCCGGACTTTGTCGCACGCAGTTCCCTAGGTTTGTTGTGCATCCCTCCACTCACTCCCACCTCCTGCCCCCCTGTGAGCTTTGCCTCACCCATTCCCACCACCAACCCCATCATCCCATACATTCCTTGCGACAGACGGACCCTTCTCTTCGCTGATTCCATTCTAGGGTTTCACTCCATTCCATGGCTCCAACAGCCGCTCAGGCTCTGGCTGCTTCCAACAGGTTTTGTGTGTGATTGTGGGGAACAGTGGTGCGATTGCGTCAACAGCTAAAACGAGATTTCGAGACCCACTTGGGACCGTGTGATCACGGAGGGTCCGTTGGTAGCTGGAGACGGTCACGGCACGGAAGGGAAGCTACAAAGCTTCTGGGATGTTCTTTCAATGCATTTCCTCGCTGTTGCTAGCTGTAGAATAAAATCAGCAGGATAGTTTCCGAGAGCATAGGAACGATGCTGGAAAGAACGGGGTCGCTGAATCCTCAGCGGCCGTCGAAGCGCGAAATGCCGAACCCTTACCATGACGTGCTGTCGACGCCGCGAGGGACGAGTCGGAACCGCGAGAGGGAGAGGGACGTGAGTCCGCTACTGAGACCAGACAGAGCACGGGAGCTTAACCCTAGTCTGGAAGCCAGCTTTGAGGCCTTGCGACTGGATAAGTCGAGGGAGGGTAGCGGATTGGCTCATTCGCGCGAGAGCAACGGAATGTCCATGGCCGATCCCGGTTCGAGAGCGGAATCGCTAAGAATGGGTCACAACGGCCTCTCCCAGATGCATCCTCTCTCCGCAGGCCTCTCCGATGTGCGTTCCTAACCTCGTTCCCATCCCCGTTATAATCCTCCTCCGTGTGTTTTTTTTTTAGATTTATCTTAGTCCATCATCGTCTGTCCGTTTCGAGAACGTTTTGCCGTTCCCCGATTTGCACGCTCGTCGAATCCGTGTACTCGGTCGCGTGTTACTTTCGCCGACGTCGCCTAGGGCTCCTTATCACCTGTTCGCATCCTCTCCATCTCATTACCACCACTGAGGCTTTCCAAAGTGTTTCCGTTTTGTGCAATTGTTTCGACCCTTGAAATCAATTCCAGGTAATGACGGGCATGCCGTTGAGCATGGACTTTAGCATGCTCGAGAGCATCAGCTCGTTGAACCGCACGACCGGCGGGCACAAGCACATGACGCCGGGCAAGGCGCACCCCATGGCGATGTCGTCGCAACGGCCCAGCATTCGTGTGTCGCACCTCGACGTCAGCGTAAGGCGCATTGCTGCTTGGTTGGTTCTCTCGTCGAGGGTTGTGCCAGGTTGCTTGCTGCTTTGTCCCTGCCTTTGCTTGCTCTTTCCATCCACACGCCTCCAGGCTCCTTCAACTGGCTCACATGGTTGTGAGTTTTGTGTGTCTCTCCGCGTGCTTGGCTCTCGTTTTGCTCCATGTCACCTCCCGCGAGGCTCCGTGTCCTTTCCTCCCCGTTGCTCCGTGTCCTTTCCTCCCGCGTTGCTCCATTTTCTTTCCTCCCGCGTTGCTCCATTTCCTTCCCCCTGGCGTTGCTCCGCGAGGCAGGACGGGTCAATGAGCAATCTCGAACGAGCACTCGAATACGCGAAGAAAAAAGTCGACGACGAGCTTCGCGTGTTCATCAGCGACATCGCCAAGCGGCTGAACCTCCCAGGCGCCGCGCCGCCCAGAACGCCTCCCAAGTCGCCTGTCTCTCCCACTAACGCCTACCCGTCAACGTTCACGTCGTTTTTGATGTCGCCGGAATCGTCCAGATGGGAACAAGGGGCGCTCTATCTTAAAGACCTAGCTGAGAAATGCCTACGCATGCACGCAGACGAGTTCGGATCGGCGTGCGAAGACATCGTGCACGATCTGAACATGGCCCGGCAGCAGCTTCCCATGGGAACCCTAAAGCAGCTGCACATGAAAATGCTCTTCATTCTCACGCGCTGCACGCGCCTGTTGCAGTCGCAGAAGGAAGCGGAGGCGGAGATGCCGTACGGGGGAGTGTATGGGGGGCCGTATAGGGGCGCGGAGGTGTTAGCCACGCCGATGGTTCGCAACCGCCCGCCTGGCTTGCCGTCGACGCTGCGATCGCAAGCGTCGATGGCGGCGACTCACTTCTCTTCGTTTACTAAATCGAAGCCGTTGGAGCGTCCCGCGGAGCTCCCCGCGGAGCACTCCGCGAAGCACTCCGCGGAGCACTCCGCGGAGCAGCCGGCGGAGAAGACGCGGCTGCAGCGGCAGCAGCAGCAGCCGCAGCAGCCGCCGCAGCGGTCGATCATCCGGTGGGACTCGTGCCCCGCGCCGGCAGACTGGCGGGTGCGCGACCCCAAGGCGGAACAGAAGGGGGGCGCGGGGTTGGGGTTGGGCGCGCGGAAGGATGAGGGGAAGCAGCGGAGCAAGAGCAAGTCGAATATGATGGACGACTGGAGTGCCGCGGTAGCGGAGATGAGAGGGGCTCTAGACGACGGTACCTACGTGCCCGGCGGGGATTTTAACCAAGAGGATAGCGCTGGCGCGAGTGCGAGTGCGAGCGCGAGTACTGGGTTCGGAACAGGTTTTGGGTCCGGGCTTGGTGCAGGGTCGAGTGCTGATGGAGGTTCGGGATTAGGTTCGGTATCAGGTTTGGTCTCGAGCTCGTCCAGCCAACTTGCGCCTTCTGGCTCGTCGGGCCTGGGATTAAGCTCAAGTTCAGGTTCGGGGCTTGGTTCGACAAAGAAGAAGCTGTCCGGTGGGTTGATTGGCGGAGTGACGAGTTTGGTTCGGATGGTTAGTGGGAAACTAGAGGAGCTGTTGGCGTCGGTGAAGGAGGAGGAAGCAGCAGAGATGGAGGAGGCGAGGAAGGATAGGGTGGAAAAGGGAAAGGAGAAGGAGAAAGGGAAGGAGAAGGAAAAGGGGAAGGAGAAGGAAAAAGGGAAGGAGAAGATGGATAAGGGCAAGGAGAAGGCTGAGAAGGGAAGGGACAAGAGTGCGGGAAGGAAGGGCAGCAGTGCGACCATGTCCCCATCGCCTATGCAGAGTAAACGGTTGTCGGATGATGGACGGGAGGAAGGAGACGTGTCTCTGGCGAGCACGAGTGGGGAACAGGGATGGCTGCAGCAGTTGTTCCAGCCGCAGCCGCAGCAGCAGCAGCAGCAGTATTCCCAGCAGCAGGAGGATCAGGTGCAATCCGTGGTGCCCCAGCAGCACGTGCAGGAGTTGCAGCAACAGCAGCTGCAGCCGCAGGGGCAGGCGCTGATGGATGCGCAGATGCTCGCCCCGGGCGCGGACACGCTCATGCGGGAGCAGGAAGCGCACGCGGCGGGACCGCCCGCTCCGCCAGCTGACGCGGAGGTGCACGGGTCCACGAGCGCACGGGGGCTGCTGTGGGGGCGGGTGGCGGAGATCCGCAAGGAGGAGGAGATTCAGCGCGCCTTCCGCAGCCAGTCCGCGCGGGACAAGTCCTCCGCCTCCAGGTCGGGCGACTCTGCCACGTCGCTGGCGCCGGCAGAAGAGGCGGTAGCACCAGCGGGAACAGCGGTTCGGGAGATGGGCCCAGCGGCAGACGCAGAGGTGGCGGCGGCGCTAGGTGTGGCGTTAGGCGCTGCGGGAGGAGCGGAGCCTGGGATTGCAGCCGCCCTTTCCGCGGGAGCTGGCGCTGGGGCAACAGGGACCGGCGGAGCTTGGGGTGAGACGGGGGACACAAGCATGGCGGGCGGGAGCATGGCGGCTGCGCAGGAGGGGATTAAGGGGAGTGAGGGAGTTGAGGGGAGGAAGGGAGGGGCGCGGCAGGGGCAGGGGGACGTGCGGCGGGAGGGGGAGTCGGAGAAGGCGCACAGACGAGGCGAGGGGCGCAGCAGCAGAGCGTGGGACGTGCGGATTCCAAGCGGGGAGGACGAGCGGATGGAGAGCCGGAGGCATGGAGGGGCTAGAGAGCCGCCTTCCCCCTCGGGTAACCTTGCAGAGGACTTTGACGATCTGCATGAGAAAGCGATGATGAGATCCGTGTCCGGGCGAAGAGTGCAGTATAAGTATGGGTACTGGGGCAAGGGAGAGAACGAGGAGGAGGAGGGCATGGATGGGATGGTGCCAAACGAGGGCGAGCAGGAGTGTGTGGTGATCTGTCGGATTTGTGAAGAGGAGGTGAATGTTACGCAGTTACAGGAGCACTCGCGGCTGTGCGCGCTCGCGAATCGGTGCGACTCGGCGCAGTTTTCGATTGACGATCGGCTGAGGCGGCTAGCGGACGGCCTGGATCACATCTCCAACGAGCAGGTGTCGCGGCTGGGCGCCATGTCGTTCCAACGAGTGCCGTCCAACTCGTCATCTGCTGCTGGCGGGCCGGCGTCGTCTGGAGTACCTGCAGGGCTGGATTCGCATTCCCAGCAGGTGGGTTTGATGGGGGTAGGGGGAGGTGCAGGGGCGAAGCAGGGCGGTGGCAGGTTTTTGTCTCCCTTGGGCAGCAGTATGGTGTCTCATGCAGACATGCGCGAAGGGGACGAAGGCGGCGCAGCCGAGGGAAAAGGAGACGGAGGAGGGGAGGGGGCGGATGGGTATGAAGGAGAGGAGCAGCAGATGCGCGAGCAAGACGCAGTGGAGCAGTGTAGCAGAGAAAACGGGTCGTTGCACCCGGGCGTTCCGATAAGCCCCACAGAAGATCACCCAGAGCATCAACATCACCCAGAACACCCAGAGCATCAAGGCGCAGGGGGCAGCAGCAGCAACAACGTGTCTAACTGGTCGTACGTGAGCCACCACCTGCAGCAGCAGCAGCAGCAGCAGCAGCACAAGCTGCAGCAGCAGCAGCAGCAGCTGCAGGCAGCGGGCGAGGAGGGCTCCCAGTACGAGCCGTCCATGAGCGCCGTGACGAGCATGAGCGGCGCTACTTCCACCAGCGGGTTCCTATCCGCGGGGACCGCGTCCCCCATGCCC
Organism: Closterium sp. NIES-65; assembly: GCA_948144175.1. Lineage (NCBI taxonomy): Eukaryota > Viridiplantae > Streptophyta > Zygnematophyceae > Desmidiales > Closteriaceae > Closterium > Closterium sp. NIES-65. The sequence continues at coordinate 32,193 of CANXME010000626.1, read as the reverse complement.
ACGTCGCCGGCAGGGTCGGTGGGCACGAGAGGGGACGGCCATGGGGGGTATGGGAGCCCCGGGTCGTCGCTGCTGAAGAGTGCTCTGGCGGGAGGCGGGAGGGAGCTGATGGAGGAGCACATCCACATGGTGGCTCAAGAGGAGATCGCTCTGGTGAGTCCCGGGTTGGCCTGGAGGGAGGACGTGTGAGTCGACTTCAAGTCACTTACTTGTGCTCTGTGCCTTCGCGCCTGCACTCCGTGGCTTCTTACTCCCTCACCCTCCCCAACACCCCACCCCCCCCCCCCCCCCCTCAGATGGACGATCTGGCGCACATAGCCCAGGACGTGGCAGATGTGTCACTGGAGGACGAGAAGCCCGAGGAGCTGCTGACGGGCGTGCGCGACCTCACACCCCCCACCTTCCCCCCATATTTCCCCCCACCCAACCCCCCCCCGCCCCTTCTATCAGATGGACGATTTGGCGGACATAGCACAGGACGTGGCGGACGTGTCACTGGAGGACGAGAAGCCCGAGGAGCTGCTGCTGACAGACATGCGGGACCTCACGGACCTGCTTCGCACCAACAATGCGCGCTTCCTCACCATTGATGTGTTCGGCCGCCGCATCACCAAGCTGCTGCAGTGAGTGTGCTTGCTTGTCCGTGCATGCATGTGACCTTTGAGTCGACTCAAAAGTCAGCTGACCTGACCTGCTGCGCACCAACGACGCGCGCTTCCTCACCATTGATGTGTTCGGCCAAGCTGCTGCAGTGAGTGTGCTCGCTTGCGTGCTTGACGCCTGGCTTGAGGTGCTCTAGGCTCAGTTCATCGTTGCTCGATTTCTGTTTCCGCCTCTTCTCTGCACGCGCGCCCCTCTCCTCACTCCCCTCTCTTCTTTGCACGCCCCTCTCCTCACTCCCCTCTCTTCTCTGCACGCCCCTCTCCTCACTCCCCTCTCTTCTCTGCACGCCCCTCTCCTCACTCCCCTCTCTTCTCTGCACGCCCCTCTCCTCACTCCCCTCTCTTCTCTGCACGCCCCTCTCCTCACTCCCCTCTCTTCTCTGCACGCCCCTCTCCTCACTCCCCTCTCTTCTCTGCACGCCCCTCTCCTCACTCCCCTCCTTTTTCTGCTCGCCCCTCTCCTCACTCCCGTCTCTTCTCTGCCCCCCCGTCGCCTCACACCTGTCACGTCACTCCCGTTTCCCCATGTCGCGTCGCTACTCCCCTGTGGGATGGGCAGGGAGAAGTACTACCGCCTGAGAGACATTCTGGACCACCAGATGGGCGCGGCAGCGAGTCCGCTCAATAATCCTCTTCTCCCTCCGTTGTACGCCTCCCCCCCCTTCCCCCTCTCTGCGTGCACAGAGAGAAGTACCACCGCCTGAGGGACATCCTGGACCACCAGATGGGCGCGGCAGCAGGCAGTGGGTCAACTCAATTTTTCTGTCCTTCCTCCCATCTCTCCCCCGCACACCTCCCTGACCCCCCCCTTCCTGCGTGCCTACCATGTTGCCAGGGAGAAGTACTACCGCCTAAGGGACATCCTGGACCACCAGATGTGCGCGGCAGCAAACAGTGCTCTGCAGGGCTATGGGGGGGCGGATGGGGGCGATGCAATGCAGTATGCGGACGAGGACGGGGAGGACGTCTTGAACCTCTCCCGCAGCGCCCGCAGCACCCCGCCCAACGCCTCTATGGGCGGCGGCAGCAGCATCGGTGGCGGTGGCATTGGTGGTTTTGCCGGTGGTGCTGGTGGCCCTGGTGGTGGTGGTGGCGGCGGCGGTGGTGGTGTGGCTGCGTCGTCGTCGTCGGCTTCGGCGGCGGGGCGGGATCGCACGACGATAGACGACTTTGAGCTGATCAAGCCCATCAGCAAGGGCGCGTATGGGCGTGTGTTCCTGGCCAAGAAGAAGACCACGGGGGACCTCTTTGCCATCAAGGTGCGTGCGTGGGTGGGCGGGTGCTGGGTGCATGGCTGGGCGCATGGCTGGGTGCATGGGTGGGTGCATGGCTGGGTGCATGGCTGGGTGCATGGGTGGGTGCATGGCTGGGTGCATGGCTGGGTGCATGGGTGGGTGCATGGGTGGGTGCATGGGTGGGTGCATGGGTGGGTGCATGGCTGGGTGCATGGCTGGGTGCATGGCTGGGTGCATGGCTGGGTGTTGGCCGTCTGGCACCACTGTCCATGTGTCAGCTGGTGAGGCAGGGAGTGAACAGAGGGGATGAAGGGATAAGGGGTTCCCTAGGCGCGCGCTGAAATCTTAAGTTCTGTTTGCACTCCTTGTTTGAATTGTTCGTGGCAGGTGCTGCGCAAGGCGGACATGGTGCGCAAGAACGCGGTGGAGAGTGTGCAGGCAGAGTCAAAAGCGTCTTTCCGAGGTTAATATCTGACTCCCCTGTGCTGCCCCTGTGCCTCCCCTGTCCCATTCCGTGTGTGTGCACACCAGGTGTTGCGCAAGGCAAACATGGTGCGCAAGAACGTGGTGGAGAGTGTGCAGGCAGAGTCAAAAGCGTCTTTCCGAGGCTAATATGTGACTCCCCTGTGCTGCCTCTGTGCCTCCCCTGTCCCATTCCGTGTGTGTGCACACCAGGTGCTGCGCAAGGCGGACATGGTGCGCAAGAACGCGGTGGAGAGTGTGCAGGCGGAGAGAAACATCCTCGCTTCCGTGCGCAGCCCCTTCGTGGTACGCTACGCATGCCTTGCATGGCAGCCCCTTCGTGTTTCTACTCGTTCACTTGCCAGGAAAATCTTTACCTGGTCATGGAGACCTCACTGCATTTCCCCCCTGTTTCTCACTCACTCGCTCACTCACTCACTCATCCTCTCTCTCACTCCTGCCCCCAGGTGCGGTGCTTCTACTCGTTCACGTGTCGGGAGAACCTCTATCTGGTGATGGAGTATCTCAACGGGGGCGACCTCTTCTCGCTGCTGCAGAACCTCGGCTGCCTCGAGGAGCCCATGGCCCGCGCCTACATTGCTGAACTCGTATGTGCCCTGCCCTGCCCTGCCCTGCCCTGCCCTGCCCTGCCCTGCCCTGCCCTGCCCTGCCCTGCCCTGCCCTGCCCTGCCCTGCCCTGCCCTGCCCTGCCCTGCCCTGCCCTGCCCTGCCCTGCCCTGCCCTGCCCTGCCCTGCCCTGCCCTGCCCTGCTCTGCCCTGTCCTGCCTGGTATGCGTGGTTTGGCTCCCTTTTGGGGCGTCCCACTGCCCCCTGACCCCACATGCCACGCCATTCCATCCCTCACACCATGCCCTGCCTCTCTCCCTCATCCCACCACCACTACCGCTATCAGGTGTTGGCGTTGGAGCATCTGCATGCGAGTGGCATCATCCACCGTGACCTCAAGCCTGACAACCTCCTCATTGCATACGATGGCCACATCAAGGTGAGCATGCCGCCATGCCAATGCCACCCATGCCTGCCGCTCGCTGATTATTCTGCCCCCGTCAGCACGTGCCGTCCCTTCTCTCAACCTCCATTCTTTGGTGCACGAGCACTGGTTCTGTCCCATTCATCCCTATCCCCCTGTTGCCCACCTCTTCCCCTCTTCTCCGCACCTTCTTCTTTCCACAGTTAACGGACTTTGGGCTTTCTCAGATGGGTCTATTCAACAGCACCGGTGACTTTGCCATCGGCCCTCTCACCACCACAGGACCCTCTGAGCCCCCCTCACCCAACGTCACCGCCGCCGCCGCCGCCGCTGCAGCCTCTGCTTCCGCCTCCGCTGCTGCCGCTGCAGCTGCCCTCTCCGCCTCCTCCCACCCCCCAGCCGCCCTCGGCTTCCCCAAATCCGGGTCGATAGATTCCGGCGCGTCTGTCTCGGCGTCTATCCCCACATCGCCTCTCTGGGCGGCGGACCGGGCGGCAGACTTCCCGCCCGCGCCGTCCGGTGCATCGTCCCGCCCGTCGTCCTCTTCCGGCCGCACGTCGCCGTTTTCGGGGGTTCCGGGCGGCGTGGGGATGGTGGGCGGCGGAGGGGGAGGGGGAGGTGCGGGAGGGATGGGGGGCGGATCGGCGTCGCCAGCGTGGAAGGCTGAGGTGGAGTCGTTGCAGGGTGCCGGGCGGAGTGCGTCGGCGGATGTGGAGAAGAAGAAGGAGCAGACGGTGGGCACTCCGGACTATCTCGCTCCGGAGATTCTGCTTGGCACGGGCCATGGTGCGTGGGGACGGGATGGGCATTATGGGTATGGTGAGGCATGGCAGGAATGCGCCATGTTGACGCGGTGGAGGGACGGTGCCAGATGTGGATATGGGGGTTTAGGGGCCATGGTGAGTCCGTAGGACTGGGACTTCCACGCAGTGGCGTCGCATCCCATTCCCCCCGCTCCTGCTGCATTGCTCATCTCTATCCCTCTGTTCCGCACCTTTGCTCCGTTCCACCTCCCTCCCCGGGTCATCCATGGTGCTGCAGGCGCCACAGCGGATTGGTGGGCGGTGGGAGTGATGCTCTTTGAGCTGCTCTGCGGTGTTCCCCCCTTCAATGCTCCCTCCCCTGAGGTGAGTGACAGTGCAAAGTGGCCATGTCCTTTTGTGCACATCTGGTTTCTAGGTGTCTCCTGCACCAGCGCACACACACGCACTCATGCTCTCCCTCCAACCATCCCTCCCGTCTCAACGCGTGCAGATCATATTTGACAACATTCTGAACCGGGACATTCCATGGCCGGAGGTGCCTGAGGAGATGTCCTACGAGGCCATGGACCTCATTGACAAGTACGTGCGCTTGCCCTCCGCTGTATGTCCTTGTGTGAGTGAGAGAGAAAGCAAAGCACACGCGCATGCGCATTCACCTTGTTGAGGGGCCCTGGAGGTGCCTGAGGAGATGTCGTACGAGGCCATGGACCTCATTGATAAGTACGTATGCTTGCTTCTTAAAGCCTGTGTTTTTAAACGGGAGAGCGAGCGAGGCTGTTCGCACATTCTTCTGGCACGGCAGGTACATTTCTGTTTAGGTTCATCATGTATGCGTAGAGTGGAACATGCGTCATCGACTCCTTCCTCGCACTGTCCGGCTCTCACCCGTCAACCCCTCCCCCCCCCCTCTCTTTGAGCCCCCTGCCAGGCTGCTGCATCCGGAGCCGTCACTGCGGCTGGGAGCGAGGGGAGCAGAGGAGGTGAAGGCGCACCCCTTTTTTTGACGGCATCCGCTGGGAGACGCTCGCGCAGGAGCAGGTGGGGCTGGGGCTGCGTGGGAGCCTGTGCGTGCGCTACGTGCCGTGTGCCATGTGCCATGTGCAAATGCTATGTCTCTTCTTCCTCTCTGCTTGCGCTTTGCTACAGAGGCGTTTGTACGTCCCTCTTGACCCTCTCCCTCCCTCATTCCCATTGCATCCCGCCCCTGGCCACTCGCCCCTCTCCCTGTCGCCACCACTCATCCTCCAGGCGGTGTTTGTGCCGAGTCCCGACAATCCGCACGACACGGGCTACTTTTTGACGCGCGGGTGGCAGCAGGAGCCGGGCGGCATGGACGGGGGGAACATGGCGATGGGCATGGGCGAGAGCGAGAGCGCCAGCAGCGACGCCTGCAGCAGCACATCTGCAGACGACTTTTACCAGGGCGAGCAGGTGAGGCGGTGACCGGGAGTCGGTGAGGCCATGAGGCGAGGGAGCAGGTGAGAGCGCTAGAGCGCTAGGTGAGGGAGGCTGTGGGAAAAGCAGGTGACGCCTGCAGCAGCTCATTGGCGGATGAAGGGTGTACAGGTGAGGGCAGGGGGGGGGGGGAGCGAGCAGGTGAGGGCGAGCGAGAGTGAGAACGAGAGTAGAGGGGGGATGACCGGAGTGGTAGAAAATGTTTCTCTGTGTGAAGGAGTGTGGGAGTGGATGGGGACTCACCTGTGTGCCCGTGTTTATGTCTCTCCCTGGGTTTGCATTCTTCTTGAAAGAAGGAGTGTTTTGAGACGTCTCAAATCACCTGTGTGCCCTTGTTTATGTCTCTCCCTGTGTGCCCGTGTTTATGTCTCTCCCTGGGTTTGCATTCTTCTGCTGTGCTGTGTGTGTTGTGCTGCATGGTGGTGGTGGTGGGTGGCAGGGGGACGAGCCCGGGGACATGAGGAACTTCTCAGACAATGTCGCTGCTGCCTTCACCAACTTCTCCTTCAAGGTCCGTGCTCATGCTCATGCTCATGGTGATGGTGGTGGTGATGGTGATGCTGATGCTGATGGTGACAGTGATGATGGTGGTGATGGTGATGCTAATGCCGGCGCTGCTGATGGCTTTTGAGACGTCTCAAAAGTCTGATGAGGATCCGGATGCTGATGCTGCTTCTGCTGCTGCTACTTTTGGGGCATGGGCTGGTTTACACTCGTGCCGTTTGAGTCGACTCAAAAGTCACCTCTGTTGCTACTTTTGGGGCATGGGCTGGTTTACACTCATGCCGTACGCGGGTGCATTGGTTTTTCTATGATTGTGTGTGTGTTGGCGCGTGGTGCCCCATGCCCTCTCTCACAGCCGTCTTTCCGAGTCTTGAGCCGTGTAGCAAGTTCTTTTCATCCCATGCCCTTTCTCACAGCCCTCCAAAGTACATGCTCTCGTCTCTCACTCTGCTCCTTACCCTCCCTCCCTTCCTCCCTATGCTCCCCCCCTTTCATATTCTCTTGCAGAACCTCTCCCAACTGGCTGAGATCAACTATGAGTTCCTGGGCCGGCAAAAGAGCCCTCCCAGCCATCTCAAGTGACAAATCCTTTTACTGAACCACGCCCTTTTTTTAACGAAGCAGCCTTTACAGGGGCAGCAGAGCAGGCACAGGAGCACCCACACCAGCACTACCCCCCACGGCAGCAGCACGTGGTTTTGACAAGCACACTGCACTGCAAACTGCACCCTGTTATGTTGCTCCCCCGGGAAGTTCATTTCACCACTCAGCACACTCCCACAGCACCACTCACACAGGGTGTTTTACTAGAGGCAGTAAGCAACCGTTTGAGCTTTCCTGTTTTGGCACCACCATTCATGTGGGCCGAGCAGAGTGTGTGCCGGCGTGCATGTGTGGTTGTGTGTGTGTGTGGTTGCATGCGCGTCTGTGTGCCTTTTGTTCTCGTCTCCCCGATTGTTCTCCGCTGCTTCCGGTCCAGCTGTAGCTGGCTGCTAGTGCCGAACCGGAGAAAGAGGGACAGAGGGCATATGAGATTGATGGAATACATATGGGGCTGAGTGCGGTAGAGATGGATTGCAGTAGAGATTGGGGAGAAGGGCAGTGGAGGGGAGGAGCGAAAGGGGCAGGAGACAAAGCTTCATGTGCCGGCCTGAGGCAATGCAGATTTCATCAGCACAGATCAATTTACGCAGGCCCATATCGGAAGCTTCTGTTGCCGGTGTGCCGCGCAAGGCCGTGTTGAGCATTGTGGTTTTTCTTTTTGCCTTGTCGGCATCCTTTTTTTTCTCTCCAATATTCCGATACGGTTGCTGCGCTGAAGGCCTTATGCAGCAGTCTTGGGCGAGCCATGTGTGGTGCATCCATCAAGTTAGCTATTCTTGCCAATGCTCGAAGCCTTTTTATTATTCTGTCTTTAGCCTTGAGGCTGTTTCTACAATAACAAATTTTCTCTGCTTCTGGTTGTAGTGAATACGAATTCATTACTGTAGAGGCTGCTCCTAGCGAGGACAACCCAGAGCATTTCGCGACAGTTTCGAGGTTCGGCCTACACTTCGGACCGAACCACTGCCGAGTCGCCCCGCACCAATCCCGACACTTCCAAACCAACCACGTCCCGAGGTCCTCGCCTACCACGGTTTCGACCCTATAAATGCATGCCTCTTTATCATTTTATAAAGTCTTCTGCGCACTCTTCTTAGTACAACTCATAACACTGGTGCTCGTGTGTAACTAAATGTGTACTACGGATGTCACTAAATAATTGTGCTTTGGCGGAAATATTTCTGATACAGAGCCAATCCAAAGCCTGGTGCCAACATTTGACGGGTCTGGTGCTATCCAGACCAGGATTGAGAGCTCCGAATTGCCGCCGCTCAACGCGCCTCTGCTGTCGGTACGGATGCGTTGCTAGGGAGAGTATGACACTCGTTGTTAGGTCTAGCGCCGGAATATTACGAGGCGGGTTTTTTTCTGTTCCTCTCTGAATCTCGAAGTCGCCCTTTATTTCTGTAAGAGAGTAATCTGAATCAGCGTGGGGCTTCTCCATCAGAACCATGAAGCGGCGCGGGGCTGGTCTCATCCTCGATCTCCCCGACGAGGTGCTGACGTCTATCGTACGTCAGCTCGAAAATCCCGCCGATCGACGAAACGTAGCTCTCGCATGTTCGCGATTTCGCGAACTCGAAAATTGTTCTCGCCGCAACCTGACCTACAAGGCCCGCCAGGGGACTCCCCATGCCCAGATTCTCGAATCGCTGCTTCGGCGATGCTCGGCTCTCGAGGATATCTCCGTGATCAACGATCGAGGGAAATCGACGGTTGGCGATGAGCTGCTGCTGGCCGTCGGATCGAGATGCTCGCAGCTGGAGCGGCTGAGCCTCGTGGGATGCGAGGGGGTGACGGATAATGGATGGAGGACGTTCAGTGCACAGTGCCGGTGAGTGCTCGGATTCATTTTGCTAGTTTTTGTTTAATATCTGTGTCTTGTTTAAGTAGATTCGCCCACATTCAAGCTTCGTCCTGTGCCTACTACATGTGAGATCGCCGTGGTTTCTGTTTCCACTCATCACAATTTTCGACCATTGTGTACCACACACCTATTCGCCTTTTTGAGAATTCTTAAAAAAAAAAACCTGCAACACCTCTTCACCTTTCTCCACATCATCTTTCCTCTGTGACCTCACCCCCCCCTCGCTCTCTCCCCCCTTTCGCCTTCTTCCCCCTTCCCCCTCCCACCTTTCCCCCCTCCCCCAACCCTACCAGCGCGCTCAAGGCGCTCGAGCTCCGCCTTGTTTCCGCCAAAGCAGTCTGCCCGCCCCTCTCTGCCTTCCCCTCGCTGCTCTCCCTCACACTTTACCGCCTAGACGGCCTCCCAGTGCAAATCTCCTCCCTCTCGCACTGCTCCTTCCTCACCTCCCTCTCCCTCTGGCACCTTACCGACCCGCTTCTCTCCTCCCTCTCCTCCTCCTCCCCCTCTCTCCCCGCCCTCCAATCCTTCACCCTCACATCAGCATCAGTCACAACTTCCCTGGGATCCCTCGGTGCTTTCCCTCTCCTCTCTTCACTCGCTCTCTGCCAATGCTCGCAAATTGGTCCCCCTGAAATGCACTCTCTCTCGTGCTCCCTCCACACACTCACCCACCTGACCATCCAAGACTGCCACATGATTCCCTCCTCTGCGGTGGCCGCTTTAACCGCTGCTAATTCATCTATTGTGTCTCTCTCCCTCCGGGGCAACAGGCGTCTCTTCAGCCATGTGGGGATTGAGGCGGCACTTAAATCCATCGCCGGCGCTTTAGAATCGCTGACGCTTAGTGGCATGCCGATGCTGATTCCGGACGCTCTTGCTGGGTGCACGCGATTGAAGTCACTAGGGTTGGAGTATGGAAAGGGGTCCGTGTGGGATATTGCAGGCATGCTGGGTGTAGGGAGCATTGAGCCGCCTCGAGGATCGTTGTTTGCTGTTGCTGGCATTGTGATTGATTGGCTGGGTGACGTGCAGCATGAAAGAGGAGGGAGGGGAGGAGGTGGTGGAGTGGGAGAAGGTGGGGAAGGAGGTGCAGGAATAGGACGAGGAGAGGGACTAGATGCAACTCTAGGCTTGAGCACGACTGCACCAGTGGACGCACCTGCTCCACCTTCATACGTGGAGGCAAAAGTTGTGCCTTTGGAGTCCCTCTCTCTCCACTGCTTTGAGTTTCGCTCGGATGTTTTTCTCTCCGTGGTTTCGACTTCCCCCTTCCCTCCACCTCCCTCACGCCACCCGTGTTTCCGTGCGTTTACGGAGCTGAGACGACTGTCCCTGCACGCTTGTTCGGGGCTTGAAGGAAGGGATTTCCATGAGATTTTCCAGTCCTGTCCTCGTTTAGAGCATCTCCTTGTGGACTACAATGACGCGTTCTCCGACCGGGTGATTTCGGAGTGTAGACTGGAAAGGCTCACACGTTTCAGTGTTGTAGCATGTCCCAAGGTGACAGCAGAGAGTATCGGGGGTATTCTAGGGAGTTTCCCGAAGCTACGGTGGTTGAAGGTGGAGAAGGTGAAAGTCACAGAGAGAGCTAGAAGGGTGTTCCTGAGGGCTGGCATGATTATACGAGTGTAATTTTGAGTAGAGTTTATGCACCCCATAAATGATAGATGTTCGATGCATTGGCTCTTGTGAGATCCTTGCTGCCGTCACCATTATTACCGTAACTGCGTGAAGACACTTGGTGAAGGCCTTCGCAGCGGTCTTGAGCTCCATCCAAGAAGATTATTCATGCCAAGCATGGTTCTTGTGTTCGTTCAATATAGCCGTTGGGGTGCCTGTACGTTTCATAGGAGTGTAGACATTATACAAATCGGACCGCTCATTCAGACACGCGTATCGCGACGCGAGCACCTCTCATTCAGAATGCTTCGTCGTTTGCGTCGCAAGCACCACGGCTTTTCGACCCTCCCGAACCGCGCGTAAGCCCGGATCTAGCATAGTCCCTCGTTCATAACCGTCTAGTGGATTGGAAGCTCCGAATAGCCGCAGCTTACCCGCCTCTGCCACAATGTGACTGTGTTCTTAGGGAGGGAGATTATGACTCCTCGTTGTAAGGTCTAGTGCTGAAATGTCAAGGCTGGGTTTGTTACCGTAAATCCGTTCTTTTTGTTAGCTTTGAGGTAGCATCTGGCGACGCATTTAATCATCATAGAGTAAGTTTCTTCGGAGCCATGAAGTGGATCGGGCCTGCTCGCATCTTTGATCTCCCAGACGAGGTGCTGACGTCGATAGTACGTCAGCTCCAGAACCCCACTGATCGGCGAAACGTCGCCCTCTCCTGCTCGCGATTTCGCGAACTCGAAAACCGTTCGCGCCGCACCCTGACCTACAAAGCACGCCAAGGGACCCCCCACGTCCAGATACTCGAATTGCTGCTTCGGCGATGCTCGGACCTTGAAGATCTCTCCGTGCGAGGGATATTGACGGTTGGTGATGAGCTGCTGCTGGCCGTCGGATCGAGATGCTCGCAGCTGGAGCGGCTGAGCCTCGTAGGATGCGAGGAGATAACGGATGATGGATGGAGGAGGTTCAGTGAGCAGTGCCAGTGCGTGTCCCGATACTCATTACTGGTTGTATTTCGAGTTTTCAAACCTAATTCTTAAAATTTTCGTAACCTATTTTTTAAACTAGTCAGGTAGATTCTCGTACCGGGCTTTCGAGGCGCCTCAAATCTCGTCCTGTGCGTGATTGCATCTCAAATCGCGTGGCTTCTGGTTTGACTCCTCAGATCATACTCACCGATTCTCGTCTATCTCTGCTTCTTCTCCTCACCCCCTCACCCTTGTCCTCCACTTCCACCCCTCCACACCCCCCCCTCCCCCCCCCCCCCCCCCCCCCCCCGCCTCTCCCCTCTTCTCCTCCCCCTCCCCCCAACTCCACCAGCGCGCTCAAGGCGCTGGACCTCCGCCTGGTCTCCGCCAAAGCAGTCTGCCCGCCCCTCTCCGCCTTCCCCTCGCTGCTTTCCCTCACGTTCTACCGCATAGACGGCCTTCCAGTGCAAATCTCCTCCCTCTCGCTCTGCTCCTCCCTCACCTCCCTCTCCCTCTGGCACCTCACAGACCAGCTCCTATCCTCCCTCTCCCCCTCCTCCCCCTCTCTCTCCTCCCTCCAATCTCGTACCCTCAAATCAGCATCAGTCAAAACCTCCCTGGGATCCCTCGGTGCTTTCCCCCTTCTCTCCTCTCTCGCTCTCTGCACATGCTCGCAAATTGGTCCCCCTGAAATGCACCCTCTCTCGCGCTCTCTCCACACACTCACTCACCTCACCATACAAGACTGCCTCATGATTTCCTCCTCTGCACTGGCCGCTCTAACCGCTGCTAATCCATCTCTCGCGTCTCTTTCCCTCCAGGGCAGCTGGCGTCTCTTCATGCCTGGAGTGATTGAAGCGGCGCTTAAATCCGCCGCCGGCGCTTTAGAATCGCTGACGCTTAGCGGCGTGCCGATGCTGAGCCAGGGCATGCTTGAGGGGTGCACGCGATTGAAGGCGCTGAGGTTGGAATATGGAAAAGGGTCCGTGCTTGATGTTGCTGGTACGCTGTGTGGAGGAAGGCTTGAACCACGTCAGCGTTTGGTGATTGATATTTCTGATTTGTTTTTTGGAGGGGGGGGGGTTGGGAATGGCGTGGAAGAGAAGGAAGGGAACAAAGTGTTGGAGAGGCAGCGGGTGGGGAAGGAGGAGCAGATGGAGGAGGAAGGGGAGAGGCAACTGTTGTGCCTCTGGAATCGCTCTGCCTCCACTGCTTCGCCTTTGCCCCGGATGCTCGAGTCTCCCTACTCTCCACCTTCCCTAGGCCTCCCCCGTCGCTCATCGCATTCAGGCAATTGAGCCGGCTGTCCCTGCACACTTGCACGGGGCTAAAAGAAAGTGATTTCTATGCGGTTTTGCAGCCCTGTCCTCGTGTAGAGCATCTCCTTGTGGACTATAACGACGCGTTCTCCGACCGGGTGATTTCGGAGAGTAGACTGGAAAGCCTCACGCGTTTCACTGGGGTAGCATGCCCCAAGGTGACTGTGGAGAGTATTGGGGGTATGCTTGGGAGTTTCCCAAAGCTACAGTGGCTGAAGGTGGAGAAGGGAAAAATCACAGAGAGAGCTAGAAGGTGTTCCTGAGGGCTGGTGTGATTCTACGAGGAGTGTGATTACGTGTGGAGTTCAGGTGCTGCAGAAATCATGGATGCTAAGTGCACTGGCCCGAGTGAGATCGTGTGAAATGTCACCACAGCGGGGCGCGTGACGGGTCAAAACTCATGCTCTAGGCCGAATGCGTTTCGATGTTTCTTCAGCGTGACAATGGGCACTTAGCGAGAGAGTTAGCATACAGTATGGCAACTCTGTCCTCCTGAAAGGGCTCAAATAGTTTCTTAAAACAGGCAATGCACGCAGAACTGCAGACACTTTCTTTCAACAGTAACCAGACAAGTCTGGTTGGACCGATGGTGGGGTCCAAAATAAGGGGTTCTGCTTAGGACGTAGGCACCCCAAAAAACCCCTACCACAATACATCTTATTTTCTGTGTTCGACAGGGTCGGAGTTTGGTGGTCAGGTTCTTTCAAGCAGAGGCTGCGTTATGCCAGAGTCTGTGGGGGCGCTCATGGCCCCTCCAGGGGGTGTGCGGGAGAGAGCTGAGAAGTCAGCAGCAGCGGCAGCAGCGTATGCTGAGTTGACATCTGGCGGGTTGGAGCGGGCATCTGGGCGCACCAAGCCTTGCAGGTTGTGTGAGGAATTGGCCTGGGGGGAGTGGAGGGAGAGGATGGGAAAGGAAATGGGGGAAAGTGAGGGGGAGATGGATTGGCAGGAAGAAGTGGGAATCGAACAAGGATAGTAGGGATGGGCCGAATGAAGGGACAGGCAGATTTGAGGGGATGGGCAAAATGCAACGATCCCTGAAAGCAACAAGATGGGGACGGCAAGGATGACAGCAGCACTTTTTTATGACTCGTAGCATGCTTATGCAGGCAGGCAGAGAGGGGTTGAGTTGAGCGGCTTACAAGCATGCGAGAGGACGAAGGGACTCGTCTAGGCATGATGTTGAGCCCCACTTTGGCTGCCACCCGGATGCTGCAGTATGTGGTAAGACGTGGTGACATGTGGTGACATGTGGTGACATGTGATGCGATATGGTGACATGGGGTGAGATATGGTGACACGTGGTGAGATATGGTGACATGGGGTGAGATATGGTGACACGTGGTGAGATATGGTGACATGTGGCGACATGTGGTGATCGGTGGTGATAAATATGCCGAAGACCAAAAGAGCACGAACAAATCATAAGTTCTGAAGGTCTAGGTAACCTTCAAGAAGACAAGGGCAGAAGGAGCACAAATGAGCAACAGGAATATACAGATGCTGGGCAGTGGCAGAGTGCATGAGTGAGTAAGTGCAAGCGAGTGTCTGAGTGAGAGAGTGAGCGAGCGAGTGAAAGAGTGAGAGTAAGTGAGTGCATGAGTGAAAGTGAGTGAATGAGTAGTGAGTGAGTGAGTGAGTGAGTGAGTGAGTGAGTGAGTGAGTGAGTGCAAGAGTGAGCAAGGGAGCATGCAACGCACCGTCGGTGCACGTCAATGTACTCATCGGTCTCATCCACTATCTCCTCCTGTCGGGCCACCAAAGGGGGAGAGCAACGCAAAGGAACGAGGATAGATGTTGTACAGGGCAGGGGAGCAAGCAACAGAAGGTGTCCCGTGGGTAAAAGTCAAAGTACTCATCGGTCTCATCCACTATCTCCTCCTGTGGGACCACCGAGGGGGGGAAGCAAGGATAGGTGTTGCACGGGGGAGAAACCAACAGAAGGTGGCAGGAAGGATGTGTGGGAAGGCGTCACCGTCAGTGCACGTGAATGCACTCATCGGTCTCATCCACTGTCTCCTCCTGTGGGACCACCTAGGAGGAAGGAGAACACAATGGAGAAACAAGGATAGGTGTTGTACAGGAGAGCGAGCATAGATGGGCCCTCAATGGCCTTCCCATCGCACACGACAGCATGCGAGGAACCAGCACACCTGCACTTATAAGAAACCAACGCAATTGCAGTTCTGAAAATCCAACGCAATTGCAGTTCTGAAAATCCAACGCAATTGCAGTTCTGAAAATCCAACGCAATTGCAGTTCTGAAAATCCAATGCAATTTGCAGATTTGAAAATCCAACGCAATTGCAGTTCTGAGAATCCAACGCAATTGCAGTTCTGAAAATCCAACGCAATTGCAGTTCTGAAAATCCAACGCAATTGCAGTTCTGAAAATCCAACGCAATTTGCAGTTCTGAAAATCCAACGCAATTGCAGTTCTGAAAATCCAACGCAATTGCAGTTCTGAAAATCCAAGGCAATTGCAGAGCAGCTCAACTAGCCAACGCACCTGCAATAGCTCCTCGATTAAAACTTTCCGTCTCACGACCGCACACAGCTGCACACAACTGCACACAACCGCAGTTGGCCTTTTACGCACCTGCAGCAGCTCCTCAATCACGTCTTCCAGTGTGATAATCCCCACCACCTCCTCCGTCTCATCCCTCCTCTCCCACCTCCACCCTCCCACTGCCCCTTCCCTCTCCTGCTCTCTCCTCTGCCCCTCCGCCCTCCCACTCCCTCCATGGCCCTCCCTCCTCCCCGCCCTTGCCTTCCGCTCCTTGGTAGTATACACCACATCTATACCCTCCTCCTCCCCTGCTCCCCCCGCTGCTGCACCCCCTGCTCCGCACCCTGCCCACCCTCCTGCTCCGCCCCCTGTTAGCCCACCTGCTGCTGCTGCTCCTACCGCCCCCCCTGCTGCACCTGCTGCATGAGTACGAGATACAGCGCCCACAGACAGGCCTGCACGAGGCATGCCTGGGTGCTCCTGCCACTGCACACGCTTGGGTGCATGTGCCTCCGTGTGGATTAGACCCAACCCTGCCTCTGCCACAGCAGGCGCGTGGGTATGCTCAAACCCAGCAGCAGCACCAGGAGCACCAGCGACCCCATGGGTGTGCTCGTATCCCGCACTGGCAGCAGCAGCAGCGAAGGCAGCAGCAGCAGCGAAGGCAGCGGCAGCGGAAGACCCTCCAGTCGCCAGAGCCGCTGTTTCTGCAGCCAGCAGCACAGGCGGGGGCGTCCTGGGGCGCTCAAACCGATAGTGCTGCTGCTGATGGTGAGACTCATGCGGATGGTGAGACGCATGCGGATGGTGAGACTCATGCGGATGGTGAGACGCATGCGGATGCTGATGGTAATGGCCAGGAGGAGGAGTGAGGGAGCGCTGCAAGGGTGAATCTCCAGTGGATGCTCCTCGGAACACAGTGCCTTGTGCGTGCCCCTGAGGGGGAGGCGTCCTGGGCTCCTGCTGCTGACTGTTCTGACTCCGTCCATACCCATACGCATTCCCACTCCCATACTCATACCCACCCCCATAGCCATAACCATGCTCGTGCAGGTCTTCTGAGTTGCGGCGGCTGTTGCCTCCCTGGTTGTGAGTCTCACAGTAGGTGGGGTCGTTGAAGAGTGCGTGCTGAGAGGACTCCGATGTGCTCGTGGGCATTGAGATCGTCAGCACATCTGCCTGCCCCACTTGCACTTCCCCTGCTTGCACCGCCCCCATACCCCCACCAGCAGCACCAGCAGAACCACCACCGGCGGCGGCGGCAGCAGCAGCAGCGGCAGCAGCGAGGGAAGCATGGGTGGGAGGGGGCGGGGTTTTCTTCTTGACGACCACGGCCATGTGCGAGCTGCCCTTTTGGAACTCGTTCAGCACACTGTACAGCGGCAAGCTCGCTGCCATCCTGGCAGCGCACAGGGAAGGAGGGGGGCGTCTCAGAAGGTTGTTGTTGACGTTTTCTTTTTTTTCTTTTCTTTTTTTTTTTTCTTTTTTACAAGTATCAGATGGCTATAAAGACGTCTCGAAAGTGGCCTACCTGGGGACGCGGCGGATGGAGATGGAGCTGACAGGGGTCTCATCCTCGGGGCGCACGGTGAGGAGCGTCTTGGTGAGAAGCACGCCTATGATGTTGCTGGGATGGCCCCGATACACCGGCACCCGGCTGTGGCCCCTTGCTAGAATGCGCCCCATCGTGTCCCTGCCACGCACACGCTCGGAAAAGGCATGGGCTTGAGTTGGAAGAGGCGTGATGGGGGCACATGGTTAGCTGAAAGACTTGAGCAACTAAGGAATATAACCAGACCAGAAAAAAGGGACGAGAGGTTTACAGAACTCACCTCAGCAGAGGCCATTAGCACACTAGGCAGCACAAAGATACTTGATTGGAAGATGGGTTGTAGACACGCTGGTTGGAACATATTTTGAGAACTTCCAAACGCTCAGGCTACGGCATTAGCCAGACGTGTTTAGGCGCGCCTACCAGTCAAGGCGCGAGTTGACGCTGAGAGAAAAGGTCGACTCTATGGGGGTCATTGCCTCCTCTGCTGTCTACAGCCAAATGCAGGACAGGAGCATCATTACACAAGCAGAAGGGAGAGGAAAGGAAAGTTTTTAAGGGTGGCAAAGAGAAGCTAGTCTGCTTCACAATCATCTCCTTTGTGTTGATCACATTCAATTGAGGGTGCGAGCAGATTCAGGTTCTCTCTGTAAGGTCAACGCCTGCATTCCAAACTCTGCACTCTGCGCACCTCAGATTCACATTCTGCAGAGCGAACCTCCAGTCACCAACTCAGGTTCGGCTGATTGATTGTATGTAGGAGACCTTTGAGTTGACTTTTGAGTCGACTCAAAAGTCACCTATGTAGGAGACCGCAGGCTGAACCTCACCTTCTGTGTGAGATCAAGAGCGCCACTGATGATGGTGGTCTCACTGCGAGTCAGCTCCCCTCCCATGCCCGCCTGGTGGTGACATGAGAGGTGGGGGACGGCCATGGGGAGGGGGGGATTGGCAACTGAGAGTGGAAATTTGAGACGTCCCAAACGTCGCTGTGAGTCAGCTCGCCTCCCATGCCGCCTGGTGCATTGGGGGAGTGGGGGATTCGCCATGGGGAGTGGGGGATTCGCCATGGGGAGTGGGGCATTCGTGATAGGCATAGCATAGGGAGTGGGGCATTCGCCATGGAGAGTGGGGCATTCGTCATGAGATATGATATATGAGATATTCTCAACAGAGAGTGGAGACTTCGCAAGGTGGGGTACGGAAAAATAGCTTTAGGATGTGGGGAATCTGCAATTGGGTTGGGACGCACATGCATGGTAGGGAGGCGTTGCGAAGGAATGCAAGGGATTGGAGGGGTTGGAGCAAGGAGGAGGCGAGATGGGGAGAGGAAAAGGGATGGGGGGGAGGAAAAGGGATAGGGAGGGGCCATGAGACATGCAACGAGAGGAAGGGACAAGGACCCGTGGAGTGGAGGAATGTTGAGGACCCATGCCTATGCCCCATAGACGCGTGCAGCTGCCCCTGCTCGCCCACCCCAACTCTTACCCTTCTCGCACCCCACTCCTTTCCCTCACCCCACCTCTGCAACTGCTCGCCCCCCACCGCACCTCTGCACCGTGGATGCTGACGAGTGCCTTGAGCTGCTGGCGCCTGAAGAGCGGGTCATCGTGCCCCAGCAGATAGTCCAACACCTGGGGGGAGGGTGTGGGTGGGGGAAGTGGGGGGGTAGAGGTGGTATGGGTGGGTGGATCGTCATGCCCCATATCTCTTTGCCTGCTGGCTCCCCACCACACCTCTGTGCCTTGAGCTGCTGGCGCCAGTAGATAGTCCAGCACCTGGGGGGGGGGTAGGGGGGGGGGGAAGAGGGGGGACGGGTGGGTATGAGGAGTGGTTTGTGCGTGTGGATGGGTGGGTGGGTGGGTGGGTGGGACATGCCCCAAGAGATAATCCAGCACTTGGGAGGGGAGGACGGGGGAAGTGAGAGGTCTGGTGGAGTGTGGGGCATGGGGTATGGGTATGGGCCATGGGTATGGGGTATGGAGCATGGGGTATGGGCCATAAGAATAATCCAGTACCTTCAGCAGTGGGAAAACATGTAGCTCAAAACAGTGGAGGGTCGCAAAACAGGAAGCTTCTGAGCAAGCGGGTGAGTGAAGAGAGAGGGGGGGCAGAGGCACCTTGGCGATGGGGAAGGCGATGGGCCAGCAGAGAAGCATGAGGCAGCGCACGAGGGGAATGAGATTGGCGCCCACTGCCAGCCCGTACCTCGAGCACACCGCTTGCGGAATCACCTGCGAGGGAGGATGGGATTCCGGTGGAGATGGAGGAGGGATGGATAGGGTCGTAAGGAGATAGACTGTGTATAAGGCGAGGTGAAAACAGACGGATTCGGATGTCTGAGACGCACAGACACACAGGCACGCATTGTGCGTGGAAGGATTGATTCGGTAGTATTGTGCCGTCAACCTTGCAGAAACAAGTGTACTACGCATTCAACTCCCATGCTGCACTCGCCTCTCCTCCGCATGCTGCTGCGCTCACCTCACCAAAGAGCAGCACGAAGGAGACGGAGAGTGCAATGGCGACAGCTGGAGGGACCAGGCGGTCGAGAAACACCGGCAGGGCCTGCGATGGTGGGATGGTGCAATGATGTGAGGATGTGATGATTCGAGGAGTAACGGACATGCAGCAACGAGCGAATCTCCCAGAGTTCACGGAATGCAACCGAGAGCACAGATGCTCTGGAGGAAAGCAACTCTAATAAAGGAATTTGGCTGAATGGATCTCTTTTGGCTGACACGTGGCACTGGCAGCGCCGCACCACACTGCCTCCCTGACCGACCACAGCATCACCGAGCAGGCGAGGGAGTGCAACTCGTGACTCGAGCTTCACGCGTACCTCCATCGCGGATCTGTGCTCATGAAGAAGGGCAGCAGTAGGCAAGCCTCAAAAGGCTTCACGCGTACCTCCATCGCGACGGCGTTGCAGAGAAGCAGCGTGACCAGCAGCTCGTGTTGTTTCTCCACTACAGGGATAATTGCCGCCGCCTGCCGCTGCTCGTCCGCCGTGCCGCTCTGAACCAGCACCTCCAAGTCTACGGGCTCAGCGACATGAGGCCGAGCGTCAGGCCCGCATTAGGCCCGCGAACAGACACCTGCTGTGAGTGACATCTAACCTGCTGTGAGTGACATCTAACCTGCTGTGAGTGACATCTAACCTGCTGTGAGTGACATCTAACCTGCTGTGAGTGACATCTAACCTGCTGTGAGTGACATCTAACCTGCTGTGAGTGACATCTAACTGCTGTAACCTGCTGTGAGTGACATCTAACCTGCTGTGAGTGACATCTAACCTGCTGTGAGTGACATCTAACCTGCTGTGAGTGACATCTAACCTGCTGTGCCGTGACATCTAACCTGCTGTGCCGTGAGCAACTCAGCACACGCCTTTTCAAGCTCACCTCCATCGCAACTGCGTTGCACAGCAGCAGCGTGACCAGCAGCTCGTGTTGTTTCTCCACTACAGGGATAATCGCGGCCGCCTGCCGCTGCTCGTCCGCCGTGCCGCTCTGCACCAGCACCTCCAAGTCCACGGGGCTCAGCGACATGAGGCCGAGCGTCAACCCGGACATTAGGCCCGCGAACACGACGAGAAACGCGGAGAGACCCGCGAAGAACCACCATTCCGCCTCGCTAATTGGCGGCTCGGAGAGAGTTAAGAGGCCGAGAAGGGGTTGGAAAGCCGTGAGAAGCATGGCGGCTGATGGTAACCGCTCGGATGGCGAATTTGGAATGTCGCCCGATGGAACTGGGCTTGCGCGAACGATTAGTGTTACGACGAACAACCAGCAAAGGGAGACATGGTTACAGGTGGAGAATTCGGAGCCTAGGAAGCTGGCGAATAATGTGCTTTGCTAGAAGGACGGAGAGCCGACGGGACGTCGAGGGGCGAGCAGCTTCAGGAATTCAGGCCAAGGAGGACAAGGCGGAAGAATTTGGAGCAGCAGACAGAACAGAGGTGTGCTGAAGAGGTTGGAGGGGGGAAATGGTCCTAAAAGTTGTCGTGAGCCTGGCAATGAAGGGGAGCGAGTGGAAGAGCTTCCAGAAGAGACGCAATTTATATTTCGAGTCCACTAAAGGATCATTCGTTAAAATCTCGCATGTTTCTTTTGGTACGAGTAGTAAGTACACACAAGTTCGGTAAAGCGGACCTGTCTGTCAACAGGATGACCTCGGTGCTGTGTATCGGGTGTTGATGGATGTGGGCCACGTGGGATTTGTCAATTTTGCTCGTTCAGAGGCCTGCGATTGGCTGGTAAACACGTTTCTTCGTCAACGCCAGACCAAATCCGTCTGGCCGATCCGTCAATTTCGTTCACTCCAGTTCGTCTCCGTCTGCTTTCCTCATCCATTCCTTATGATACTCGTGCTGGTCAAGTTCTTTCCATGGCTACCACTTTCTTATAAAGCAGGCCTTTATCACCAACGGGCCTTCGATTCTGGTCTTGCGATAGTAATAACATTAGCAGCGTTTCATGTTCGTTCAGTTCCCACGGTTTGCAAACCTCTCTAGGCGTCGCTGTTCCGCCTGATTCGCGCCTGGTCGGAATCCAAGATTCAGTTGCACGTCACAATTTTTTCTTACACTAGAATATTAAGTTGATAACGGATAGAAACGTTTTGCGAAACTTCCACGATGCGGGTTGACGTCATCATCGCCGCTTCTCTCTCAGCCGCTCTCACCTTCTTCCTCTCCCGTCGCCTCGCTCCATCCAAACCTGACTCAAAATCATCAAAAGCCGTCAACGCCGCTGTTGACGATGACGGAATTGACAGAACGCCGCCAGCCGAGCCCATCGCGTCCTTCTCATCGCCCGATATTGTCAACGTGAAATCTCTGCCACGTGTACGGTCGGAGATGGAGGTGGAGGACGAGCAGGACTATCAGTTCCTCACGGTCGCGGCGGAGGAGGCGGAGGCGGGCGCGCTGGAGAAGGACGGCGGGCCGTTCGGCGCGGTGATCGTGCGCAACGGGGAGATCGTGGCGCGCGCGCACAACGAGGTGCTGAAACACAAGGACCCCACGTGCCACGCCGAAATCATCGCCATCCAGAAGGTGCGCGACGAGCTGACCGCTTTTTTCCGACAAGGTGACTGTGGTTGAGTCGACTTCTCAAACACAAGGGCCCCACGTGCCATGCGGAGATCATCGCCATTTGGAAGGTAAGGTAGCTGTTTTGAAGATCCGTCAGAAACAATCTCATGTACAATACCTGCATGTAACACACCGAAAATGGAAACGTCTCAGGAATGAAGCTCAAAGCACAAAGACTCCACGTGCCATGCCAGACTTGGTTTTCTAAAGTCCGTCCATCTTGCATCACACTCCTGTTCCCTTTCCTCCTCCTTGCACTACTTACCCTCATAAACCACTCTACACCGCTCCAAATGCCCTCCCCTCCACCCTCCGCTCTCCATTGCCGTGGCGTCCAGGCGTGCAAGGCGCTGGGGAAGATAGAGCTGTCGGACTGTGTCATCTACTCCTCCTGCGAGCCATGCCCCATGTCCTTCGCCGCCATGTACCTCGCCCGCCTCCCGGTCAGTCACCCTCTCCTGCTTCCTGTACCAATGCTCCCTGTCTCCAATGCCCCCCACTGCTTGCTTTGCTCCCAATGCCCCATGTCCTTCGCCGCCATGTACGTCGCCTGCCTCCCGGAGAGTGAGAACTGGCTTCCATACCCTCATGCCACCTCCATACCCTCGGTGCCCCACGCCCTCGTTCACATGCCCCATGTCCCTCATACCCTCAATGCCCCATGCCATCAAGGTGCGACCTCACCGAAGCTCACCTCTCTCTTTTTGCTCAAGGGTATGGAGCACGGTATCTAGCTTAGCTTAGGCCAAGGCAGCGCATGGCCTGGACCCAAAGCATCGCAGCACAGCACAGGTCTCTGCAGACATTTCCCATTCCACTCCACCCTTTTTCCCCCATGTCCCTTCACCCCGCGGCTGGTGTGCGGAGACCAGGCAGAGACACCAAACAATATGGGGCACCACGACCCTCTCTCCGTCACACCCCATCTGGGTGACAGCATGTGACTGTCAACCTCTCTCATTGTACTTCACCCTCCGTCCCTCCCTTCCTTCCCCCACCAGCGGCTGGTGTACGGGGCACAGGCAGAGGCGGCACACGACTTGGGGTACGACCCGTCACACGTGGCAGACGCTATAAGAGGCACGGCCACATTTCAGAAGAGCAGCTGCCGTGTCAAGCGCATCGTTCACCCCGAGGTGGCTCGCGTGTTCTGGAAGCACCGCAGCACTGTGCAGATCTACTAGGGAGCTTCTTTCTACAGTGCATGCTTACTAGAAGCTCTTGGTGATTCTACAGTACAGACAAATCTAGCAGAAAGCTCCAATTTATCCACAGTGTATTGTAAATCTACCGTATCAGTTAATCCCCTCTATATAGCAGTAGGCGTAGCAAAATAGCAATACAGATTGGGGGGAAAGGGGGGCAGCGGCCAGGGCTCACATTATCAGAAATTTTTGGTCTGAATTTCTGGATTCTGGACACATTTTTACTGGTTCATCTGATGCCGTAGACATGCTGTTTAATTTCGTCTGATTTTTTTAGAGAAGCTTTTTCTATTCATCTGATTTCTCAGACAGCCTTATACAGTTCGTCTGAGATTGCAAATATCGAGTCTTTTTCGACTGAAGGCAAAAATCTCGAAAAAAGTAGACTGCAAGATACGATCTGGAAACCTAAGTTCTCACTGCTCGACACTCTACTACATAAACCACTAGGGCTTATTAATTTTAAAAAGACAATTGTTTGCTATTTTAATATCTTCTCAAACAAGTATTTAGGATTTGTCTGAAAAGCTAGACAAGGTTACAGTTTTCGTCTGACAATCAGACAAGGAGCCAGGACCCGTTCTTGACATCAGACGGGTCATTTTACTAAAGTTAACCCTGGCAGCGGCATGCTTTGGAAAACTTAAGGCGATGATGGTCTCTGTACCTATCTGTGTCAGTATGTTCTTTGTAAGCCATCCTTGCATGATGTTTTATACGCAGCATGAGGTACGACAAAACCAGCCAACCCGAGGTCAGCATGGTAATATATCAAGTTATGTAGGTTTGAACTGTTCGGCTGAAAAGGCCCTTAAGATCTTTGCAGGGCTGAACTTTGGGTAGAGTTGGTGTAGTAGCGGAAGCGTTAATAAAGAGTTGTGAACCACCTTGCGCTAGTATGTGAGGGCAGAGTAAGTTGATTAAAACAAAGAGATACAAGATTATATAAGGGTACATTCTACTGTGGACACTGTCCGATCGATGTGTCCCAATCGAGTGTACCGCTCCGAACCGAACTAAACCGGAGACGCTAAAATTTTCGAAACTAGGGTGCAATTCGGTGTAATACGATGCAGTGCGGTAGAAACGATTGAGACACTTTCGATTGGGACATGTCCAGCGCGGAATGTACCCTAAGAGTACAAGGAATATGAAAGGATACGATTATAATGTTTTACTTGTTGCTGTTGCGATTCGATACAGTGACGACTCGGGCAACTGCTCTGTAGCGAGTCAGTTGTGTGTCCTTGCTGTCTCGCTGTACTTGTCAAGTCAAAGGTCGCTGACCTTTGACTTCGCGTAACCTCAGCGGTTACTTCAACCTCCGAGGGTTGACTCGCTAGTGCCTCGATATGCTTTGCTTCGCTTGTGCCTTAGTGTTTCGACACGACAGAGGTGCTTAGGACCGATTGTTTCCAACACTCCCCTTCGCTTCTGGAGTATCGCTGACGTGGCTCTGTCCAGTCAGCAGCATGCAGTATTCAAACTTATGCTTTCCGAGCTTCTTGGTCAGGTAGTCAGCTTGCCATCTCGGACGTGGGGCAGTATGACAGCTCGAGCCTTCCCTTCCCGATCTCGTCGTTCACGAAAAAATATCGCAAGGCGATGTGTTTCGTCCTGTCGCGAAGCCGTTCTTGTTGGCGATGCAAATTGCCGATTGGTTGTCGCAGAATAGGGTAAAGTTGGGTAACTCCGGCTAACTTCGCTTCTTCCAGCAGCTCGCGAAGATAGAGTCCTTCCTGGTGGCTGAGCACAGTGCAATATATTCTGCTTCAGCTGACGAGAAGAGCAATAATTCCTGCTTGCTCGATTGCCAGGAGATAGGTCCGATAGGCTCGAAAGCTAGTAGATGTAGCCGGTGCGCGATCGTCTGTTGTCGGAGTCGCCCGTGTGATCTGCGTCGACGTAACCGATTAGCTTAGGCGTTGTAGTTGCGTTCTTATGGTAAGTCGGGGCCGACCGGCGGGGTACTGACAAGGTTGTGAAAGAGCGCGGTCGAGCTCCGCCAGATGTTCGCCTCAGGCTTCTTGAGGTGGGTGGCGAGCTGGCTTGCAGAGTAGGATAGATCTGGGCTGGTGACAGCTACGAAGAGAAGGCAGCCCAGCTTTCTCTGGTAGTCGCGTATGCCGACGGGCTTGAGTAGAGCGGAGCCTTCCTTGATGTTTGCTGTCGTGTAGCGGTACGGTGTGGAGATGACAGTCGGTGTGTGTGCGAAACGCTTGGCGATGGTGTCGGGGTATTTTGCGGCGCTGAGGTAGATAGCGTCTTCCTCTTCCGGATGTTGAGGTCGAGGTACTGTGTGATGGTAGATGAGACCGTGAGTGTGAGGTCTTGCTGAATCTCCCCTTCAAACCAGGTTGTAATGCCGTCAGTTGAGCCGATGTAGAGCAGATCGTCCACATAGACAATTAGCAGGATGTAGTCGGTATCACTTCGTGAGCCGGTACAATGCCCTGGTCGTGCGGCATTGCTTGAAGCCGATGCGAATGAGGCGAGCGTGTGGGTTATTGTTGCCATAGTCGCGGAGCTTGCTTGATGCCATAGAGCGACTTGAGTAGTAGACAGACGTGGTTCGAGTCCCGGGCTGGAGCCGTGTGGTAGTTCGACGAAGATCTCTGCGTCAACAGGTGCGTCGAGGAATGCGTTAGCGACGTCGATTTGCCGCAGCTTCTTCTTCTTCATGGCGGCGATCGCGAGAAGGATGCGTAGCGAGGTGTGTCGGCTGACCGGAGTGAATGTTTCGGTGAAATCGCGTCTGTGCTCTTAGTTCGAAGCCGCGTACGACCCAGCGTGCCCTTAAATTTGTCGATGGTACCGTCAGCCTTTGTCTTCACACGGAAGACCCACTTCCCGGTGAGCACTGTCTTGTTCCGTGCCACGCCGATAGGAACCGATTTCCACGTGTTGCGTTCCTCCAGTGCCTTCACTTCCTTGTCCATGGCTTCGCGCCATTTTTCCTTATGTTCCCCCCCAGAGCCTGTTGAACCGTCGCAGGCTCTTTAGGAGTGGCGGTGCCGTGGACTGCGATAACGAGTCCGAGAATCTGCATTCCACTCTGTGAGTAGCGGGGAAGATTTACGTCCTCGGGATAAGCTGCTTCATCTCCCGCCTCTGGATCAGGTATGAAGTTCGGTCCTACTCGTTCTGCTTCGTTGGTGTTGACTGTCGCACGTGTTACGTACCGTTGTCGGTGAAATGGTAGAAGGTTCGGCGTTGGCACTTTTGCGAGGGTTGTCTTCGTCCATAGGAACGTCGACGGAGCGGAACGGAAGAGGTCCGGCTTCTTCTGATTGCGCTGTCCACATTCTGCTTGTCCCAGTCAGCTTCGTCCGCTGCTGAGGGCGAAGGCTCGGTCACACACAAAAACCACCTGTGGGATCCGGGTCTTCGTGCAGGTTGGCAAGGTATGTCTGAAGCGTGAGTCGTTCGTAGAAAATTACATCACGTGCTGCTACTGTTTCCTTGGAGTGGACGTCGAAGATTTTTCACGCGTTGTAGTTCTTTTCGATTCCCAAGTGTAGTCCCCACTGTGCTCGTTGAGAAAATCGGCCCGCTCGTGCTGCTAGGGGGTCGGTACTGTACCATGCATCCGAATACTCGTAACAGTTTTGTGCTGCCCTATTTCCCTGTCCATAGCAGATGCGGTGATGCGTTGTTCGGAAGCGATGATGAGGACAGCAAGAGTGCAGCATGACGGCGTGGTCCATTGTTGCAGGCACTGGTGGTTGGGTAGCCGCATGCCACGTAACAGTTTGCGCATGGTGTTCTGCAAGGTCCTGTTCATTCTTTCTGCTACCACCCTGCTGCTGATGGGCGTAGGGAAGGGAGATGAGTCGCTTGATTCCCTTTTCCGCCAGGTACTGCTTGAATCGCTGAGAGGTGTATTCTCCCTCCTCCGTCTGAATGGAAGCTTTTCAGCTTCACGCCCGATTCTCTCTCTACTATTGGTAGCCAGGCAACGAAGGCTGCGAATGCCATGTCGCGGCTAGGGAGGTTTAGGTGCCAGACGTAACGAGTGGCGGCGTCGATGAAGGTGATTGTATAGTTGTATGTTACTTGTCCTGGTTCCCGATTGGAACAGGATGTCGCTATACACCTTCTCGAGTGGTGCGTATGCGGGTGAGCTTGGGTTGTGATGAGACGCAAACAGCCGATGTGGTAAGTCACCTTCAGGGCAGGTGAGGCACGTTTCCGCGTACTCGTTGAAGTTCTCGTCCGGCGGTTAGTAGAAGTGAGTCCTTTTCAAGTACTCCTGCTCTTATCGTATTGTTTAATACTGTGTTGCTTGGGTGTCCCATCCTTGCGTGCCAGGTGCTTTCGTCGGTGCGATGTCCGGGTGATCGTCTGTACATATCGGAGTTGGAGTAGAAGTTGGCGTGAAGTTGGCGCTAGCGATGAAGTTCTCTTGGTGCTGGGTGTAGTTGTGGCGCTGGTGTCGGTGGTGTGTCATCGATGAGGAGCGGTTGTCGTTGAAGGAACCAGCAATTGGTGTGACGTTCCTGATGCTGCCGTTTGATGGTTCTGGAACTGCCGATGCTGTCTCTGCTGCTGCCGATGTTGTCTCTGTTGCTGCCGATGTTGTCTCTGTTGCTGCCGGATGTTGTCTCTGTTGACCTTGTTCTTCTGCTCAGGGATGGTGGGTGTGAGTATACCAGAAGCCTTTTGGACTGAAGTCTGGATCAAGGTCTGGAGGGTGTGTCCAGTCGTGAGAGTTAACGATGGCGTCGCTGTCGGTGGTGCCAAGGTCAGGAACGAAGTCAAGACGAAGACGTTGTTCTTGAGGACCGCCTTGCCGTGTAGAGTCCTCCTCTCCTGTGATACAGCTTGAAGTCTTGGGTGGTGCTGTCTGCTTCGAGGTGATCCCCTTCGCCATTAGATGACTGACGCTTAGATAAGTTGTAGCCGAGTCACTCCGCGATTAGTACTTTTGATATCTGCAGTACAACTTTGCTTTCCCTTGACTGAAGTTGAACTACACCTTGTCGTTGTGTTTGCAGGTTCTGATTGTTGGCGACTGTAATGACAACTTCGCATTGAAGTTGGTGTTCTCTTTGAACGAAGCGTCCGAGGATGCACATGTGCCTGTCCGCAGGAACTGTCCAAGACCATGTGTCCCTTCCGGATGGTTCGCTTTGGGCGATTGCGGCGTATGTCGGGTTCGGCTGAAGTGACTCGCAGGACGGGGTGTGGTTTCGTCGAGTTGCTCTTCCGGTGAGTAGTGTGGTGGTGACTCGGTGATGCATGATTCACTCAGCTTTGCCATGCAGTTGACGATGTTTCTTGCTCCTTGTGCAGGTTGTCCCTAGTGAGGTCGTTGAAGCTTGAATCTGAGTCGTGGATTTGCTTGCGTTGAAGCAATTTGGCTGCTTGAAGGTCGAAGTTGCCGCTGTGGAGTTGTTGACAGTTGACGATTCAGGCAGTGCATGCGCGGTGACCTGAAGTTTTGCAGATGTGGCAGAACGGAGGTACTAGCTTCGGTTGTTGCTGCCGGTTGTTGTTGTTGTTGTAGCGTTGCTGAGTGTGGAACGCGAATTCCGGTGCTGATGTTTTCTTTTTGTGTCGTTCTTCTTGCAGGTCCATGTCTTGCTGCTCGGCGTGGATTTCGGCGCAGAGCGCTGCTTCGGAGATTCTTCCGTGAGCTCGGAGAATGGCCTTTGTGGCGCGCCACTGAGGACCGAGGCCGCCGATGATGACTGTCACGAAGGCATCTTCAGAAATTGACCCTTCGCATCGAAGAAGCTTGTCGCGCAACCCGCGGCATCGACTGATATACGCCATTCCTTTCTCCCCTGGTTTCATTTCAACCGTTGTCAGTTGCGCCATTAACCGACTTTGACTTACGCTGTCTGTTGCTTGATACAGGCTCTTCAGGTGGTTGTAGGCGAGCTCTGCGGAGTTGCCGTAACCTCGGTTAGTCCTTATGTTCTGCTGTTGAGTCGGGGTGATGTTCCTCAGTAGGATCGTGTACGCCATCATTGACTGATAGGTGTACCGCTGCTTCTCGTATTGTGTGCCGTTTGTTGGGTATGGAAGAGACCCGTCGAAGAACCCGAGTATCTGCGCGCCTTCCATCATCAGCTCGAACTCAAACGACCAGGTGAAGAATTCCTTTCCATCAAAGGGTCTTGACGTCTGCATCTTCAGAATGTGTGCGAACTGCGACTGAACTTGTAATGCGTCCAGTGGTTTTTTTGTGTCCAGGTGAGGGGTGAGGGTGTGGCATGAAGCTGATGGACCTGCGCTCGTACGGAGCAAAGATGGGCTGCTGTTGCTGATTTCCTCGTGCATATGATGAGCCGTCGAGACTCATGGGTGTTGCAGCGTTGTTGTTGCTGTTGTGTGACTGCGCTGGTGCCGATTGCTGGTGTTGCTCGTAGAAGGACATGAAGGAGAAGAACTTCTCCCATCATGCTCTAGTCGAAGTCTGCAGGTTGATTTGCGGGAGTCTCGGGTAGTGTTGCTCTGGGTCTTGTTGCCGTGCCCTCCTCTGTCTGTAGGCCAAAGGCAGAAGGTGGAGTAGGAGTAGTGCCCTGGGAGCCGTTGGAGTTGCTCCTTTCCTTTTGTGTAGCCATGGTGATTGATGTTGTCGGTATAGTAGTTGAATTCCCCTTGATTGTTCTCATACCATGTTGGGCTGAAAAGGCCCTTAGGATCTTTGTAGGGGTGAACTCTGAGTAGAGTTGGTTTAGTAGCGGAAGCGTTAATAAAGAGTTGTGAACCACCTTGCCCTAGTATGTGAGGGCAAAGTAAGTTGATTAAAACAAAGAGATACAAGATTATATAAGAGTACAAGGAATATGAAAGGATAGGGTTATAACTGTTTTACTTGTTGCTGTTGCGATTCGATACAGTGACGACTCGGGCAACTGCTCTGTAGCGAGTCAGTTGTGTGTCCTTGCTGTCGCGCTGTACTTGTCAGGTGAAAGGTCGCTGACCTTTGACTTTCGCGTAACCTCCAGCGGTTACTTCAACCTCCGAGGGTTGACTCGCTGGTGCCTCGATATGCTTTGCTTCGCTTATGCCTTAGTGTTTCGACACGACATATTCGCTTAGGACCGATTGTTTCCAACATGAACTAGTGTTGGCGAAACCTTGAGAACAAGAATTTCGGCAAAGTCAGTGTAGCGAGAAGGAGATGGGTTGACGAGAGGGAAGGGTACTCGCCAAACGTGAAGTGATGGTGAACGATACTGTGCAGGGCGACTGGAAAGAGTGTCGCACGGGCTGGTTTTCAGCCAATCAGGTTCAAGTACACTAAGTCCTCGCTAACTTCACTAGGGCCAATTTCACCCCCCTGTGCAGTCATTTTACATTCAGCCCAATTTAAGGGTTGCTTCAAACAATTTGGCTTAAGGAAACCAAAGACCTGGACTGCGCACGTGAGTCAGCGGAAAAACATAAGAAACATGGTCGCAGCGCAAGATTCAGTCTTTGCGTTGCAATCTCAACGTCAGAAGGGCAAACATCGAAACGTCACAATGCCTCGGATAGCCTCTAGTTCGTGGTTGTCTTACCCCTATAGCCAAATAAGGTCAGTTTGAATTTAAGAAGAACTGACGGGGCGTGAAATTGGCGAGGACTGTGTGTACTGGAGAATACCCATGCACAATGCAACTACTAGCAAAATCGAAAATGGGAAGCAAAAACCACCTCAGAACGAGTAAGAAGAAAAAACGCCACGATCAACCAAGCTAGGTCTACGGTTTCAGGCGCCAATGGTCGTCTAGCAGCGCATCAACCCGCAAACTTCCTGCGCGCGCACTGGTCTGGTCGACGAGCAGCGCCCGTCTGACTTGAGCAGAGCGCGCTAGGCTTAGAGGACGACGAGCAGCGCGCGCCCCAGTCTGGTCGACGAGCAGCGCGCTTTTGGCTTGAAGAACGACGATCGGGTCCCCTCCCCTCGCCGCGCCTCCTGTCCCATCGTCACGCCTCCCCTAGTTTCCTGGGAGCCTCCCCTCGTCGCGCCTCCGCTCGCCTCCCCGAGCCTCCGCTCGCCTCACCACGCCTCCGCTCGCCTCGCCGCGCCGCATCTCGGCTCACCTCCCCGCGCCTCCGCTCGCCTCGCCGCACCTCCCCTGCCATCAGCGCGCCAGCACCCTCGTCTCGGTGCCCCTCCTCGCGCCTCCAATCCCGCTGCCCTTCTCCCACCTGCCCATCCCTTGCCCTCGCTTCCCTGCCCTTCCATTCCCTCGTGTTACCTTCCCCTTTATTTTTCCCGTCTGCTTCCCCTCATTCCCCCCCCTCCTTCCCCTCATTACCCTCCTTTTTCCCCTCACTTACCCCGCTGCCTCCCCTCGTTTCCCCCTCTACTCTCATCGTTTCCCCCCCTTGTTCTACTCATTCCCCCCCCTCCTTCCCCTAATTTCCCTCCCAGCTTCCCCTCATCTCTCCCCTGCTCCCCCTCATATCCCCCCTTGCTTCCCCTCATATCCCCCCCTGCTTCCCCTCATATCCCCCCCTGCTTCCCCTCATATCCCCCCCCTGCTTCCCCTCATATCCCCCCCTGCTTCCCCTCATATCCCCCTTCGCTTCCCCTCATTTCCCCCCCTGCTTCCCCTCATTTCCCCCCCGGCTTCCCCTCACCCCCCCCTCCCGGTTCCCCTCATTTCCCCCGCTGTGGCCCCTCATTTCCCTCCCTGCTACTCCTCTTTTCCCCCCCTGCTTCCCCTCATTCCCCCCCCTGCTTCCCCTCATTTCCCCCCCTGCTTTCCCTCTTTTCCCTCCCTACTTCCCCTCATTTCCCTCCGTGCTTCCCCTCATTTCCCCCTGCTTCCACTAATATCCACTCCTCCTTCCCCTCGTTTCCCCCTCTTCTTCCCCTCGTTTCATCTTCCTATCTCTCGCTTTCCCTCTCTCTCCTCTTCCCTATCCTCCATCTTCCTAATGTCCTTCGTTCCCTCTCACCCTCTTCCTATCTCCTCCTTTCCCTCACCCCCGCTCTTCCTATCCCCTTTCCCTCTCATCTCACATCGTCCTATCTCCCCCTTTCCCGTCCCCCCCTGCTTCCCTCTTCCCTATCTCCCATATCTCCCCTGTTTGACTTTTCTCTTGTTCCCCCTCCCCATCCCTCGTATTCCCTCCCTCTCCCTGGCTATTGCAGTGACTACACTGAATTGTCTTCACTTAGGGTACATTCGTGCGGGGACACTTGTGTCTCAATCCCCGTTTTCCGAGTCGCGCCTGTAAATTTGCCAAATGTTGTGTCACAAACAACCAATGTATCGCGACCTCGCGAGCGATGGCACAGCCAGGTGGGTGCGTACTATTGGTTGCGACCAATAGGATTGTGGCCCACCCCGTTTTCCCCGCCGAGCAGGGGGGCTAAACATATCGCACCACCTCGAGTATCGCGGTGGGCTTGCCACAGAAATGGAAG